>JAAGVU020000035.1:17131373-17147048 GCA_011763525.2 Mormyrus iriodes | reverse complement strand
TATTTTAAACAGCATATTTAGAGCATAGTCATGATTTAAAAGCACAAGAACAGTTTTAAAACATAAATGTCAATGATTTTTTTTTGTCCCTCCCTTGTTTTGGCGCCCCCCCTTGGCGCCCATATGCACCGCATATACTGCATACCCCATTTTTGCGCCACTACCTACATCAAATATTTAAAGTCATTTTCCCCATTACCCAGTCAGCATCAGTATTTATATTGCGCACAAGGAGTATTTTAAAACCAGGCTTACCTGAATATGACCACCTTGTGATCTGCTTGTCAGCCTGTGCGTGGTGTGGCAGTCTATCCAGCGTGACTCTTATTTTGAAAACCAGAAGCGGCACCTACTTGCTGTTTCCAGCTACAACGACGGGCGTCACTCGGGAGTGTAATCATGAATGGCGCTGCTCTGCGGCGGTGAAGGCGAGCCCAGTCCTCCGCAGCGGGGTAGAAGGACAGCTATGCGCGGTGTATGCAGCGCCCGGGCCCCGGCTGCGCGCACTCCTGCACGATGGCGCCGAGGCTGAGTCTCTGCCGGTGGTTCCCCGGCACCCTGCGGCCGCTGTGCGCGCTGTCCCTGCTGGTCCTGCTTGTGCACTGCCATATATGCAAGCACGCCGTCCCCCGTCCGTCGGAGGTTAGGACTCAAGATCTCCGGGTCCGAGGGTGGCGGCACATGTGACCCAATGCTTTCTGTGATATGTGCATTCGTTGGTTACGCTGTAAATCATTGTGCGTTGTGCTAAAGTCATGACCGACCGCAGCGCACTGCAGGATTTATCCTGGTAGTAATAACTGACTTATTGTAAGCTTACCGGGTGATCTCTCTTGATACGATATCTCTTTGTCTGTAGTGAAGTAGTTGCAATATGGTATTCATCTTACACAAGTACGAGGATGGAAGTGATGGTGCCTATTTCATGACATTTTCACAGGTTGTTCACCAAGTGTACTTGAAGCCTGGACGGATAACCAAGAGAAGTATTGATCAGCACTTAGTGATTAAGATTGTCTACGATGACAGTGTGGAAGAGTAAGTGTCTTGTCATTCTGCTATGGTCGCCCACGTCTGTTTGCTGGAAGTCACTCTTCATTTCCTTTTATTTTTTTTGAGGCTGGGTCTAGAGAAGAGAAGGCTCGTTAAGGTATGAGAACATGTGTGGAAAAAATCTCACTTTCACGGTTAGAAATCACACATTTGGTTGGATTCAGTCTTCCATCTGAACTCGTATCACTCATGTGGCTGTGGATCCCACCCTGACTGACCGTCAGATCCATTGATGATGGTTTTTACTGTATTTTAACAGGATAAACTGTTTCCCCAAGCCATTGACTATCTACAGAAGGTGTTTCAAGTGCGCAGGAGAGCTGGGCCAGTGCTTCTCAGCAGGTCATCCTACTTTCCTTGGTTTGCTGACGGTTCCAACTCTGCATTTCCATTGGGTATTCGGAAACGTCACCCTAAAGCTCTCCCTTTGGTGTTCTGTGAAGGCAATGCTCGACCAATCAGTACCTGCGGAAGAAGGATGACCCTAACCGCTACTGCCAGGGGTCGTGTGCCGAGATAACGAGGTGCGGACCCGTCATTGTTCCTGAGCATCACTTACAGGTCAGCTTCCACCTCAGTCCCTCCCGTTCACTGTCACTTTCTGGAAGGTTTATGGGATATCTGTCCACATTTTAAGCAAGATCTCAGAAAGTCAACTAAGAGCTGCGAAAGGCTGCAACAGCCTTCCAGGATGTCGCTGCTTCTGGATGAATCGGGTCTTTTACTGATGTGTTTACTTGGTCATATACTTTGAGATTGTTTGGTGACATAGGAAAATGTTCTTGTCAGTATTATTTGAAGTTGCCGACCATTGGGGATTTTATGCTAATTATTACCTTCTGATTGGTACAGATGCAGAGTGAAACCTGTAAGATTATGTAAATGAATTATCCAAATTTATCATCATCCATCCATCCATCCATCCTCTGACTACTTGTCCTGGGCAGGGTTGTAGGTGAATGTTTTCACGTAAACTTAGACAGTCTCAATAAGTATTTATTTAGAGCTTCTTCCCAATGATATCGGCGCTTGATCATTACAAGATTCAGCAATGTATCAGATACTTTCATAGTGTAGATGAATGAACGAAGAATTATAAAAATTACACAGACAAAGCACTTTGGAAAACCTGCTGTAGCATTTGTAGATGTACATGAACCCATATTATGTCTGAATGTGTTTGTGTGTTTCACCTGAGATTGAAACACTTGTATGACCTGCTAACCCTAAAGACTGAAGCTATGGGCACCATTTTGCTTTTTGCACTAATCAGCTGTCTTTTGTCTGTCTCGTCTTTTATATAGATAAATGGCCTTATGATTTGTTACCCAGAGAACAATTTTTCAATTTACTTATTCATTCATTTTGAGTGATTTTTTTAAAAATGTTTTGTAGTTATAAAATAATAAAAAATTACTTTTATTATTAAACTAAAGTTAAGTTCAGTTAATGATTATTAATGGTTAGCTGCTGAACAAGTGAATGTGACTAATGTGAAATTAAAATAATTGGTACTAATTTCTATTTAGGGCATACATTAAGATAATGAGATGTATTTAACTGTAACATGTTCCTCATAAGAAGGCTTAGGTACCTTTTACATAAGCATTCAGAAACATCCCAGTGACGCAAAGTGTAACTATGCACTGTGGCACCCCATGCGTCATGTTTGGGTGGGACTCGTGGACTGGTGGTGTTCCTGTGTGGTAAAGGTCCTGCTTCAGTACAGGTACGGTGAGAGTGCGTGTCCTCCGCAGCAATGCAAGGTGTGCAGCGAGAGTGGCAAGCAATGTGGCTCAGCAGGGCCCCCCGATGGTGAAGGTGTGGAGGGGGCTGACTTCCTGCTGTACGTCAGCGGACTCACCACAGAGCGCTGCGAGCAGGAGAACATCGTCGCCTATGCCGCCTACTGCCAGTTGGAGTCTGAGCTAGACAGGTGGGCGGTGGAGGACATCGGGTGAGGGAGGGTGTCACGCTGTGACGAGGCAGGGACGCATTGAATATCGCCAGTGTTACAGCAGTGTAGGAGTGTGGGTGCTTCTGAAAGGTGTATTACTGGTTTCTCACTGTAGATGAACTTAATGTCACGTTACGTTTCCCACAGTTAATGGCGGTTCAGTTGCGTAATTATTTATTACCGTAAAGTCAGTGTTCAAAATCCGGCACTCTGTCGCTCACCTGTGGCTCCACCCCTTTCGCCCCTACATAGGCCAATCGCTGGATATGCCAATCTGTGCCCGAGCATGATTCCCGTGCATCCTCAGGAGTTCGCCGCCATGCTCTCCACCGTGAAGCATGAGATCATCCACGCCCTGGTACTCGCCGACTTTATTCCTACTGTTCTACTTGGCTGTGTCGCTAGTCAGAAATTCTCCACCGTGAGGTGCTCTAACCGGTTAATGTGATGCCCTACACAGGGATTCTCTGCAGGCCTTTTTGCATTTTACCACGATGATAATGGGAAACCCCTGACCCAGCGATACGCAAGCGGCCTGCCGCCGTTCAGCGAGAGGTGAGGGCGCCATCGCTCGGATCCCCCTTCCGGGGCTCGTCATGCCACAGCTTGTTCAGGGTCTCTGCCCCCCTCCGCCTGCCCGCTGCAGCTTGGGCCTCTACCAGTGGAGCGACAAGGTTGTACAGAAGGCCAAGAGGTTGTGGGATGTCCGTGGGAACAACACAGTGTCACGCGAGGTCCATCTTCTGGTCACACCCAGAGTGGTGGTAAGATTTGCAGACGTCTAGGGAGGCTTCATGGGATACATGTTTCTTTTCCTGTGTCCCTTTTGGGTAAGTATATATTACATTGTGGGGACCAAATGTCCCCACAGTATGATAAAAACCTGTCATTTTGACCTTATTGGGTCATTTTTCAGTCCCCACAGGGGAAAACCTAGTTTTATAAAAACTTGTGATTGCAGTCAAAAAACTAAAAGTCTTGTATTGAGTGGGTGTGGGGATGTCAGTGTGGGGGTGTGGGTGTGGGTACCCCCCTTTGTGTCTCTCATGACACTATCACAGCTGGGATCCAGCTCTTCCCATTTGCCGCTCTGACCCATGCTCCCGGAACCCATGTACTTTCAGAGGGAGGCCAGAAGGCATTTTGACTGTCCCTTTCTGGAGGGCATGGAGCTGGAGAATCAGGGGGGCCTAGGCACCGAGCTCAACCACTGGGAGAAGAGACTGCTGGAGGTATGTGCGGAGCCCCCTCCCCCCCGCACCAAGGGGCCTACAAGGGCAGCCGGCCCGGAAACTCAGTCTGCCCTGGTTACGTGGCCCAGGACAAACATCTCAGGCTTCCTTCTGACCTCACATCCTGGCTTAATTATCCCACTTTCTGTCCTGAAATGAGTATGTTGTAGTCTTCAAATGTGCCTTTTAAAGAAGGTGCAGATAGTCAACCAACAATGAAGATGATGTTCTAATTAGTAGGGGTGTAAAAATTCATCTATTCTAATCGATATATCGATTAAGTCCGCAAAATGATCAGCTCAATTAACAAATATCGATTCGTATTGAACCATGACAATACTCCAAAATGCTGCCAAACAATAATCTCTCACACAAAGCTATCTAGACTCACCTTGATAGAGTTGAGACCAATACACTGCAGCACATTTTATGTAGTTTACTACACCTGTGTTCCTATGTTTTCAGAGAGTGAGCTATACATCCAAAATATCCAATATAAATATCCGATGCATGTCCATTTGTTCTTAAAACACAAGTACAAGACAGAACGTTTCTTGTGCAAAAATTTTTTGTGTGTTTTTGAGACATGTATAGTTTTTCAAGATATTCTGTTGTTAAAATCATACATTAAACGTTTATTGTTAAATCTTTTTGAATTGAAATAGTCTACTGATGTTAATGAAATCTATTTCACTCTTTTGAAAATATCGATCATGTATCGCTGAATCAAATTATACCGTATTAGTAACATTTCAGATATCGCCAGATATGGAATCGCCGCTTTGCAAAATCCGATCTGAATTGTATCGTGGCAAAGTTTACGATTCACACCCTTACTAATTAGATGCCCTCAAGGCACCATTGACCTGCTGACCATATAAGAGCATGTCTGGCCAGAAACTGGTTTCGGATGTTCTTCAGGTAGCACATTTAGAACTGATGTGGGCCTCCGAACCTTCTGTCCTGCTTTCTTCCAGAACGAGGCGATGACAGGATCTCACGCTCAGAACCGTGTGTTTTCCAGAATTACTCTGGCGATAATGGAGGACACTGGGTGAGGAAAAGGAGCATGGAAAATGCCTGGAGGTGGTACCATCACACATGCAGCACTGTGCTGAAGTCATAGGCAGCCAAAGGACTTTTCGTTTAAAGCTATTTATCTGGTAATAAGTGTGTATTTGCTCAGTAAAAAAAGTTTTAACATGGATATATTGGACGGTAACTGTGGTGACTTGAGGAGAGGTTTTAAAATGGCCAATCTGACACACTTCTACAGGCATAAAGCCATAATTTTATAACAGCATAACCATAACTTAAACATGGTTTACATTGGCTGCCTAAGACTTTTGCACAGTACTATACTGCTGCTTAGTTCCAGTCATAATGGTTCTCAAAACCAGGGTTTCTCAACCCAGTCCTAACAGACCCTCAGACGAGCCACATTTTTTCTCTCTCCCATTTGCCAGGGAATAAGAAACACTGGTCTATGCGGTCCTTTGTATGCTTGGAATGTGAGGGATCCCATCATTTGAAAATTATATATATCTATATTAATATATATGTCAATCTATATAAATACTGCCTTGCACCTGTAGCGTCCGGGATAGGCTCCGGACCCTGAATAGGATAAGTGGTTACAGAAAATGGATGGATGGATGTTGCCAATCATAATCATGCGTCTGGGGAGCAGAAGTCACTGTTGTGAACAATGTGAAAATGGAGGGAACCCATGTAGGGCTGCTACGATTCATCGAGTAACTCAATTACAAAAAGTCTTAGATGCAAATTCTTTGCTTCAATTCTTCGTTTAATCCACACGACTATGTACTCAGTGATCACCGTGTCTCACACGGAAGATTATCACTGTCGCACAGTGTGCTTACGCTGCATTACCGGTAGCAGAGAGGTTGAAAAAGCAGAGTGGTGACACTCCCATAGGGGCCCATTGTATAAAATGGCAGATGAATTTCCGGCAGTCTTCCGGGTCATGGGGGCTGGGAATAGTTCCAAGCATTGACATTCACAGCATAGAATCACGCTCATTTCCATTGGTTACCAAACACATTGAGCAGTATGTTAATAAGTTTTTTAAAAACATTTAATACATTAGCTGTCATTAATATACTAGATATTATTTTGTTTTTATATGTTCTCAGCATTAGCTGTTAATATTTATCATAGGTAATAATTATGACTGAAGGTTGCTCAGCAGCTATCGAGGCTAACGTTCACTGATGACTTTGTCAGTTACTATTGACGCAGGGTAGCGTTACATATTAAATTGTTCTGATTGTTAACGGCTTCATGATTACAGTTAGCTACATTGCCGCCATGTTAATACATCTGATTGAAATGTCAGTTTACAGCAGCGATTCTCAACCCCTAGGTCGCCCCCCAAATTTGGGTTGTGGCATGTTCTGAAAGAGTCGTGAGGCAGAGTTGGAAATATAAGCATTTTAAAACCAGTAAGCTCCTATGCTGATCCACAATCAGATTTCCCAGCCGCAATCCTTGAATTAACCTATATAAACAGGTTTTGGATCTGTAATGCTTAGCACGAAACTAGTGAACACTCAACCAATCCAAGAAACCAAACCAGAGATGCTTAATTTAAAATTCACTGGCACATCCAGTCAGATTTGTGCCATAGGCCTTGATTGCCGTAAATTGCAGAGCACACTGCATGCTTGACCATAGCATTAATTTAAAGCTATACTTGATATAGGGTCATGACTGAGCTGGTATGGTAAAAATTGGGTCACAGTGTAAAAACCCACTGATTTATAGATCATCTCGGGTTACATGGTTCACTGTGTATTTACTACCAAATTAATGGAGAAATAGCTTAAATTATTTTGTGGCAATTTATTTGCCTAAATAATAATAAATACCACATCGCGGTAAAGTGTCTGTATTTTTATGTGCACTTTATAAGGCATTAGAAAACAGCACCCAAACAAAAAAAATGCTTTTTCACAATATATCGTCTCCCTCAGCTGGAATTACTTAGAATTTCATTGATTCATTGAAAATTCTGTTTGTCCATATTGACCTATATTTTTCTTAGCCTTATTACCGCCCCCCCTCGTTGTCCCTAAAGTGCAAGGTGTGAATGGGACATTGCATATAGTGGTAGTTTTTGCAATGTTTGCCCAATTTGCACAATTTATCTTATTTTGTGGATAAAGAGTGACAAGGGATTTTGATCACTGGACACTTCTGAGAGGTGGATGCTTTGCATACAAGTAAATAAACCAGAAGGCATATTTTGCCTGGCAGCCTTTATGAAACATTACACATTGTGATTATTTGTATGCTGTTTCGATTGGAAAATGGTTAAAAATAATGGTTTAACGTTTCTGTTATTTTTTCAAATGATTATTTTTCCCTTAAAGGTTAAGGAATTGAGTTTTAGCAGGCTACATGTGAAAACAGCAACTTCCAGCTTGCCAGAGGACCAGTGCTTGAGATATAATATATATAATATAATATAAAGAAATTGTTCTTAGTGTTTGGGGAAGATGTATTCAATTAAAGGCAACACAGTTATGGTTATTGGTGGCTTGACCTTTAAAGATAGCCTATATATGCTGGGTCACTAAAGACCCACAGTATGTAATAGTGTTTCCTGACAGTCCCATGTAGACATGTAGACAAAAAATATTTCTTATCCTATTACCCAAATAATTGATAGAATATTCGGTTACTAAAATAATCGATAGCTGCAGGCCTAGACCCACGAAAACATTCCATCAGGCTGTACTTTTCTCCTCCCAGGTGGTACCGAGCCAATTACAGCCTGGCAGAGAGGCTAGACTGGGGGCAGGGCATGGGCTGTGACTTTGTAACGAAGAGCTGCAAGTTCTGGATCGACCAGCAGAGGCAGAAGTGAGTCATGTAGCGGGAGCCGGTGCTCTCCTCTGAATTTTGGTTGAGTTTATACTTGGGACCTAGCATGGATTTGAATCACTCATTTAGTGCAAGAGCTGGTTTCCATGGAGTCAAAGTGGCTCTGCAGTATGGTTGCCTGAATGATAATTGGGGTGTTTGCCTAGGGTATTTTCACTGGTTACAGACGCAGAGCATTCGTTACTCTTATTAAGTGGTGTTAATGTTGAGACTGACAGAGTCGTATTCCCCACCGGGGCAGGAGGCAGGCCCCCACTCCATACTGCAACAGCGTGAGAAGCACGCCCCTCCAGCTCACCTGCCGGCAGGACCAGCGGGCTGTTGCCGTTTGCAACCTGCAGAAGTACGAGCGCCAGCTCCCCCCGGAGTACCAGGTCTGCGTCTGTGGTACAAGGGCCAGTACAGTTTTGCGTGACTGTGTCTTTGTACGTCTTCGTGAAGCTAGGCGGGCGGCTCTCTGCTTTCTCATGAGGATCTGAGGGGCAGAGCTCATATGACTGGGTTCCTAACCTCACTGAGGGAGGTGTTGTCTTACCTGCTCAGTATACTGATATCATGCCCCTCACTGGAAATGCAGTTTGGGGATGGATGGATGGATGGATGGATGGATGGACGGACTGACGACGGGATTTATGGATGGATGGATGGATGGATGAAAGAAAAATACAGAAGCAGCAGAGGAACAGACTGAAGCATGGCATCATGATCAGCTCCTCCCTCTGCCTTGGCCCAGCGCTCCCGGCCTTTTCTGACTGGCACCCAGTAACCAGCCTTTATCTGCCATGTCCCTTCAGTACTTCGACAACATCCCTGGCGTGCCCTCGGAGGACCTGTCCCACTACGGAGGCGCGGTGGAGATTGCCGATTACTGCCCTTTCAGGCAGGAGTTCAGCTGGCACCTCAGCGGGCAGTATCAGCGCAGCTCGGACTGCCGGGTCCTGGAGAACCAGCCCAGTGAGAATTCCCGGCCAAGCCGTGGGACCCATATTTACCACTTTGGGCTGCTTGTACATCTCGCCTCAAGCTAAGCGCAGTTCCTTCGCCCTCCGTTTTTGACTCTGACTGTGCCCCAACCCCCCCCCAGTGTCCTGGGCGAACTATGCCGCTGAGGAGTATGGCCCTGATTCCGTATGCCTGTCCCAGAGATCAGCATTCGTCATGGAGCAGTGCAGTCGGCGCCTGACCTACCCCGACTGGGGCAGCGGCTGCTACAAGGTGAGGCGGTGGGGTCGGCCCGAGTCCATGCTGAGGCAGCCTTCACTGCCTCCGTGTCACCACACTGCCAGCCTCATAAGTTCTAAGGGGTGCTTTGCAGCTCTTTGGGTTAGGACCCGTGATCGGAAGGTCGCCGGTTCTAATCCCATGGTCAGAAGAGTGATTTTTACCATTGGGCCCTTGAGCAAAGCCCTTAACCGCAATTGCCCCAGGGACTGGCTGACTCTGCTTTCTTAGCTATGTGTTGCTTTGGATAAAGGCATCTGATAAATACATGTAACCTTCGCGTGCTGAAATTCATCCAAGAGACTTTCAGCACTTAAAGGTCAGGATACTTCCAGGACGGCACTGGTGTTTTCCAGTAGCAGGCAAGGCCAGACCTACCACGCCACTTTGCGGCTGAATGACAGAAAAGCTTTGGGATTCTATCTCTGTCTTTTTTGTGTGTTTTTTTGGTGTTAGGGACATTTCATTATGAATACATTAAACTGGTAAAGGTAATTTTCTGTCAGACTGGTGAAAATTGAATATCATTAACTAAATCAGCATATCCTATCTGTTTTAATTTGATGCCCATTAATACTGCACTTCACTGTATCAGTTCACATAAACCAAATTAGTCTTTAAATGAAGGCATTTCATCCATCACAAGGGAGTAAGTCTTGGCTGTAGATGATGTCGCTGGCAGTGGATGGGGGGGGCTCCACCGTATTTGATTTTTCATCAGGCTTGTGGCATCCCTGTACTTCCTTTCTGTCCAGACTCCCTGCATCACGATGGGTAATTCCCAACCCTGTACCGAGTCTCCATCTGGAGGACACCTTTAACCAGGCCTTTCTCCTTGTGCCCACCCCCTATATCCCCAGACCTCCTGCTCTGTCCTGGGACTCACCGTGTGGGTCCAGGGTACTCCATTCCACTGTGTCCAAACAGGTCAGCTACTGAGTGTCAGTGTACGTGGTAGTGGATGGGTCTACACTGGGGTGCTGGTCTGCCCCGCCTGCTCCGACTTCTGCAGCTCTTGCCCACTGCCACATGAGCTCCCGTCCCTCAACACCTCCCGCAACACCCCTATCGGTAAGCGCATTCCCCCTGGCTGAGCCATGGTATTTTTGGGCTGTCCCTACACTGAAGTGTCCTTCCAACCCTAGATCCCTGTTCAAGTTCTCCCGGCTTGGTCATCACCCTGTGGCTGCTTCTGGTCAAACTCATCCCCCTGTTTGCCGGATTCCTGCTATGCGTGTGGATCTGAGTCCGCAGGTGGTGGGGTTGCGGCCGGCCCACCGTGAGAGGAAATGCAAAGCCATGACTCAACCTTTTGTACACAGAGGATAAGTGCCAGTACATGTGCAGATGAAACAAGAAGCCATACCTCAGGAGGGCAGCAGGGGGCGTTAAAGAGTTTGGTGCTGTACGTGACCCACTCACTGGGATTTTTGTTTTATCGTTAGATGAGCATTTTGCATGCTTGTGGGGTCCTTTATCAGGAGTAGGCCTGCTGAAGATAAAATGTGATATTTATGCATATGAGCTGTAGTCATGTGATGTGGTTCTGTTAGTGGGAAATGAAAATGCTTGATGTATATGGAAATATTTAATTTATTAAACCAGGATTATATGCTTTAGAAATATATTTTATAGCTGAAAAGCTATAAAGCTTGGGAAATTCAGCCTGTAGTACTCATATAAAATGTATAATTTAACTTACTTTATCAGGAAAAATAATCGTACGTAGCATTAAGTCTTGTTTTATTTTGGCAGAACCTTGTATGCCATGTCTGTTTTTATAGGAAAAGGTACATATTAATTGAATTTAATATTAATTTAAGTGTAGTATAACTTTAAAACCCTTAACATTGGCTTTAAAAAATGTTCAGGTAGCTCTGCAGGGGACACAACTTGCTTTGAGGACGAAAAGGCTGTCATGTCAGCTTTAATTTATATCTGAGTAGAGGCCTTGTGTGTTTACATTTGTTGTGAGCTGATGCTGGCTAAAGCAGAGCGCCCCAGTCTTGGTCCTGCTGACACACGTTCTCCACAGTTGAAGTTTTAATCATGCTTGATTGAAGGATGATGTATATTGAAGGATGGATAATATTTATAAGGTGTATTTGTTTTACATCACTTTCGCAGCTAAAGGTATTCCACAGCTAGTACCTGTTTAGTTTAATGACAAAATCTCTAATGGGTTTTAAAGGGGCATAACAGAGATGTTTGTATCTGTTATGCTCTGTACCTTCTGGATGAAGCTTCTCCCTGCCCAGCACTTTTGAATGTGTATCTGGCAATTTGGAGAAATGTTACGAGTGTTCATACTCAGAAAATGTTCCCTGTTTCAAAAATCAGTCAGAGTTGTCATTAATTGAAGTAGGCCAGAATCTACTTTATATTTCATTGTTAGTTTCCAGTACAGTTGCATTGAATGTGTCCGTCCTGCTCGTTTCAAAATGCAGAATGCTCTCATTTAGTAATCCTGGGCACATTTTTGAGAATCACACCTACTCCTGGAGTCACTGGTCTGTAGTACCAGCGAGGTTTTACATAATAAAACATTATGCACACTGTATGCACAGTAGGCATTCTGCATATTTGACAGTGCAGATGAAATGACTAATATGAGCATTGTACTGTATTTACTGTCATTTACGATTTCTAATATATAAGTATGTTGAAAAATATAAATCCTTTTCCATAATGGAAATTCCTGTCCAAAAGAAAACTAATGTGAATAGGTCACCAGTAACTTAAAATGAGTCTGTGGTGTGAGGGATTGCTATGTGCCTTACTCTTCTCAGTTTCCTGACACATTTTTGATATCTTTTGGATTATTTAAATGAATAATGACTTTTGCCCACGGAAGAATTTAACTCAGGCCGGAGGACAGCAGGAGTGCCAAGGAACTGTCCAAATCTACGAAAAGTGTGAAGTGTCAGGGTTAGCCCAAAAGAAAATGCTTCATTTTCTCAAGTGTCATCTGCTCAGTGTGTTAACAAGCTTGCTGATCTATTTTTACAGCAGGACCAGCAGAGAAACAGTTCTTGGTGTGTAGATTCTTCCCGGGTGTACCAAAAGTTGTCAGAAATGCCTTGCAATCTAGTCAGACCCTTTGATGTGCATTATCTAAATATGAGCCTCATTCACAAAGGTTTTGTTTGATGGTCATTTCAGAATTTAAATTATTTGTAGAGTGTTCTGCTATAATGCTCTTGTAGAGTGTTCTGCTATAATGCTCCCTATCTATGTACTTAGTTACAGACTGTTTACTGCAGAGGTTTTACCCTGAAAGACGTGGATTTAATGAATAACATGTACCTCATCATCACCTGTGATGCCACAAGACATTTAATCTTTCAACCTTTCTTAGACCTTCTGGTTGCAAGCTTGCCCTCAGTATAAAGACCATGGGGTAACACATTTCAACAAAACTCATTATAGTTCTTTATTTTTATTGTGTTAGATACCAGTAAATGTCTCCTCGCCTCATTTACTTGCATCAGAAGTTTCCCAGAAATCCATAACAAAAATGAAATTCTGTGAAACTAATCACTAGTAAAACAGATATTAAGTGTGATCATGTATGTGCAGTTTAGTTCTAGGTGTGTTGAGTGGTGTGACTATATACAGCTCTGGAAAAAATTAAGAGACCACTATTATTTTTTAATTCTGCATTTTTTAATCCTGGTTCTGCTGGCAGAAGGCTACACTGCATGGCAGGCTGCTTCCAGGCTCAAAGTTTTTAAGACAGCAGTACACATGAACAAGGTGAAGCAGGAGACACTGACATTAACCAAAGACCAGCCAGGTAGAGGGCAGAAGCCACTTTCTAATGCCAGAGATGACCGTCAACTTATCCAGCAGTGCCTCATATATTGGAGGATGACCTCAAGTGACCTTCAAAAAGAATGGGAAACATTAAGTGGTGTGAAGTGCACTGCTGGGGCAGTTCATAACAGGCTTCTAGAAACAGGACTGAAGACCCATAAAGCAAGGAAGAACCCCTTCATCAATGAGAAGCAATGATATTTTACATAGGTGCATACCCATAAATTGAGAAATGAGTGAAACAAAGTTTTGCTGTGGTCTCCTATTTTTTTCCAGAGCTGTACACAAATGACCTGTGACCTGTGTGTTTTATTTTAAATATTTCAAAATGACAGCTGTTATGTTCTGTAGCAAAATTACTCTCATGTGGGAGATCGTTTGCAGCAGGAACTGTATGGTGGTATTTGAGGTCATAAATGTCAAAAGCTAAATCGGTCTTAGGAAGGAGAGAGGGTCCTCAACCACAGTGCCTCTATGTACCATTCCTACAGCAGTAAAGGACACCACGCAAGCATGTTTTTAACTGTGACTGTCAGCAAGGAACGACCCTCACGCTGTACATTTACTCCAAGATACAGCAGCTGTCTCCTCTAACTTAACAGGCATCGGTAAATGGTACAATAATTGACTATACCACTGAACAAACCAGCAGCTTTTACACACGCTAATGCAACATGCGTAAGACTGTGCTGTTAAATTGCAAAATTGTTCCTTCTGTTTCATGCTAAGCTTTCATAATGTAGCAAAGTTCTCTTCAACAAAATATACGAGGAAGAAAAAGCTGGACGTAACTAGTGTTTTATTTATGGCTCCTGCATGTTTTTAAAGCTTTTAGCCAGTCACATGAATAAGTGGTGGGTTAAATGTATCTTCTCATTTAAACTGGGCCTTCTATGCTTTTCCAAGTCATCTGAGGGGCTTCTGCGGAGCAGGAATCTGTCTCATAGTACTTTTCCTGCACATAAATGACACACCATCTGCTAATGATTTTTTTTTAACTAATTCAAAAGACCAAAGCACGAAATGACTAGTAGGAAAATGTAAAGTTTTCTTGTTTTTTCCTCCCCTAAGAATCAAAATGTAGATACCCAAGTCAGTATTTTTTGTGCTTATTATTCTTGTACATTACGTTCAGCACAATATTGTTGATATGCTTACTGTCATGGTTTAAGGCCAAGTGTGTGGTCAGATGTTTGGATACTTTATTGACATTTTATCTGTTTAGAAAGGCAATTGTAACATGGTTCATAATTGTGATTTATCCGTTTAAATGTTTTTTAATTGCTGTTAACATAATTTAGAATATTTGTTAGTATTAATCATTTTGGGATTCAAGAGTATCATAATTTCGTTTATATGAAATGTTCTGAAGTGTATGTATGCAGTACGTTTTATGCTGTTAAAAACAAAGAGTGGAGCAGCCCATCCCAGTTATGTAAACTAGAATACGCGAATCAGCGAAGGCACATTAGCTTTGCTGTGTGGCGCACAGTAGTCTTGCTTAATCGTGATCTTATTTTCAGCTCTTCAAGGCCAGTAAACATTCTCAGATATACGAGGAAGCCGTTCTTTTCCAAAGCAACCAATCAAAATACTTTAGCGTTTTTCAGCTTGACCATTTAGTTTCATTTCTCAAGGAATGAATGTATTAAAGCAATTCCGAGTTGTTTAATTAGAAATTAAACTGAAATTGATTAAATTATTCGCTCTAACTTTTAATAAAGGCAAACTATTGTAATCTGTATATTTGCTTTTTCCCCCTTTTCGTGTGTCGTTTATTTTCATAGCTGTCTATGTCGTCGTTGCGTATAACTGACTTTTCGGCATAAACCAGAATCAACGCACTTATTTGCTGAAGGAATGCGAAGTAGTTACTAATGATGCGCGCTCGTAAATGGAGCTGTGCTTTCCGAAGCAGGTTCAAAGCTCGCGCCAGAATTAAACCCTTGAATCTGATTGGGCAATGCAAGTTACCTACTGGCCCGTAAGTTATAGTCCTGAACTATGCATTACTACTGTGACCCATTTAGGTATTAAATGTAAAGTATGATGGGTCTTCACGTTACATCCGCACAAACCATTTTCTTTCACGGATTTATTATATGAATACCGCGTCTTCAAGACAGGATAGGGTTTTTCCCCGGTAACTAATACTTTCAATTCCAACAGTTTGGATTTCCAGTACACTTACAGCTCTAATCCCACAGACAGATAAAAGCTTAAAGCTACGGCGTCTAGACAACTGGTTATCAGAAGGCATAACATTAATAGTGGCATTAGAAGTAGATGTTAGCTACGCACCCAACAAATGAAAGCTTTGCAGTTTTCCATTCGAGTGTATGGGTGGCTCTTAAAAGAGCCGTTGGTTGTTGAACGCCGCAATATTGCGCTTTATTTGGAGCTGGTGTATTTGGTCACAGCCTTGGTGCCCTCAGACACGGCGTGCTTAGCCAGCTCTCCGGGTAAGAGAAGGCGCACAGCAGTCTG
>JAAGVU020000035.1:17088979-17118189 GCA_011763525.2 Mormyrus iriodes | reverse complement strand
CAAGACAGAAAGTAAACAAAGACAGAGTCCTACCTTACTAGCAGAGAAGAAATCCAAACCAGAGCTTGAAGCACACTTTTTATTTTAAGTGTAAACTGGCATGCCTTTAATTTGACCTGTGAAGTAATTTCAGTCCTCAGTTTTGTGTTTTTTCTTTCCCGGGGAGAGTGGTGTCTCACTGGTTTGAGTCCATTGTGTACAGTGGCCCTCTAGGGCATAGGTAGGGTACTGCTGACCAGCTGCCCTCCCTTACAGCCACTGACGCTAAGGAGCGGCAGCATTGGGTGAGCCGGCTGCAGATCTGTACGCAGCACCACACGGAGGCCATGGGGAAGGTGAGGACTTTGACACCCCCGCTGTGAGCTTGGAGTTGCTGTCACCTGAGTTGTGATGCCAGTTCCTTCATACTGCGGAGGAATGGCTCATGAATTTGCCTTCCCCCTTGCTGCTGGGTCGTGGTCGTGGCTCATGGGATTGGTGCTCTTTAACAAATGGCAGCTTGAAGTGGGAGAGTCTTATGCTTCTCTTGGACAGGACAGTGCATTCGGACCGACCTTCATGCATAATGTGACCTGTGATGGCCCGAGTCCAGGTGTCTCTTAAGTGGCCTTGCTTAATGACAGGTGGCTTAATAACTGCACACCTCAGCAGGGCGTGTATGCCCATATTCAGCCATGCACTCTCCCACGCGTCTCCGCTCTCCCTAAGCCTGCCCCCTACACACCTCGGCCGTATGGGCCGCTGTGTGGCTTAGCCGTGCTGCAGTCGCCTAGCAGCTTGCGCTGCTCTCTGAAGGTCGATCTCCTCTGGTTCCTCTGCTGCTTCCCATCTATTCTGTAATTTTTTTTTGTCATGTTTTGACGCATGTTAACGGGCCCTTTTGTCACTGTTGTGTATGTGTGTGTATGACTCTATCCTTGCTATACTCCCGCGTGTGCATGCACATCTGTATCATCCCACCCACCCTCCCTTCTGCTCTGCCGTGTGTGTGTGCGTGCGCGCGCGCGCGTGGTTCCCCCCGGTTTGTGTGTGTGCCCCCCCCCCCATGTCTGTGTGCGCCGATGTAGAGCAATGCATCTCTGAAGGCACGTAGCTTCTCCATGGCCTCCCAGGGTGGCGCCAACTCGCCCCTGTCCCAGCGCAGGTCGACGCAAAACGCCACCTTTCTGAACATCTCCCAGCTCAGCAGGGCCTCCTCCCTGTGCTCCAGTAGGAGGTCCCTGCTGCCTGACCACCTGGTGGACGCCCGTGAGGTAGGCTCTGATTTTTGATGTATTATTTCAGATTAAGATCAGCACCCCCACATTAAACAAGAACAACCAGCCCCCTCTAGAAATAATGCCATTTGAGGGGGGGCCCGTTTTTTTTTCTTTTTTCCCCCCCCCCCCCCCCCCCGCAACACTAACTCTACTGGAGTCGAAAGTCTGGTAGAGAGAGCCAGGGGGCGCCATTCTCCTCGCTCATGCGGAGCTGGGCCCCGGTGGCTCGCCATCTCCCCATGTACAGATGATGACTCAAGCACAGGGCCAGCACAAGGACCTGATCCAGACCATCGAGGGCCTGCCTCCAGCACCCGGGCTGTCCCCGCTGGACCAGGACCTGCTCATGCTCAAGGCCACATCCATGGCCACCATGAACTGCCTCAATGACTGTTTCCACATCCTGCAGCTGCAGCAGGTCGCCCGGCAGAGGCGGACCCCGGGCGGTGAGCGCATATCACCCCCCCCCCCACACACACACACACACTCCATTCAAGTCCTCTGTCACCTGTTTCCACTGAGCTAACCCTGTGTAGCATGTGGCCACCTTCGCCTTCCAATTTCGGCAATTAAAGTTTAAGCAGCCCGTCGTTCCTGAAATTCAAGCTCAGACGTCAGCTACTGCAAATCCGTCCGGCCCTTCTCTTATCCGGCGCCACTTTGATCTGGTACAGGACGCAGTATATGATTGATTGACCCCGCCCCCCCCCAAGAGAGTGACTTAAACACTTAAACCCCCTTACAGTCCCTACCTTATCTGCCAATGTCACGCCACTGTGGAGGCCATATGTGACAGGGAGTCTTTTTTTTTTTTATTATTTTTTATTTTGTTTTTTTGGAATCTGTAACCAGTCCCTAAGTGAGAACTGAAAGGTTTATAAGCAAAGTTTCTGAGAGTCCCGTGTGCAGACAGTCTGCCTTGAGTGTGGCTTCAGTGGGTTAAAGGCCAGGCCAGGTCATGCCAGGAATTCATCTTGGGTGATGACAAAACCTCTAACATCACCGGAGTCTGGTCCATTTTTGGAATTTCATACTATATTTACTCTTGATAGTAAATGATTATCAGCATTTTCCAGGGTGTACAGCTCATTACGCTGCTTGGAGCAAAGCAGTGGAACAATGGTACATAATTGATGAGGAAACAAATCCATGTTGATAGGCTGGACACTGTAACCGGAGTTGATGCTGGGGGGCACTGGCCGCAGTGGCAGACGCCTCCGAACAGTGCACCCGTCTGAGCTCCCCTGGTGCAACTCTTACCTTTGTCTGATGTCGTTACCATGGTGATTTTGCTTTGCCATTCACACCCAGAGTATGACTGTGTGCTAGTTCTTGCTTTATAATGCCCTGGTCTAGTTAGGGTTTGTTACATAAAACAAGGTTTTGTTTAATTTGATGTCTCGCAGAATCCTGTTACACATCATTCATATTTCATCAGCACAGCATGTGACGGAACATGTGGAGAATCCACCAATCGGAGTACTGCATTTTGCTGTGGGTGGACACTCTGTGCTGGTGTGTTTGTATATGTTTGTATTGTTTGTTTGTTTTTGGTTTTTTTTTGTGGCTGCAGACTCAGCCAGACAGTTGATATGCCTGGTGGGATGGGCCTTTCTAATGGAGGCCCCTCCCCTCGGGGGCTCAGGTTTTGGACGTGTGCTTTCCGTCTGTCATTGACACCGTGCTCATCTCCTCCTCCTATTCCCTGCACCGTTACCTCTGAGGAGCACCGGGGCCCCAGAGCATGAGCGATTCTGAGCCCAACACCTTGTGTGTGGCAGGTCCCACCATCGGGTGGCTGGAGCCCAAACTGCCGGATCTCTTGAAGAACGGCACCAGTCTGCCCAGCCTGGCAGCTGCCGACGGCAAAGCAGATGGCGGGGCGCTGGAACATGTCACCGCAGAGTCCCAGGACTGTGTCGGGGTAGGAGCATACATCATACAGCTGTTGCTATGAACTTTTTAAAAGGTTTATGTATTCTGTAAAGATGTTAAGGATTGATGTACTCCAGGCAGTAGGAGTAAAATAGTAAATAGCTCTCTGATAATATGGTCGTAATAGTGATGTAGCTTAAAACCCATGGTAGTGGTCTAGTCATGGTTTAAAGGTCAAGGTTTAATTATGAAATAATCTGGAATCCCCTCTTGAATGTTTTAGTCAAGACGCAAGCTGTGTCATCTTTACTGAAGTATGACACCTTCTTTAGAGGGCCAGTGGAAAGAGCCTTCTGCACATCTTAACTAATTTATGTCGAGTCTCATTTCCTGTTCCGATTCTCTTCAAAGGAACAATGCTATTCGTCTAGTTGTAGGGTTCAGTGTCTTGGAAAATCGGGGGTATGAGAGAGTGTGATACTGTTATATCTGAGGCTTCTCCAAGGTGTGTCAGGGCGCTTCCTTAATATGCTGTATGGCCACACAGCTGGACTTGTTCTAAGTGAGCATATTATCTGCTGTCCAGGAATGGCCTTTATAATGCAGTAAGGTTGGGGGTCTTTACAAGCATCTCTTCTCCTGACAGGCTGTGGAGGACATAAACCCCGAGGATGAGGTGGAGGACACCTTCACAGATCCAGAGGATGACCTGGGTGCAGTCGAGGAGGAGCGAAGTGTCATTCTCCACCTGCTATCTCAGCTCAAGCTGGGCATGGACCTCACCCGGGTAGGCCCTGTGCTATTGGTGTTTGCTGCCACCATTCAGCCGCTAATAATGGTCAGTTTAGTCTGTAGCAGTATTGCTAATGTTCCATGTGTTTGTGCAGGTGGTCCTGCCCACCTTCATTTTGGAGAAGCGTTCCCTGCTGGAGATGTATGCCGACTTCATGTCCCACCCGGACCTGTTTTTGGCCATAGCAGACGGCAGCACCCCTGAGGACCGAATGTTGCGCTTTGTAAAGTATTACCTCACCTCCTTCCATGAGGCCAGGAAGGGCGCCATCGCCAAGAAACCTTACAACCCCATCATCGGCGAGACCTTCCACTGCTCCTGGCGGCTGCCTTGCTCCCTGTTCAGCGGCATCAGCACCTCCCATGCTGGCCTCCAGGGCAGCGTTCCAGAGTCTTCAGACTTCTACCAAGTGCGTTTTGTGGCAGAGCAGGTGTCCCACCACCCCCCGATTTCCGGCTTTTATGCAGAATGTCCCGAGAGGAGGATGGCTGTCAACGCCCATGTCTGGACCAAGAGCAAGTTCATGGGCATGTCCATCGGGGTCTCCATGGTGGGGGAAGGTACGTAGATTGTTCTCAAGACTGTTGGTGGATGTTTTATTCTCTGGGCTGTGAGTAATTTGTACTGTCGTACTTTTGGGATGGTAGTGTTTTAGCTCATAGACCCAAGGTGTTGGTGATGCATCTGATCAGAGTCAGAGATTTTGTTTAGACCATATTCTGAAAAATCTAATGAGAGAGCAAAGTCTGTGAGAGAGATCAACTGTTTAACCCAACCGGAAATTGTGGTTATCAACTGACCTTTGACTTCCACTTCATCTGTTTTGTACTACCTTGTCTCTGTAAAAGCCATCTTTAGTCTTGCCAAGGCCTGGTTTTATACAAAAATACGTCAGTCCTGACATGAAACCGCAAGGTAGAGTGAGCAGCCTTGAATTGAATCACGAATGAGTTTTTTTGGGGTCTCTGGATTCTGCAGACGTTAGTGCAAGTTATTCTGGGTCTCACAGGCTTACATTGTATGGGGATGCACATTTCTGTAGCATGGAGATGTTAAAAACAGGCAGTGGCAACAGTCCATGGTTACAGGCTAGGCGCCATGTCACTCTTAATTGCCTTTGTACAGTAATTGACTTCAGAGTAGGAACTGGGCCATAGTGTTGGGCCTCTAGCCAAACCAAAGGAGTCCTGATAGTCAGTAGTAATGGTTACCCTGCAAAAGCCCAGCTTTACCTGTCACACAGGTACAATGTGCTGATTTTTAGCTGTTTTTAAAGATCCTAGCAATTAATATCCCTTAGTCGATTATAAAAAAATAAGGAGCTGCTTCAGGCATAATCATACAGGTTTGTAGATTCCCTCTGAAGGCATGGCATGACGTGTCCTCTGAGACTCCCTGATCTGTGTGCACACAGGGTGCCTGTACCTCCTCGACCACGATGAGGAGTATACCTTCACGCTTCCTTCGGCCTACGCCCGCTCCATCCTCACCGTGCCCTGGGTCGAGCTGGGCGGGAAGGTTAACGTCAGCTGCGCCAAGACAGGCTACTCGGCGGCCATCACCTTCCAAACCAAGCCCTTTTATGGAGGGAAGCTTCACAGGTACTCGCAAAGACGTAGCGGATTCCTCAATGGTGCAGATTTCCCGTCTCTTCCCAGCCACATTTGCCGTCCTTACACTAGTCTACGGAGCACATAGTAACACCGAATGTGAGAGGAGTTTATTCAGTTCTGCGTTTGTCTGTTTATCTTTCTGTGGTTACCGGTACCCAGAATTCCTTCTTGCAGTGTTGTAAATGGTTCATTGTTTCAACGGGTTAAGTATGAGGAAGAAAGGTTGGGCTGCTTCACGCACGCAGCAGGGGTGAATGCTGTAATCGACCTTTCACCAAGAATGTGGACCTCTAAGGAAGTTCTTCAGTGATCCTTCTGGATGTGTGGAGCTAATCACAGTGGCCAAGATCGCACAGGCTTCAGAATGCCCTGGCCTGCAGCCGAGAACCAGTAATCCCTGTAAAAGGAGCTGAGAGAGAGAGAGAGAGACACCACCACTGCCAACCCTCCTGTGACATCTGACCTGCCTTGCCCTCAGGGTCACTGCCGAGGTAAAGCACGGGCCCAGCAATGTGGTGGTGTGCCGCGTGCAGGGTGAGTGGAATGGGACGCTGGAGTTCAGCCACGCCAATGGCGACACGCACACGGTGGATGTCACCAAGCTCCCAGTGACCCGGAAGTGGGTACGACCCATCGAGCAGCAGGGGCCCTTCGAGTCCAGGTAAGGGGGAGGCCTGTAGCTGGCGGTTCCCAGTTAAAGAAATCGTATAATTCAGTTGCAGTGGGTTCTTCCCGTGTCCCAGGGCACAGTCTGAGCCCAAAACTTACTCTCGCTTCCATTTGCATGCATGTCTCTTTGGAGAGTAAGATTGGATATGCCCCATATTTCTGCAGGGATGAATAATATGCGACTATTCTGTTTGGTTCTATTCTCCTTTGAACACTTGCTGTGTGAGTGTTACTACTCACACGCCCCAGTGAAATTCATGCAACAGTTCAATGTTTCGAGGAAGCAATCAGTCCCAGCCACTGACCCACTGTACAGCTGTGAACCATACAGGCGGTGTCAATGGCAACAGGCACGGTCGGTTGGTCTGAAACAGGCGCATGGGGCTCCTTGCAGGCGTCTGTGGCAGCATGTGACGGAGGCGCTGCGTCACAAAGACATTGGAAAGGCGACGGACCACAAGCGCCTCCTGGAGGAGAGGCAGAGGAGCGAGGAGAGGTGTCGGATGGAGAGACAGACTACCTGGAGGACGAGGTATTTTGACAGTGAGGTACGTTACCTGTTTTTGAGTGTCTAAATCGCTGCATATGTTCACATATCCGCCCTTAAAATGTGGTGTATTTCTGTGTATGATGTTAATGTACAGTATCAGTCAGTGTGTCTGGACACACCTGCTTTGAATGTATTTGTCTTTTAGTTATGTCGTTTGCAATATTTGACAAGTATTACTTCACTGCCTCAAAGACATTTACTATAAGGCAATGACCAAGAGAAGTGTTCAGCATCTCAAAATCTTCTCACATTTTAGACTCTTCAGAATAGTCCCCTTTTGCTTCAGTGACAGCATTGCAGACTCTTGGCATTCATTCAGCCAGCTTCCAGATGTAGCCACCTGGAATGCTTCTCCTACAGTCCTGAAGGAGTTTCCACAAGGTCTGGGCACAAGTTGGCTACCTTGCTTTTACTCTTTGATCCAACTCATCCCAAACCAGCTGTATAGGGTTTAGGCTGGGGATTGTGGGGGTCAGGTCATCTGTCACGGCACTGCATCTCTTTCCTTGTTCCCAAGGTAACACAGTGCTTACATAACCTCAAGGTTCGAGGGTCATTGTCTTGTTGAAAAACAAATGATTTTCAGTATGTGTAGCCAGACTTTTGACTGGTTCTGTATCTTACTGGTACTGGCTCAACACTGCCTCATCCTATTCTGGTACCCACAGGGCGACGGCTGGGTGTATCACAATCCCCTTTGGAGAACCGTAGGCACAGACCTCTGAGGAACAGTCAGTCTGCCGCTCCCTCCGCACCCTGAGATTCAGCCGATAGCCGCAAGTGGTTCTTTCTGTTTTCCGATGGTTAGGACAAACCTCCTCTGTATGCGAAATATGCTAGCAGCTTGTGCCTTGAGCGGAGAGAGATGGGCACGTGTGTGTGTCACCTCTCGGACCGTTTAGGCAACCTGGAAAGATGCATATTTTGTAATGTTTGATTGATACTTTTGTAAAAATATAGCATTTTAATGGTCTACAGATCGTATGTGTACTCTTGTAAATATAGATTCTCCACTGATGCTGCCTTACAACAGATGGCTGCTGACAGTAGAGCTTTTGATCAGGTCTGGCTTGGATTGGGGATCTGGACAAAGTGTTATCTTATCAGGGAGCCTGAGCACATGATGCCATACCTTTTAGAAGTCCAGGCCTGCAGTGCAATTGTACCTCACCCCCCCCCCCCACCCCATTTCCTAGAACATTTTAAGTATACATCACAGGAGCTTAATGACCTTCATGGAAACACTACCTGAGTTTCAGTAGGAGTCCAGGCACAGGCTGGATGTGGCCAATACCTGTCACATTCACAAAATCAGGAAGGTGCAGGTTAGTTTTCTCACACTAGCAATAATTTCTGCCCCACCTACAGGTTTTAGCATTTTTGGTGTTCGTGTGGCAGTCTACCCCAGCATTACGGATTTCCTAGATTTTACATTGCTGTCGAATCAGCTTCTGATCTGTACTTGCACCACTCTAGCCGACACAACTTGGAGTACAGCTGAATAGTTCAGAGAATTGATCACTAACCAGACAACCTGACCCTCCAGCCCTGCTCTAGACCTCTGTTCCACTTACCAAGGTCTTTTCTCTTAAGTGTGCTGGTTTCTCAGTGTTTGCCCATGTCAACCCGACGGGCATCGTATGGTGCACTCTGGATAAAGCCTGAAAAGCATGTCACTCTTAAGAGAGCCCCCTGTTCTGAACATTAAAAGTGCGATTGTATGCTCTGGCTTTGTCACTGGAGCTGTGACGAGCACTTACTTAAGAGAACCCCTTTGGTGACTGTTTCACTTCCAGGGTAATCTGGTGGGTCTTTTTTAATATTGGGGGGGGGGGGGGTGGTCTTCTCTAAAGCTTGTTTGAATTACCATTTGTGATCATTCCAAGGACAAATTACTATTTTGTTTTGAGGGGTAGGTGGGGACATGGCAAGTCTTCTGAGAAACGCTGTAGCTTGAATAATCTTCAGGCTGTTTTATATTTGAGTGGCTTAACTAGGATTTGACTCAATTGCGGTGTTTTTGTCTGTGAGACATGCCATCATGCAAGGCTTAGGAATCGAAGAGGTTGACAGGCTGAACTATAGGACACGCAGGTCAACGGGACAAGAAGCGCGGACAGGAAGGTTATGACCATAATTCCTTCCTCTGTTCAAGCCCCATCTAACTAAATTCCCACTTCTCTTGTACAGAAAAAAGTCACCAGTGTGGACAGGGGAGAATCAGTGTTCAGCCGCTCTACCCAGTAATCAAATTATTCCCCAACAGAAAGACAGTCAGTTCTGCACATGTGTGTTCATTCTAAACCCATTAGCTTTCCTCTATTCAGTGTGGTGCCTTAAGCTATGCTGTTCTGTTTGTCTTCCATTTCACCCTCATCTACCAGTCATAGCTGTGAATGGCTTATATGCACATACTGTACTTTGGTATTCTAAGGGTTTACTTGATCCCTGAAAAGACGGCCTGGCTGTCTGTTCTGCGATCTGTTGAATCCAGTGGGGCCGAGGGAACCCGCTCAGGGTGATGAAGATGGCTGTCCACAGGAGGCTCCTAGTGGGCCATATGAGCTACATTGTGGATTGATTCTGTACACATTGCTGACCTGTGAAATGCACTGACATGCAATTTAATGGCACTCCTTGTAGACGTAGATAAGTGTGTTAATGAATGAATAAAAAACTACTAATCAATTTATTTCAGCGTTCTCTATTTTTAATACACATTTTACACCAAGATAAATGCACTGAGGTGTAGAACATCTTTAACTGTGAAACTCATTGAAAAAGGTTGCTGTAGAATCATTACACCTGAACATGCATGACTTCAGTCAATACTGTTAAATTTTTCAGCTGGCATCCTTAACATAAATTGAAACCCCAACAGATTTCACATCTTTGTTTTTCTTAGTAACCCTTCTTTAGGATCTCTTGTGTGCTTGTGAGCACATGTTCATGTAATACAATTGTATGCTTATAAAAATGCAAAAATGGTGCAGGTCACATCTATGGAGTCAAAGCAGACTCACCACAACCTGAATTTGAATGCGTTAATCTGAACTTGAATTAAAGAACCGAAACTTGCATACCTTTACCTGAACTTAAATTTCAAATTCGATTTCTTTAGTTCATTTCCTGAACTTGGATTTATGTTGCTTTTGTGATTATGAAAATTCAAGTTTGGCTCTTGAAAGTTCAGGGCGCAAGATTTTGCTTGAGAAAATTTGGGTTGCGAAATTCAGGCTCAAAAAAAGGGAAAGCATCCAGAATACCGAGAGAGAGCAGAGCAGTATAGATCTCATCAAGCATAGTCTTGGTACAAGATGGATGACCCACTGAATTTTACAACCTGAACTTAAATTTTTTTTTGTTCAGGTAATGAATTCAAATTCAATATCTTTAATTCTAGTTCAGGTAAACATTCAATATCGGGTTCTGGTTTTCAGATAGCGAAATTCAAGCTCAGGTTAACAAATTCGGGTAAATTCAAATTCAGGTTACGTTGAGTCTGATTTGACGCCATACACATCCTGGGATTGTCTGCTACCTCCATGTAATGTGGTCATAGAGGAAATCTTTTTACTGGGTGACCGTTTGGTCTTTCTACGTGCAAACAAATTCCACCAACAGAAATTTAGCTTCATTACTTAAAACCGTGATTAGATGGTAAGTGCTAATTAAAGTTTTCTAATAAGCATTCTTTCATGCTTATTATGGATTTCATACATTTTCTCATATGGAGGACCTTTGAGGTAAATAAAGCTTTAAAATCTTTCATTTCATTGTGGAGATTCTTGTACTGAGTACCTACCAGCTCTTCTTAATGATGGGCTTCATGGCCCAAAAATGTACATACTGTCCCACCACGCACAACCAGGGATCTCTGGGAAGCATTTGCATCTTTTAGCAATTATTTCAAGCAGTTATGGCTTCCTAAGTGAAGACACATGTGTTTTAAATACATGCTGGGATTACAGTTTAACCAGATAATGTATGAACTTCTAACCAGTGCAGAAATGACATGACTGCCTGCAAATTCTTGAAACCCGAAGGCTTGACTGGAATATAAAGTGATCATATATACATTTAAAAAAATAAAGGAGCCAGCCCAAGTATCTAGGCTGGCTTGTCACCAGTGTGTCAGATTTTGTGTTTTTAAATCTGGGCTGATCACACTGCATCAGTTCCTTGTTTCAAGGAGACCAGCACCAGCTGGGTGCACAAGACCATCCATATCTAGACCACGTGCCCGAAGGAAGACCATAATTCACAGTGCTGGCAGTGTACAATTTCTAGAAAATATTTTCTAATTGTTGGGAAGTATACAGAGAAAATGAATAAATGACAGACTTTTTGAGAAGCCTTTTCAATTTCCTGTTTACTTCTCATTGTTCTTCTCAGTGTATAATTCTGCTGTGTAGAAGAAAGAACTTAGGTGCCTTCAGGAAGATCGATTACAGGGTAATGCAGATCTTGGATGGAGACCAGCTCCTTTAATAGTACTTAGCCTGAATTTCAGTCTGTCAGACAGCTCCTTCAGCTGCCTGGGTAATGCCTCACACTTCTGTGACCGCCATGATGGAATCCTTGTTGGAGGAGGTGGACGGTGTGACGAGGCCCAGGCTTTGAAGGTAGGAGGCAGGTGGAGACTGCCGATTGTTGTTGAGCAGATCCTGGGCACCGTCCTCTTCACCCATACTGTTGATGCGCTCCACCACACACTGGGCAGTCAGCCGGGCCTCAGGATCGTGGTCCCAGCATTCGACGATGGTGGAGCATAACAGCTTCATCCCCTACAGAGAAGGTCAGGAGATGGTTCGGTCTACAGTGGTGGCAGTAATGGAACTTTTAAATACAATTACAGAATATTTTTCTTTCCAATTGGGAATTGGTTTTGCTTTGAATTTTATAGCTCCGCGGTCAAAAAGTTTTAAAGATAGTAATTATTTGGTCGTGTTTATTTATAAATTCATTCTATGAAACATTTACAACTTGGTCACAAGACACAGGCCAGCTTCACAGGGGGATGTACCTGGTGTGTGGTCCAGTTGGCAGGGATATCTGGCCGACCTCTGTCACGTAAGACAAGGTCCCTCATGCCCTCCACGCATGGCTGGTCACATACTTTGGACCTAAATGGTGGCTCATAGCTCTTTACTTCTGTAACAGCAACAGATGACGACTCACTACTGAAAAAACTGCCATATAAATTGGGTAACCTAGCATAAGCTGAATGCAGCCCTTCTGCAATTATCTCTCGATAAACTCCTGCAAACACTGCTAGTGAGCAGATGTGGCTAGTTCAGGTCCAGAAAGTAAATATTCAGACCAAGATTCTGTTTCAGTCAACCAGTTGAGCATAAAGAGTCACAATCACAGAGTACTCAACTGGTTGATTGAAACAGAATCTTGGTCTGGACATTTATTTCTAGACCATGTCAGTTAATTAGAAAATTGACCAGAAAGACAGCTTACCCCCAATTGCATCACAGCGAGAAACCATTTCCCAGAGCACCAAGGCCAAGGAATAGACATCTATCTGTTTGAAGGCCTCCAGATCCTCGAGGTTCACCCTGGACTCTAGAACTTCTGGAGCCATGTAGCGAGCTGTCCCCACCTGGTGGACAGGGAGGTAACAACAACAGGCTGAAAACAGAACATAGTGTACAAGCTGTTAGATGAGCATAATATAGTAGGTGTAGCTTAAGGGAATGATTTTATTGAAATAATGAGTGAACAATGTCAAATATCTATTAAGTCCTTAAAAAATTATTAGCTACAAAGTTGTATTCACGCATGACAAGAAACTCGGGATGAAGGCTATGCCAATTACCTGGCCACTGTTGGCGACATCATCCACAGTGAGCAAAATGTCAAGCCTGAGTGCCAACCCGAAGTCACAGAGCGCACACTCCTGACGATTTTTCACCACAATGTTGCTGGTCTTCAGGTCTCGGTGGGCCACTGGCACTTTGGGGGAGCCAGAGGGTGTGATGTCGCTGTGCAGGTGAGCCAGCCCGCGAGCCACAGATCCAGCCATGGCATGCAGCTCTGCCCAGCTTAGCACGTGGCCCACCAGGAAGTCCTGCAGGTTGCCCAAGTCGTGGTAGGCCGTGATGAGCCAGTACTCTCTGTGAGGAGTGCCGGGGCCACCCCCCCGCTCTTCTGCTGTCAGGAACTGCACGACATTGTCGTGCTTAAGATCGGCGTCAGAGAAAATGGCTCGCTCATTCTGCCAGGAGTTGTACTCCTCAGCCGGGAAGATTTTGACGGCCACTGTCTCATACTGGCTCCCAGCACTGTGGCTGAGTCGAGCTCGCCATACCTCCGCAAATCTCCCCTTGCCCACCATCTCCTCGAGTGTGATCGGCAGAAGCTCCACGCTCACATCCGGGCTGTCCATGTCACCAGGTGAGGTATCCCCGTTCATGGCCAACATCTTGCCCCGGGGGCTTCCCCCGCTCCGACCCTCAGGGGGGTCCAGCGATTGGTAGCGGGTGCGTTTGGGGGCCCAGTCTTTGGGCTGCTTGGCTGACTGCCGTGTGCGGTAGAAGTAGAATGCCATGGTGGCAATAATGGCCACTAGGAGGGGTGGGAGCAGGCTGATCACCACCACGGGTATGACATCCTTACTCTGGAGCTTCAAGAGACCTAAGAACCCAAAGGCGTAGATGTGAGAGCATGAAGCAGAACTCCACAAATCCAGCTGTTCAGAATTTAAACAAATGTAGTGCAGTGCCCACTGCCTATAGGGACTTTTACAGCTTTATAGATATAGTATCAGATGTGCTTTTGATGGACCTCAAACATCCTGGTAATTCCATATCTTTCACAGACAGGTCTGTCCTTCATCTAGCTGTCATATCTGAACAGGTGGCTCCATATTTCAGTAAAGTAAATCTAGGCTGGAGACAAAGACCAAGGCTAATGGAAAACTGCTTGTAACCCTTATACCTTGTGGTGACCGGGCTCAGGAGGGGCGGTTACCATTGGATCCCTTGTCAAATATGAGCTTGTCGTTACACTCATGCTCATCAGTGCAACCACAGATGTATGTGCTCCCCTCTTCTGACGGCTGAGGCACCATCACACACTGGGTTGTTGAGTAGTTGGAGATCATGATGCGATCAATGGGCATCTTGGGGTGGTGGCACAATGTTTTCACACTGACGCTGACATTGTCCTGCTTCCTGGGATATCACCCCCCCCCAGACAATGACACACTTTATCCTCAGTCACAAGCAAACGACACACTTCTGAAAAGGGTCACCTCAAACTGAACAAAAGATCAGGTGTTTACCAAATGAAGGAAGCTTCTGAACACTCTGAGACCTTCTTGTGAAATGTAGGTCTGAAAGTATACTTATTGTGTGCCCATAGTAAGCCAATGTTTCCCATCTATGTCTTCTTCTTCCTCTTTCATATGAAGCTTCCAGAGCACAGGGGTTGAATACTTGTGCAATTCCAGCAGCATTTTTTTCAGATTTCCTTCAAATTTTATTCAGATTTTATTCAAATTGATTTTGACTAGAAAATTTATTGCGAGAGACTATGAGTTTATTACAAAAACACTGAGTGGAAGAACATATGTTTGTAACACATGTAATTCAGGCAAAACTTATCATTTAAATCTTTTGCAAGACAGTGTAGATCTGCAGTCACATCTGTGCTGTGAGCAGTGGGAGGGGCTTAACAACAACATTATGATACAATGCTCCCAAGGGCATAACTTTGGGTTGAACATTGGGGGGGGGGCGGTTTCCACACATTTTGTGATTATTTGGGTGAGGTGGGCTGTATTGGCCCATTTTTATTATTGGGGGGCTACAACCCCCCATCCCCCGGGTAATTTACTCCCATGGGGGCTTCTGTACTGAAGTAAAAACATTCTTCATCTTTCAGATATTCCACTGACAATAGCATAACATCATTTTTAATACATATAGTGTAACACCAAATGAAACACTAAAGTATGAGCCTCTTTCAGTCATTCATCCCCACCTTTCATTACATTGGCATTGCTATGCACTTATTGGCATTTTAATAGTGTGGAATGGAAATGGTGCTATTAGGGGATTGGCAAAGGGTAAATCGTCACACGTACCACACAGCCACACAGATTTCCTCAGACAGCTCACAGTAGGAGCTGAAGGAGCAGTTGCTGGAGCAGACGGTACCCTCACACTCGGGGCTGGAGTAGTCACACCATTTGCAGAAGTTAGTTTTTATGTTGCTGAACGCCAGCACTTGGAAACCTGGGGGACAGGGGCACAGATTGTGATTTTCAAACGGGGCAAATGGGCATTTGCTTGCCAGTGTGCAGCTAAACAAATGATAAAAAAAAACAAATAATCAATCAAACCTGTGTGCTTAACCTCAGTGTCTGGCACTCTTGCCTTACATCACTATCGCAACAGACTCATGCTGTGATTAACAAGGGGGAATTCGAATTTTATAAAAATCTGTGACTGCAATCAAAAAACTAAACATGCCAAAAGACTTGTATTTTATTTAGTTATTTAAGGTTAAACTTGTCAGATGACATTAGGGATATATCCATAGAAATGAAAGGAGAGTCCCCATAAAGGTGTGTGTGTGTGTGTGTGTGTGTGTGTGTGAGAGAGAGAGAGAGAGAGAGAGAGAGAGAGAGTCTCTCTCTCTCTCTCTCTCTCCAGCTTTTTAATATTGCGTGTCCTTGCTAAATGCCCCTTCAAAACATATTAATGACCGATAAAAAACATATGACAGCTTTGTTCATGAGAAAAACAACAATTCAAAAAGCTGTGTAAACAATAAACACAATACAGTGCACATATTTCTGAAAAGACTCCAATTGCTAACCAATGCCAGCCATGAAAACGCACACATGGGAATAACAGTGAAAGCAGAGGGGTAAATTAAAGGCAGGATAAGCAGAAAAGATCCCCTTCACTTTGAAGTAATTAGGATCAGCAGGGACTGTCCGCTCCAAGATTAAATGAGAGCCAGAAGGGCTGAGCGGAGCCAAGTCTCGAGCTGCGCCCCTCCCCTCCCCTCCCCTCCCCTCTGGGGAAGCCCGGCGAGCGGAGGCGTGCAGGCGGCCGTGACGTGTGACCAATATCTGTTTTTCAGCCCGGATGAATAAATACGTGCATACATACAATTTTATGGAATTTCAGTGGGGTAAACTGTATTTAGTGTGCCATTTTAGTTTCTTCCGGAAATGGACTGTTAGATGTAGATGTATTATGTATATCAGGGGCTTAGTCCAGAGACAGTGTCTGATGGTCATCATATTGAATTCTCTCTTTCTCTGAAGTGACAATGAGCGCAGCACTGCGAAGGTTTTGGGAAACACAGCCCTGGAATAGGACAGTTGTGATTTATGGAATTCTCAAATTGAGTGCATGGTTGTGAAAAGATATAAGCTAAATAAATTGGGCGAGGCTCATTCATATTCATTCGGGGGTTCTACCCCATATTGTGGTTGCGGCTTTGAATATGGTGCTACCAAAAAATAGTACTAAGAAGGAATGGTTAGAGAAAATGTAGCCTTAACGGCAATGATGCAGAGCAGCGTAGTGCAAAGAAAAGGAGGGTGAAGATTACAGACCTACGCTAATGACATCCTTTTTAGCAATCGAGTTAACAGAAAACGAAATTTATAACATCTAACGCAAATATCAGTACAATCAACTTCAGGAAAGGTAATTATAATGCTCAGTTTCAGGGGTTTTACTGTACTGACTGGAGATAGCAAATAGGTGGCACGTGCTGTCATTAGAGCCTTCATTGCTACAGAATGTTCACGTCGGGTCGGGGTTACACTGGATGCCCACGAAAAGCCGAATAAAGAAACAAATTCAATGAGACGGCCATGCTTCGAATAGACGTCCTTCACTCTCCTACCACTGATATTACTGGTTGTTAATTTTTTATACTCTTGCTTGGCGCAGACTTGCCCCGTCTGGAAATTGCAAACTGCCAGAAAGATGGATTAAGCCGTTTAATGTAAATAGGCAGCATACTGTAGAAAATTGTTGTGCGTCTCTATTCGGTTACTCATTCAGCAAAAACCCGAGAGGGGTGAACAATACTTTTGTTGTTACATTTCTTACAGACCATTCTCTCTCGCATGGCAAAAAAATAACCTATTATGTAGTCTGCTTGAATCATTCTTTGTTACAATCTAGGCAGTCACGCTCCGGCATCAGAGCCATACATGCAGATAAAAGCATCTGGAATCCGGAAAATGCAAAATGTCGCTGTTTCTTATTTTCATATTGTACTAAATTATTAATAGCTGACATTGTGTTGGTTAGCATCTAACCATTATATTGCAGACTGTGGGAAACTCGCTTACCAGAAATAAAGTAAACATAGATTTATACAAATGTGATTGGGTAAGGTTTATTATTAAAAATCAAATAAATGTTAACTCAGAAAGCGTGATTTTTTTTCTCTAACTCCCAAAAATCACAGCTCATTTGAGAGCAAAAGATTTACTGACCCAAAAGGAAACAGAGAATAAAACGCACCGCAGTGGTAATCTTCGCTTTCCATTGTTTCCAACGTATTTATTTTACCGCAACCAGGGGCGGACTAACTTCTCTGGGGGGCCTAAGCTGACATGGGTAAGGGGGCCCTTAAGTGGGCCAATGGAGATATTTTTGGAGCCGAAAGAGAAACGAAAGGGAATTATGAACATCAATGTAACATCAATAATATTCTAATCAAAGTGTGGGGTGCCAGCGGTAAAACTTGCCGAACGGGGAGGGGGCTGGAATGCTGACGGTAAGATTTATTTTTCGGGAGGGGGTATTGTGCCGGAAAACCGATCGTTCAAAAGTAGAAGTCTATCCATTCCCTCTTTTGCTAAGGGTAGTCTTGAATTTTTGCAAACGTTGGTTTAATTGTGTTCTCTCCACGTCTGTTCACTCCAGCGAGACAGTATCAGACAAGGGGGATGTAATGTTGGTCCTGTATCTTTGTGGTGTTTTCTTCTTGTTACTTTGTGCCAGTTCGCTTGGCAGTGAACATCAGATCAGACTCCAGTGGTGAAAGAAAGCTGGTTAGCGCAAATTCTCAAAGTAGAATGGTCGATTACAGCTGGGACAAGGGCAACTTTGTCTATCCTGAAAACTGTGGCTAAAAATGCAAATGGCATCCATGTTGCTATCATTTAAATGATCATATTATGTTATATCCTTAAATATAACTAATGGAAATTCTGTCTTCATGGGGGCCCTAGTTTTCGGGGTGGCCAGACGGTTACCTACCCTCGCCTTATGGTAAGTCCACAACTACATCACAAAAAATAAGTAGCCTGTATGAATAGGCCTAAATGGGTAAACAAACAAACAACATACCCTTGGGTTCATTTTAATATTTTAAATAGTATTATTGTTCACATAACACACTAACTTAGGCTATAAATTATAATTTCAAGAGTAAAATCTCTGGGGTATTTTTGTCTAACTAATTTATTATATAGTTCCCTATGGGAATGCGTTTTATTGCGCTTTTCTGGGAGCTACGTCTCTCTTAAATCCATTCTCTCAAGCTTTTGCATGCATACACGCATACATACATACACACATAGGCTACATACTCAAGTGTTATTCTTTCGTCAAAAACATTCTGCATTAAACTTTTCAAAAACTGCTTAATAAAATCTTAATTAAACGAATCAATTTCATAAATGCTGTTACATAAAAATATGTAAAAGGTTAAACAGACACGTCATGCTACACACATAATAATTTGGGCTAACTGTTTAGGTTACACCATCGCCTGTGAATGAACAGCAGTTTCTGTTTGTGACATATCTCTAACTTACAGTAAGTGCGGCGCAGCGAAACATCCCAAGAAAACAAGAGATAACAGCAATACATTCTTCGCATTTTGTCTAAGTTATCGTGTAACTAAGTAGGACTCAGTTATAATGAAATGTCTGGATTTACCACAAAGTAAATGGAAAATGCAGCGGATAGTGTATTTTCGAGATATATAGCCTATCTATGATAACGTTTTGAAGGATATTGCATAAACATAAGTGAAATGGTTATGGCTTTTCAGCAAGTAGCTAGTGGAAACAATGGCCCCTTAAAAAGTGGAGACGGGATTAGGAAGCGATCAAATACTTACAGAAAGATACTAGCAGAACGGATGTTACCGAGGAGAAAGTCCGGCACCCCATATTCAGGTTATAAAAAGTAGCGCACCGATGGGTCTAAAGTTAGTCTGCTTTTTAGTAATTTTATCTGCTTCAGAACGAGTGTTCAGGAGGCAAGTACACACGACTTAAAGTTAAAGTTATATTTGATGAAAAAGGGGCTGTTTGGACTTAGGGGTTTTTGGTTTCGTGTAGGCGGATCCAGATGTTTTCAATCCTGCTGTGAAACAGGGGCCGCCCAGGAAACTTGGGCTACTTTCATACTCACAGCCGGGTACTACTTTTATTTTTATTTACAGAACACAATCATTTTTAACATGTTCACGACAAAAACATTTAATAATTTGCTTCTTTTTGCATTTTTCATTTATATCCCACAGGATGCATTTTTTTTTCTTCTCAATTACAAAAACCAAACCAAATACCAGAATAGATTTCAAAGCAATCAATTGTCATTATGTTCTTCAAATACCCTATGAAACTAATATCAACCTTATCAAAACAATAGGTACATTCAGTGGCGGCTGGTGAAAAATGTTCTAGGTGGGGCAGTTTGTGCCATATTCAGTGAGTTTCAACAACCATCCTAATACAATTGAACACAGAGTGCAGGATCCCGCGCTCTGAGAAATAGTAATTATTTCATTTGCATTAAATATCAACAGATTAATAAATAACGAAAATTATCATTACAGGATTCGCAAAATGTGTGTTCTCGTACACTCGTGTTCTCCATCCATCCATCCATCCATCCATCGTATTTACAACTGTACGTGGAACATGCCACTAAATACAAGAATCATGAGTAGTCCGGAGCTATGTTCCGTGTTAAACATTTCGCCCTCTGTACACTCCTACATTATTGGCATCGCCAGGATACGTAGTAGCCTAATTGAAATGGAAGCAAAAGGGAAGCTGAGCTGAAGCTGCAAAAGGAGCCCGATCTGGAAGCGGAGAAAGAAGTAGAGCTTTTGAAGCTGAACTGAATCTGGAAGCGCAGGGGCCGCGCTGAAGTAGACGCGACAATCGGGGGAGATCACGTGACCCGTCGGACGCTAGGCTACGATGGCGGACTTCGGCGGCCCAGAGGCAGCTCAGCTTTCCAGCACCGACCCAAAAGACGAAGCTGTCGACGTGGTAATGTGTCCGCACGCGTACATGTTGGGAAAGCTCCGGGCCGAAAATCGTGTGGCTGTGCGGTAGATGAGCTGTAGATTAGGACAGGCCGCCCCTGTCCACGGCGTTGCGTGAATGGGTTACGCGGCGCCCTTACTTCTCTTTTCAGCTCTTGGCTTCAGTTTCACAGCCGAAGGGTAGTTTATCTTACGGCAATTGCGATAATCACTCATGTTTACCATGTAATCGTTTGTGGTGCAGGTGTGAAGCGTCTTAACGCGAAGCCAACTTTTCCGGCGTCGGCTTCGTCTCCGTTTTCGTCATTTTCACCATTAATTCCTACATCATTATCATAGAGTCCTATCGGTTTATGTATACGTCAGTAATTATACAATGAAATACAATTATTTATATAATGCCAGTGATTATTAGGGAAATGCATTTCACCAACTCATTGTGTGTCTTGATTGATTTATTCGGCAATGAATTATGAACGACCAGTTGTTCTGGACTGATAAGCTGCATATCTGATCAGCAGTGCAGTGTCTTAATGGATGCCTCCAGTTTAAAATGAGTGCTTTCGTTTTATCTGAGATTTTATTTTAGTGTCAGCTGTTCGTAAGTCATGTGCTTCTTAGGTTGCTTTCACATTTCGGTGTATAGTTATGACCTATTATGTTTTACATTGGTGGATGAATTATTTTTATATTGCATATGTAAATTGCAGGGTTGCGCACTCTCAGTCATCTGGCGTGACACGCTTTCTGACTCTCGCTCACGCAAGAAATCTTACGGCAAATCTATATTATTCCATTTTAAACCTAAAATCAGCTGCATCAAAAGCAAAACCTACAGACTGTTTACAAGGTAATAAAACTGTTACATACGTGTAAATATCTGTGTGTTGATTTGTCTTTAATTGAAAATCTCAGGCCAGCCAGCTGACCAAAGTTGGCATCCGTGGTTCGGTTATGTTTAAGTATATAGACACAATTCATACTCCACACACAACCCACAGATGAATTTAAGCACATTGGTGCCCGTTTAGTAACATCTACCTTCCAAGGACACTTCTAAATAAATGTAACCCATGAATATGATCCTGTAATATAACACTGAAATGTTATGTGAATGTGCAGGTTTGTTGTGCATGTAGAAATTGCTGTGGTGGGTTCGGGTCAGTCTGGCCAATTGAGAGCTTTCAGATTGGACTGTCAACCTCCCAGATCCCCGAAGAAGCCAGAAGCCTGTTGAGGAAGATGGAGATAAGTGTGGCCGAGGCGGAGAAACGAACAGGGAAGAACGCAGTGAACATGCTGGAGACTTATACAGTGTACCTGATTGAAACAAGGTAAAGCTCCCCCTGGTGGTGTGGGCCCCTTCAACAGGCCCTGGGAGCCTGTGGAGTCTTTTACGGATCTTTGTGTTATCAAATCTTTTAGTCAGTAAGGGTGGGACTTTGCTCAGGGTTCCACACACATTGAAGAACTGTAGCTACCTTGTCTGTTCACCACAGAAGTAAGAAGTGTTTCATGCTCCTTTCAAAATTTTTAATTAAGATATTTGGTCAGTTTGTTTTGTAACCTCCACTTTAAAACCACCTTCACAGACCTATCTTAGTATGCAGATATACGCACGGTGCACTTCTTGAGTAGTTCTCAGTTCAGCTAAGCTCCGTCGCACTCACTTCTCCAGTTGTGTGATATGCCTTCTCAAATCCACCAGAAACGTGGCAGGATAAATGTAGCCTGCAGCTGACACGGTGTGATTGTGGCACCTGATCAGGATGTTCCTTGCTGAAGGTGGCTCATTACTGTGCTTTTGGCCACTGCTTTTTTGGCTGCCTGAGATCTTATACATCAGAAGATGCACTTGGTTTCATAATCAGACAATCCTGCCATGTTTGTACAGCGCTTTAGCTCTGCTCTGTTTACCTGTGGACGGTGACAGCTGTGATGCCCTAGGCAGGGAGACCCGATGCTTAATGTCCGGGTTCCTGTTGGCTTAAGTCAGTGTTTCCCAACCCAATCCTTTGGGAATTCCAGACAGTCCACATTTTTGCTCCTTCCCAGCTCCCAATACACTCGATCCAGGTATTCAGTGTTCTAGATTGACTAGGAGCTGGGAGGGAGCAAAAATGTGGACTGTCTGGGGGTCCTCGAGGACTGGGGTGGGAAATGCTAGTTTCCGCTGCATAAATTGATGGGTATTTCAGTCAGCATTTTTGTAAGCTGTGCTTAGTGTCCATCAGCATGTTATCAGCCAGGGATAATTATGGTCTGCTATTCTCAGTATCCATCTTGGGGGGGGGGAGTAATGGACAGTGCCTTTGTGTTCTCTGCTATACTCCTTGAGTTTTCTTTAACTCGGGTCTTTTCTTGCCAGAATAAGCTGTGCAGGCCCCATATTGCTAGACTCCTTCTTAAAAGAAAACACACTTTTTTTTAATTTCCTCTTTTCTCCAAATCAGGAACAGTTATTACATGCACACATGCAAGTCTGGTCTTCGTTTACTGTGGGCCTGCAGGAGGGGAGAGTCGTTCATGCGGATCGAGTCCAGAAAGCCCCTGAGCAGGGTCACAGCACAGATGGTTAACGTAGGGACTCCGCGACAGACTTGTGACCTGCCAGGTGCCGAACACATGCTTTGGCAAATCGTGCAGCGCAGCGGTTCAAATCTTCAGTTTGAGGCGATAGTGCGGTGAAAAATGTGACACTGGTCATGCTCAGAATGGCTGCATGCTCAGAGTTGGAAGCATTCCCGTTTTCTTTGGCATTTCTATCCCAGGATTTTCAGAGTGGCTGCTTAAGTTTTATCATGTGTTTCATTAAATCAGATGTTAACTTTGATCATTTTGACCTGCATAACCAGTGGCTTTAGGATATATATATTTTTTAATGGATTTAATCTGCATTAAAGCATATCAGTTGCACCACACCTCACTCATTCACCTGTAAAGAATGAGCGTGTGACTTAGGCGTGGTCCTGTTTGGATCGTGTTGCTTTAACAAACAGACTTCAGTGCAGTCATGCTTTGTGTTGGAAGATGTCTTTAAATAGAAGTTCAGTTGTGCACAATGGGTGTAGAGGCATTTGTCTAGTTGCTTAAGTGATGTGGGTGTGGGTAATCAAACTACACGTTGCCTACATATGTTATTCATAGTTTCAGTGCATTTTGAAATGGATTAATGAAGACTAGTAGGCATTGGTTAATTAATACAAAATGGGAAGTCAGAGAAACAGGAAATTTTATTTCTGTCCAAATCAAATTGATTCATAGACCTCCAAAGAATGCCTGGAGTTTGTGAATGGGTGTGTTATTAACTCTAAATTATAAGGCTCTGCTATTTTTTGTGTTAGGGAGAATTTCAGTCCTTTTCTGTTTTTTTTTTTTTTAGTGTAGCATTGGACTCCTTGGCTACAACAGATGGTTAGTTATTTAGGTGATGCAATATTGCCTGGAGATATCTGTAGCATATAAGCTGCACTTGTTATATCCTCTGATCCATTGCCTTCGGCCTTTCTTCCATTCGTTCATTCGGTCTTCCCCTTCTCCCTGTTTCATGCATTATTCTGTATAAATGATGTCATAATGTACTACCGCACACCCATGTCATGTGCCTTGGGGGGACTTGTGAAAGGCGCTATATAAAAATGAACTGAATTGAATTGCATCGCTTGTGTAATATACCAAGCAATCCTTGGTCTGTCTTTCCATTTCTGGTTGCTTCGCTGCTGATTTTTCTTATACGATTTATTTCATTGCCGTGTAAAAGTTGACACACCTCTGTAATCCTCTTTGCTTATAACAGGCAAGTCGATTCTGTGGCTGAAAACCAGAACTTCACCCCGGATTCCTTGTGGAGGCGCTATAGTGAATTTGAGCTTCTGAGGAACTATTTATTAGTCACCTATCCATTTGTGATCGTGCCACCGTTGCCAGAGAAGAGGGTAGGTACAAATATCAGCCTAATTCAGCCTGCACAACTGCATTCTTATCAACCTTTTATTAAAATGAATCCTCAAAGTATATATGCATTATTCTTTAAATGAGCCTGGTAATTGCCAGTGCTGCACAGCATTTTTTTAATCAATTGTATCATGCGTATATCATGAAATTACATGTTTTTATGGACAGTGTCTATGGAGAGAATCATTATTATTCTCATGTGTGAATTGAGATATTGTGGTAACTAGGATGAATTGAGATGACCAAAGTTTTGTTTGTTTCTGTGACTTAATACGTAAAAAGCATCAGTGGAGATGACTATTGCTGTCAGTATTTCAGCTCACAATCTGGCTTCTTTTCGCTGTTGTGTTCCTGCAGGCAGAGTTTGTTTGGCATAAGTTATCGGCCGATAACATGGATCCAGACTTTGTGGAGAGGAGGAGAATTGGCCTGGAAAATTTCCTGCTCCGTGTGGCCTCTCACCCGATCCTGTCCAACGACAAAATCTTCTACGATTTCCTCACAGAGGTATCGGCATCAGTCTCATGATCATCCAGCGGTCAAGCTGCCATTTCCTTTGCATCTGAATATACGTCAGAAGGTCTCCTGCTGGGCTCGCAAGCATCGTCTCAGCTTGCGCTGAAGTTTGTCACTTTTTCAGTTACCCCTTGTGGTTTGCAGGATGTGGGAGTCGAGCCAAAATCATTCAGAGCATTTATTAGCAGGCTGGCTAAATTAACATCATCTTTAACAGTACAGTATTCTTTAACCGTGCTGTTATGCATTTTTTCCCATATGTATGTACAAAACATCTTTTTCTCATCTGTTTGAAAAAAAGTCTGAAAAAGTCTTTGTCATCCGTTTCAATCAGAAAAAGGTCAGCCATTGTTGGTTATATACTAATAAAAGACTGGTGTTTTAAATGTTTTGTGTGAACTACATTATTGCATAGAGGTTACGATGGTTAATATTTTACCTAGAATGCCCTTTTTGAATTAAAATATAACTCTTTTTATCTTCCACACAGGAAAATGGATGGAAGGAAGCGGTAATGGAGACTGGCTTCCAGCCAAAGGTACAACAGCGTCGTGGTTACATCTCATAATCGTGCCTGACTGGCAGCGGGCTGGGGGAAGCCCTTCCTTTTCCTGCTAACACTTACTGAGGTGCAGAAGGTCAGCGTGCCCTTGCTTCCACCTCAGGAAAGTCTCATTTCCTCTCTTCTCCTGTCTTCTGGGTTTTTTCCATCAATCTTCTAGCTATTTATTCTGGTGAGCGGGGATCTGGAGCCTGTCCGGCAGCACAGGGCTGGAGTGTGCACAGACACACACATACGCGCACACACACACGCACACACACACAAATACAGAAATGTTTGTATTCATATCATAAGTGACCAAACAAAATGCAAAACCTTTGACTGTTTTAGTTTTTGGATTGCATTTCTAGATCAAATTGAGGCTAATATTGAGAGAACCTGAAAAATGCCCCCACAAGCTAAAAAGTAAGAGGTTTTACCACATTGTGGGGACATTTGGTCCCTACAATGTGGAAAATACAACCCCTTTGGTAATCTGGAGTAAGTAAGTGCGTTATTGGGTGGGACTGATACAATTTAACTGAATTAAAACAAGCATCCTATGGTGAGCTCACTCCCGTGTATGTAAGAGACAGGACCGTTTCTTTTGGTTATCACAGTGTTTTCAGTGTGTGTAAACAGCCGTGAGCAACATATTTGTATCCATTCTCAAGAAAACTTCCATTTTCTTGTGTTAATAATTCATTGCTAAAATGTTTACTCTTCTTCCCTAGAAAATGCGCAAGAGCATTGTGAAATCCCTGTGATAACACACAGAAACTTTTGGGTCAAAAGGCATTTTAATTTTGAATATTGTTGATATATAATTTTTTTTCCCTTTCTCTGCAGGCTGATTCAAGACTGAAGGCCCTAAATGCTACATTCAGAGTAAAGAACCCTGACAAGTAAGTCGCAGTTGTAACTCTCCTGGGCCCCCATTTCCCCTCTGCCAGCTATTACGGCCTCACGTTTAAGCACACTTTTCTGTGAACACTCTTCTCTGTGACTCGCAGGCGGTTCACCGAGCTGAAACACTACAGTGATGAGCTGCAGTCAGTCACATCTCAGCTGCTACGGGTTCGAGCCGTGAGTAAATCGAACTGCATCAGCAGTCAGTGCACTTGCGTTCATTCTGCTTTGTCGAGCCGTACTGTGAGTTAAGGCCCCCTAACCATCCATCCATACTGTGGGATTTGTGTTTTCTCTGTGTGTTTCTGGCCCTGATGGCTACTCAAAGATGCTTTGGCATCCTGTATGCTTATAATAGAATTCTGTGCAGACGTGGTTTTAGGTAAATCTTGCAAAAGTGAAATAGAGGAGTGTTAAATTCATTCAGTCACAAATCTCTGTCTTGGCAGATGTTACCTGAAATGGGACTAAACAGTTTCATGTTCTTTATTGTATCTGTTTGGTGTGTATTAAAAAAAAGACACCTCTAAAATGCTTTTTGTTTTGAGACCAGGGAAAAGTCTATGTAGTCTGCTTTAATGCAACTAAGTGCAGCTGGTCTGTTTTACATGAACACTTTTTGTTCATTAAAGTGTTCAGATGTTATAGCATGATATCAGTTAGCGCTAAAGAAGTTAATTAGACTTACTAGGCTAACTCTGTGACCTTTGTTTCGAAATAACACATTGTAATATCACCACATTGCAGTCAGTTCCCCCTTCAGGTTATACTCTGCATGTGCAAAAACGAATAAATCCAACCTGGAGAGTGTTCCACAAAGCAAGACTTCTCATTTAAGTTGTTTAACTTAAGCTAGAAGTCATGAATGTCCAGTAGGAATGCTCCTTACTTAAATTCTTATTTGACAATCATGGCTTATAGCTTAAGTAAACTCCGGTAACTGAGAAATCTTGTTTTGTGAAATACCCTCCAGCTTTGTTATGCATTTGTTTTTATTCTGGTTTGAAATCAGGCTGCAGAAAAAAAAAAATCATTATTATCGAAGGGCCAAATTTAATTCTTTATACCTTCTATAAGCACTAGCTAGAGGGTACCAAATATTTCTCATCCTAAGAAGATCCGAAAAATCTCGTTTTTATGTACTAATCAGTAGTAATTTTTTTTTCTTGTGAAAATGAAGTTTCAGACAAGCAGTTTAAAGACAGCTAACTATTACTTACACTAATATTTTGATCACAAATGATTCATCCAGACAGTAATTAAGAAATAAGTATCTTTAATATATAGTTTTTGCCCAAGTATAACTGAATGTTTTTCATATTAAGGTGGTAATATGACTATGTTCTGCAGAGAGTAGCCGACCGCCTGTATGGGGTCTACAAGGTGCATGGGAACTACGGCAGGGTGTTCAGGTGAGCATAGGGCTCCTGTTTAATGATATGCCGCATATCATTATTGCGATATGACTAGCGTATGATTCTGCTGACTGCAGCTGCCGGAAAGCTTCCCCGTAACAAAGGCAGCATTGCCTAATTCCTCTAACAGCCTGCCTCCATGTGGATGTTGTGCTGAATTCTGCTCTGTTATGCTCCCTGTGTTGTGCAGCGAGTGGAGTGCCATAGAGAGGGAGATGGGGGACGGACTGCAGAGCGCCGGTCATCACATGGATGCGTAAGTGGGCACATGCCGAAACCGCGCTCCAGATCAAGAAAAATAAAAGCAACCCCCTCCCAACAAACTGACCCTTAACAAGCCATTATTCAAGAGGAAGAGTCAAATATTACATATTTACAGTCACGACTGCCAAACTCTGCTAGGGAGAAGGTGGTTTTTCTTATTAATTTCTGCACCCCACACCAACGGGTCAAAGTGCCATGCCTCCAGACACTTCTGCATCATTCTTCGATGGTTAAGACACCCATTGGCTTTTCACATGACTACCCTTTTAACTTTGTATTACTAGTATGAACTATTTCTTCAAACGTGCAGATTCTGTCCTGGCGCTTTAATTGCCACACATGTTAAACAGTTTCTCAGCGAAACATTGTCATTGTTAATTACTCACTTTTCAAGATGCCAGAGGGCGATCAAATGACCACATTGTCTGTCACAGTCCCTTGGGACAAAGAGACATGAATTAGCTGGACCGGATGTGTGACCAGATCCTTCTACCTGTATCTTGTGAGCAGTTACGCCGCCTCAATCGATGATATCCTGGAGGAGGAGGAGAACTATGCGGACCAACTGAAGGAGTATCTGTTCTACGCAGAAGCTCTGAGGTGAGTCTGAAGGCACTGGTGAACCCAAGGAGTCTGGCACAAAGAGTTAAATATGCTCTTATGTTAACGTGCCATGCTATACCACATATTGTATACAGTCGAAAGTCTGGACACACCTGCTTTTAATGCATTTGTCTGTTTTAGCTATGTCATTTGCCTTATAGTAAAAGGTCTCAAGACAATGAAGTAACATTAAATATTGCAACAACCAAGAGAAGTGTTCAACATCTCAATTTTCTCAAGTTTTAGACTCTTCAAAATAACTTCTTTTTGCTTCGATGACAGTCTTGAAGGAGTTTCCACAAGGTCTAGGCACAAGCTGGCTGCCTCTCTTTGATCCAACTCGTCACAAACCAGCTCTATAGGGTTCAGGTCAGGGGATTATGGGGGTCAGGTTATTGGTTGTAACACTAGTCTCTTTCCTTGTTCACAAGATAATACAATACTTGCATTGTAGAGGGCCGTTAGTCAGAATTCCCAGGGCAGATGTGCTTTTATTTTGAAGGTTTGCTTTTGCTTCCGGCCGGATGTTGGATATCCAGCCGGTTATTGCGTGTGTTTTCTGCCTCTGTTTTATTAAAGTTTTGGGCGCGCAAAGCCCGCAAGAGAAAACCACCTCCTGTCTTTCTTCTCTCACCAGAACATAACCTCAAGGTTTGCTTAGGTTCCTTATCTTGTTGAAAAACATTTTCAGTAGGTGTGTCCAGACTTTTGACTATACTTGTATACTGATATACAGTAATCCCTCGCTATAACACACGTCGACTTTAGTGGCTTCACTCTATCACGGATTTTATATGCAAGCATATCTAAATACATATCTCGGATTTTTCTCTAGTTTGTGGATTTCTGCGGACAATGGGTCTTTTTATTTCTGGTATTTATTTCTGGTTGATTTCATACATGGGACGCTATTGGCGGATGGCTGCCAAATCGGCCGAAATCAGCTGAGAATGTAAACATTACCAGAA
>JAAGVU020000035.1:17048552-17061518 GCA_011763525.2 Mormyrus iriodes | reverse complement strand
GTGTGTGTGTGTGTGTGTGTGTGTGTGTGTGTATATATATATATATATATATATATATATATATATATATATATAGCGCGTGTGTATGCATGTATAAATGTGGCCGTATGGCCAGCAGAGGTCACTGTAGGACCTCTAAGCCCACTTAACAGCCAATACTGATTTTAGTAAAGTAAAGTGGCACATGTTTACACAGCAAAGAGGTATTTGCATCCTTTGTTTATTTTGGGTTTGTAAGTTGATAGTAGGCGTTTTGTGACTCCCACCCATTTCTATTGCTGTCATCACAGGGAAGCTCTTATATAGAGTTGTTACAGCTTTGTCACATTTCTGACCATAAAGCAGGCATTGCCTTAAGTTGTAAGTACGGTACAAAATATTTTAGGAATACACATTTTACGGCGTTATAACCCTGTGTGTGTGTGTATAATACATGTTCAAGTTTATATATATATATATATATTTTATGGTGATCAATTCTGACATGTTGGTGTTGTTTTCATAATTTCAAGATAAGTGAGACTATGATTGCATTAGTAGTGCAGAAACAAAAATATAATTGCCGTTAAAAAAATGGCAGTAGGGTGAAGTATACAGGCTTGAAGGTCTGTTTGTAGGGCAGGGCCATCATTCTCTGCCTGCTGATCAGTGGGAAGTCAATCCCACTACTTCCTGTGTTTCCTGATGATCAACTTCCTGCCTGGAGTCAAAGCAAAGAATTCTGTATGCGTCATTTCCTTTCAAAGAAAGGGTGTGGGGGTGATTCATAACATCACAGCATTATAAGGTACTGAATTCTATTTTGAATGTAATTTTTTTTTATTATTGATATAAAACTGTCGCAACCACCAATCTTTTTCTGACTGTCCTTTTTCCATTATGATCTTACTGATCCAAGCTGAGAATTAAAAAAAAATGTTTCAGACCTTCAAGGTTTTTCCAGGGATGCTTTGCTGAGATGGGGGTGACCTCACTCTTGGTGCTCGGCCAGCCAGTCTCGGCATCCAGCCCTGGCCCGTTGCACATGGATTGGTAATTAGACTAGACTGGGAGCCGGAGTCACTATGCAGACGTCTTCTCAGCCTGAAAATGCAGTTAATCTACAGACCTTAAGGCGACACCTCATGTCTGTGAGCTGGCACATGTTCTGTTCCACACTGCGATGGTGTCTTTTTCTAACAGCAAAGAAGCTGACCTGAATCTTGGGGAAGCAGGTGGGATCTTATTCCCAACACTGTCGGTCGTCACCATTATTAAATGCTTTTAGCCTATTTCTGCTGAAAAACTGCTCTGGCTTTTAATTCCTCTTGTCTTCCAAAACCCCTAAAAAGTTTGAATCAGCTGTGCTATCAGGAGGAACAAACATCTGCAATCTGCAAATGGCTACGATGCCATGTCTGAGGGCTAAATGGCCAGTTCTCGCTGTTGCTGTTTTATAAATGATGTATAATTCGAAATACTTTGATTAAACTGTAATGCAGAGCTCTCAGGCACTGGTAATAGTCCATATGCTGTTGCGTGGGATATTGCGAATGTGGTATTTCTGTTCTCATGTGGCGGATTCTCAGTCTAAGTAGGTTGATTCTCATTTTTGTCTTTGTTCTGTGCTGTTCTGGCTGCTGCAGTAGCGAATTGTTGCTTCAACATTACAGTAATTTGTGTAGAAGATTTTATACTTGGGCCACGTTTTCTGGAACTGTGGAGTGTGCAGTTCTTCGGGAACGGCCCCCCACCCCCTCACGGCTAATCTCGCCTCCCCCACAGCAGTGCTTCTCCTTTCCTTCCTGTGACACTCCGTTTTTAAAGTGCATTTCAAAGCTCCTGTTGAAATGTGGCTGTTTGCTGCCCTGCTGTTGTCATGAATGGTCTCACCCTGACTGGACCTGCTGTCAGTAGAGCTCATGGTCTGGCCTCAGGGTGTCAGTTGCCTCGTCAAGTTAATTTTGAAACCCAGAAAGCTCCAGAACGCTTTCCTACAGATAACCATTTTCTGGTTGATTGCATGTGGGCTTTGAAGGTTTGTTCACAATACAGATTGTTCTGTAGGCCACATCCAAACAGATAGGTAGTAAGAGGCCTGCTTATTATGGTACTTTGGTTAAATAAGGCTGACTACAGTCTTGGATATGATGTTTGATAGCCTGACTCTCAGTGTTGGGCAGTTCAGGTCCAGAAGCTACAAATCCAGACCAAGACTTTATTTCTATCAACCAGTTGAGTATAAATAGTCCCAGAGTACTCAACTGGTTGTTAGAAACAAAATCTTGGTCTGGATTTGTAGCTTCTGGGCCTGAAATTCCAAACACTGCTGACTCTCACGGTCTGAATCTTTCCATCTTTCCACATCAAATTACGGGAAAGTACCTTGTATTCATAATCACACAACCATGAGCCTGCTCATCATAGTGAAACACTGTCCTTAATACCACAAAGTGGTTCATATAGTTTGTAGTATGAAGGAGAGAGCTTCACAGTATGGTGCAGTTTGTGTAAGAAGCCATTGGAAGATGCCACAGTTTTGCAGAGAGGCTGGGTGAGAGATTCACAAGCTTCTTTAGGTCTGCCGGTGGGCTACCTTCGGTGGAGGGTGTTTTGGCCTCAGGCTGTCCGCATGGGTCTCGTTTGTGGTCTATGTGAAGTTTTTCTTATGAGCTCATTCACATGAAGACTGGGCTGAAGGCAGAGGGAGAACCCAGGACCCCGTCCAGCAGCATAAAGTCAGGAAGCCGCTAGTGCGGGGGGGGGGCGTTTGGGGAGCTGGGATTGGCGGTGGGGGCCTATGACAACAGCGCCTTGGAACAGTGCAGTAGGCTGGGCTTCAGAAGGGTGGCGATTTCCTTTTGGATAAACATGTCATTAATCTAGAGGAATGAATTCTCTTCCATCACAAGATAAGCCAGGAGAGCAGCACTTTGAGCATAATCCCTGTAACCTTCAAACATGAGACCCAAATGCTGTCCAGTGGGCGCTGTTGGTCCCTTACTGGTTGTACCCCTGATCGCATGTGGGATTTCGAATGGGGTGACCCTTTCTGGCTGTAGTTGCCTGCTGAACTGTAGCTTGTTTACTGTGCTGAAGTGGACCTGGTGGTGGTGTTGCTTTATCTGTCTGTCAATGTGATTTAAGGTTTTTATATGCCCCCCCACCCCATTCATTACCTGTTTTCAATACGTAAAACCTTCCTGGAACTGACTCTTTTGGGAATCATCGCCTTGGTTTTCTCTGAAGTACCTTACTTGCAGTATGCTAAGTAACTTATTTGTCTGGTTGTGTCACTGGGGAAACCCGAAATCAAATGGAAAACGCAGAGGTACATTTTTCAAAACATGTCTTTACCCTTGACCTCTATCCAGTCAAATCTACACTTCATAATTTAATCATTTTACTGTGGAAAAAGATATATTCTTTGTTTTGTACAAACACCTGATCCGAATTGATCTTGCTCAGCCCAACCCACTAAAGTAGGCAAACATCCCGGAGAATAAAAGTAGTCTTGTTGTTTTACGCGCCTTGGACAGAGAGACCATGACACTCCTGTTTACTTAGGGAGCTGACCTCACATCGACACTGACCAGCAGCAGATGCTGAGCACAGAGCTGGTTGGCCGTGTGGTCCCAGAGTACACTAATTGTGCAGCATTAACGACAGGTGGACCTTTCGGGTCCAGAAAGTAAAAATCCAGACCAAGATTTTATTTCAACCAACCAGTTGCGTACTCTGTAACTTACTCTTTATACTCAACTGGTTGGTTGAAACAAAACCTTGGTCTGGATTTTTACTTCTTGGACCTGAAATGTCTAACAGGCATCATGCCTCAGAGAAGAGAGTTCTCCAGGAAATGTTAAAATGTATGAAATTCATTCAGGCCTGGATTTCACTGAAATAGGCCAAGGGTGTGTCTGTGTCCCTTCTCTGTATTAATGCTTGTAGATCTGTGGTCTGGTGTTTATGATGTTGTTTTAGATCTCATATTTGAGGGCTGCAGAAACCTAACATGGGGCTTTAAGTGCCTTCTGGGTGGGTGGATGGATGATGGGTGTCTTCCTCTAAAGCTCCATTTGGACGTTTCTGAGACAAAATACAAAATGCCCTGGCGCTTTGATTTAATGGTGTCTGCCTGAATTATGAGGACAGATCTTTCATTCACTGAAAATATTTACTGACCATAATTTTGGCCTTATTTGCAAATATATGTCACTGAAAAACACTTTCATTTTCTAACCATCTTCGTAGCCGAGAGAAATATGTTCCTCCATCATTTTTTCTATTCTTTTTGTCAAGTTAAGGTTTGTGGTTAACAGTGGTGCGGAAGTTACCCACAAAAGTAATCCATTACAGATAAAGGTGGAAAGTTCAGGTCCAGAAAATAGAAATCCAGGCCAAGGTTTTGTTTCAACCAACCAGTTCAGTATAAAGAGTCACATTCATAGAGTACTCATGTTGGTTGGTTGAAACAAAACCTTGGCCTGGATTTATACTTTCTGGACTTGATTATTCCATCTCTGTCTGTAATGGATTATTTTTGTGAGTGACTTCCCCAGCACTGGTGGTTAACAATAGTAGAAATTTCTGAATGGATTGTCTTGGTTATAAAGATGAATGAGTAGTATGATATAGTTTTTTCTGGAATGTTTCTGGAAGCTCCAGACTAGCTTTTGCTTTGGGCCAGTATGTCTGCCTTCCTTTCCAGATCATGGCTTCGTTGGTTACTCTGAGGCTGTGCTCCGGGGGAACGCGCTGCCCGACTACACGCCTGGGGAGACTTTCTTCACTGTCTTTGGTGTCTTCTTTCCTGCCGCCACCGGTGAGCACTCCTCCTGTCAGTGTTTAGGATTTATTTTGAAACCTGCACTGTGGCTTCAGAGAGAATCCCAAGTGGCCCAAGGTAGCCCACTCCAGGTTGCCAGTGTTTGCACATAACATGCTGATTTTGCGGTAATATCAAACGAGCCCATAAAGAGACTTTACATTCAGGTCTCGTGCAATAAAGCGAACCAAACAGATTGAGGCGAAAATGAGCAGCGGATTTTTCCAGGGGGAGAAAAAAAGCAAATGGGAATTTGGGAACCCTTGTACAGAATTCCTGATTGTGTGGTGAGCTGCATGATATTCCCATCTTCCTGTGTCCTGCAGGTGTGATGGCTGGTTTCAATATGAGCTCGGACCTCCAGAGACCTGAGCACAACATCCCACTGGGAACTCTGGCGGCGGTCTGCACCTCGTGGGTTTGATTTACCAGAACAAGGCTTCTGAATACTGCATCATAATAAACATAACGTTTTAAAAAATGATGTACAGATGCTCCTCGCTTTGCGATGGTTCAACTTACAATATTTCAAATTTACAATGATGCGATAACGATGCACGTTCAGTAGTTATCAACCTTTGAATTCGGATCTGTTCCCAGGTTAGTGATATGCCGTGCGATACTTTTTACTGATGCTGGGCGATGGCGGCATCCACGCTTCCAGTAATGATCATGAGCACAAACATCTTGTACACTGTTTGACAACATGTCGTCTTGTTTTCTGTTTAACCAAAAACTTCCAATCATTTACTTACTTTACAATTACTCGTATTTAGTCAGAGTAATTATTCACTTATTCAGTGACAGTAGTTAATTTACTTATTTTTCATCATTAGTATTCCACTTATATTTTTCACTGATGATCAGAACAAAGCTTCATTGTATGTTGGGGAGCATTTAATGAACGCTGTTCTCTTCATACTGACATACTAAATGGAAGAGATGCCTTCACTTTTTCAGCCTGGTCATGAATGCAGCAGGGCCATTTTTTGTTTATCCTATCTTTTGTTCATGGTACTCTGCAGGTGGTTCTTTTATCTCATCTTTGTGTTTCTTCTGGGAGCCATTTGTACCCGAGATTCTCTGCGCTATGATTTTCTAATCGCCGAAAAGGTAAAATCTGTGTTTTTTCCATCAATGGACTTCTTTCCCCCAGTCAGCTTATATGCAAAACCTTGTCATTTGAATATTAAGTGAAGCCTAGATCTACAGAGATAATCCACCCTCTATTGTCTATATGGTCAATCAGACATGATACTCAAAGACTGTAATGTTTTAAAGGGATTTCACTGGTTACTTGAGCTGGTTCCATTCAATCTACCAATTATAATTATCTGGTTCCACTCTCAAAGCCAGTCTTGGAGCAGTATTCAGTAGGAAGAAGCAGTCATGGCGATGTGTTTATAACCCCATTCCTTTAAGCTTGGATTTGGGTGCAGCTGACCAGTCAGACTGAAACTCTGTATTTTGCATACTGGCTTCCAGATGCATGTTAATGTGTCTCAACACAATTTTTTTTCCCGTTAAAATCATGCAGTCAGTTATTATTGATTTTAATGTGAATTACTGTTGTGAAATGCAGTGAAATCTCTATTACATGGGTCCATGTGCAGAGAAAACGGATTCTGTGCAGCCTTTGTGTGAAGGTTTTGGCGTTAGGGGTGGACCTACATAGCAGTACTCGTCTTGCAATGTGGCTCTACTTCAGCTGGAGGGTGTCAGCACTGGAGGCATGTCTAAATGCAGTATTCTCCTTTGCTCATCTTTTCCAGGTCTCCTTGGTTGGCTTCCTTTTTCTCCTGGGCCTCTACATCTCCTCGCTGGCGTCCTGCATGGGTGGCCTGTATGGAGCTCCCAGGATTCTTCAGTGCATCGCCCATGAGAGAGTCATCCCTTCCCTCAGCTTCCTAGGAAAGGCGGTGGGTGGGCCTGGTCGTCCTATGTTCTGCAGAGGCATAAAAATCAGTCTGGTCTTGGTGCTCATGGGAGTTTTACTTACACAAAAATGTTCTGAGGTCAGAACAAAAAAAAAAAACAAAATTCGTTCAGAAAGATGATAAATCAGATTGTAGAAGTGGGTGCAAGCAACTAGAGGAGGTGAGACCAACCAATCAGATGACTTGGTCCCGCCTCCTCTAGTTGCTTGCGCCCACCTCTTCTACAATCTGATTTGTTATCTTTCTGAACCAATCATTTTTCGTTCTGCCTTCAGAACATTTTTGTGTAAGTAAAAGTACCATGAGAGGTCTTGGCAGAGTTCATTACCTTAGGCAAGGGTTTAGTATATGTCCTTGCTGTGATGGTCTGTTGCCAGTCAGGATAATGTGATGTGCCCCGTAACAGCTGCACTTCACTGGGCGTACATGCATGCATCCGTCTGTCTGCCAGTCTATGATACTGTGCCTCTCCTCACCCTAATACTCTAGACTGCTGAAAGAGTGCGAACCATTTGATTTTATACTGCAGATAATTTCATTTGTGTGCATAATTGAAGACAGTGAAATGGTGAAGAGGACAGTGTGCCATCCTGTTGGTGACATAACTGACAGGACGGTCCAAGGCAGCTAATGACAATGGGTCCCTTCAGCCTGTACATACCCCTGCTATTGTGACTCCCCCTCATGCACAAGCATAGAGGACAGAGATGTCTCCGGCTGACTCGAGGCCTTGAACAAAAGCAGGAAGGTCTGTTCGGGTCTGCATTAGGTTGGGAGGAGCTGATGTGGGATGTCTGTGGAGTTTTCCAGCATCGGGTCAAACATGCTGTTGAAAATCAACAAAAGGCTTGCTTCTCAGTTGAAGTACCATGACGGAAGGGATTATCATAGAATGGATATCTGATATAAATCATACACAGTAGTATTTCTGTCATGGAAAACTCAGATGATTTGAATTATATATTAACACGGTTTCTGGTATATTCCATTCATCTCTCTTCTGTGTTCGCTTATCGATTGCTTGGTCTTGATGAGCCCCTATAGCCTATCCTAGGAAGCACAGCGCAAGAGTCACCCAGGACAGGATGTGACTCCATCGTGAGACTCTCACACACTTCAGTGAATTTAGAGATATCAGTTCACCTCCCCTTACCTTTTTCCTCTGTCTTAACAGAAAGGACCCAACAAGACTCCAGTGGCAGCCATTTGTTTAACCAGTCTGCTCACCATGGTTTTCATCTTCATTGGCCAAGTGAACATCTTAGCCCCTATTGTCACTATCAACTTCATGCTGACGTACAGCATCATTGACTACTCCTATTTCTGTGTCGCCATGAGCTTCGACCTCCAAGCTAAGGAAATAAAGAACCTTCCCAAGCAGCTGTCCATGCACAGTTCCAGAAGACCCCGCCTGGGTGCCAGCCCCTCAGGATATGGAACTGTCCTACCAAACCACAGCAATGGGACGTTGCTGGAGTTCACAAAGGACATGGACCAGATATTCCAACCCCAGAAATCAGAAGCAGAGAAGATGTTCACCTCAGGCAGAAGGCCCAGTACCCCTGGTAGACAAGCCCTGATGGAAAGTTTTGGGTTAGAACTTGGTCGGAACCTGTCGTCAGATATGGGAGAGCATGGACTGTCAGGGATGGAACCTAGCCAGGATTTAGGAGAGCAGGACAAGTTTGAGGACAGCTTCCAGAAGGAAGCAGCTGGCATAGACAAATCTCAGCTGGGAGTAGGGAAACATCATGATGATACACAGGCCATAGCTTGTCCTTCTGGAACTGTAGACATCAACAGTAACCCAAAAGCACTTCTGGACAGTACAGGTATCTGCCAACCCTACCGAAACTTCACGTGTTCTTCATTTAAGTCGGCTTCAGAGATTTCAACTGTTTTGAGAGAAATTCCAATTTTGATATTAAAATTTCTATAAGGAAAATATTTAATTACCTCTGATTTGATGTCTTTTCAATGGTCCTTTTAATGGTCCTAAGTTACACCTGCATAGAGATGTAATACTTTTATATAATGTCTAACAGATTCAGCTTCTAAACAAACGTGTCTTGGACCAGAAATCCGACGAATGCCAAAGTCATTTTACTCACAATTTTGTAACCGCTGGATTGCGTTAGCTGGTGTAAGTTGAACCTTTTCTATGTAAATATCCAGTCCCTGTTTTTGTGATACTTGATTGTCGAGGCTACAGTAATGAACAATGCGCTTCTCCTTCCAGGCATCTGGGTCCCTGCTGATCATGTTTGTCATACAGTGGGTCTATGCCCTGATGAATATCCTCGTTGCTCTTGTCCTCTTCTTCTATATTGGAAAATCAAGTCCTGGTCTCCCATTAGGTAAATACAAACCAAACTTTGTTCTCCAAATTAAAATGCAATGTAAGATTTTCACCCCGATGTAACCTATTAGAAACAGCAGGTCTGCTCCCTCATTCATCTCGCATGAACGCATGAACGTTTGTGATGCTGCTGGAGTGTAGCCCTTGACTATAACCACAACAATTGCAAAAAAAATATGATTAGTGTTTGTTATGCTGCTGAATTATGGTGAAATCAGCCTTCAATTCATTCTTGATATCTGCAATCGCTTGTTTTGCTGATAATGTTACCTACAGGAACTCATCTTTCAGTTTCAAATCAAAGCAAGCATGTAGTGTGTTACTTGTAGACTCATGCGTCTTGGCTGAGTTTATTCTGAGTTTGAATTTGCTGTTTCTGCCTGAAATCTCAGTCAGTGTTTGTGCGAATGTGAGCTTCCCTTGACACAATGATGGAACGTTGTGTGAATGCAGTCTGCAGTTCAGGTTCAGGACAAGTGTATGGGAACAAACTGGTGGAGTGACATTTTGACTGGTGATAGTTTAGCATAGCTGTACAGTTAAAAGTGGTTTAATTCATTAGCTACAGACTGCTGGTTAGTCATAGTGTATACAGTCATATGCTTTAGGATGTGGTTTCTCAACTGGGTCAAAACTGGGTCACAGGATCAATTTCAGTGGGTCACGGAGAGTATGGTTATATTAAAAAACAGACCACCAGAACCCAAGCCCTGGTTGATAAATTTTACTGCCAGCATCCCTTGGGTTGGCCAATTACTTCTTTCATTCGTTTTGTGGGTGGGGACTTAATGACCGAGGAAAAATGTGGGTCCTGACACTAATCCAGCTGAAAATCAGTGCTTTAGGGTGCTTGTTGTTTTTGCTGGTACAAACTGACAGCTTCTGTTTTCGCTTACAGGAACATGTGCACGCTTCAGCTTCTTCAAATGGATTCGGACTCCTCTGAAGAACATCAACAGGTGTGTCGGTGGATCAGTCTAGAGCCGGGAATCTCCCTGCCACCTGTAATATTGAGCGATACACTTTTCCAAGCACTCCAGAGTGAAGGAAAACTGCAACTGATGTACCCATCACAAAACTGCAACTGAGTATTTTTTTCTGTTGTGTTCAGGATTCTTTAAACTGTAGGCATGTATAAATGGTTCAGTTCTGACAGGAAATTCTGCTGTGGTATAATATGACTGGTGTCTTCCAAACAGTAGCTGTCCAACATGCTGCTATGTGGTCCACAGTGTTTAATGTATAATGTACATTTAATGTATAATATTATACAATTTAATGTATAATAATAATAATAATAATACTGCCTCTCTTGACTTATATGCCCCGTTTTCAGGGGAGAGTGCAGCCCCGAAGACCGCATCGTATTGACTCCCTCTCCCTCAGTGGTTGGCATGGAGACCCAGCAGCTGACCGAGGACAACGCCGACTTCGCGTCGCGCGGCAGATACCACCACTCCTCCTATATTAGTGCAGATGGGCTCACACGTCATCTGCAGTGAGCTCCTTAGGAATTGGCCGTAAACTTAAAATTGTGCAAATACTGGCTGTTTGGGACCTGAATAATAAATCAAATAATGATTTATGCAAAAAAATTTAAGTAATGAGTTAAAGAACTACGGTTTTTGCTCAATTTGTGTATTGCTCTGTACGGGAAATTGCTTAGGAAATCTTTCTCCAGAGCAACATGTACCGTTACGCTTCAACCTTTATTAGGGGTTGAGAGTTTGCTGGTAGTAATTTAATGGTATACAAGCTATCACCCATTACGGATTTAAACCACCCCCTGCTAATAAATCTTTCTTTGCCCACTTGCTGACCTGTTCCTTAGACAAGGACATTTTCCTAAAATGAAATGCCTTCCTTTACAACTTTCATACAGCCTGCATGCCTATTTCTGTATTTTGCATTCATAACCCTAATTCAGCTGAGCGTTTTGGCGCCGGTATCCTTCTACAAAGGTCTTTCAGTTTATCCTGTTACAGATACAACAAAAAATGGTGAGATTGCACTTCTAAGTTAAACGTAGGCATCGGCAAAGTTTTGAAGCTGGGCGAAATCCATTAAAGAGACCCCTTTGTTTCACAGGCGCCTTCTTGAGGCGTCGGTTCTGCCCTGAGATAATATTTCCGAGTCTGCCTCCGGATCTGCGGGGAACAATAGCCGTGTGGCCCGGGCAGCAGGGGGATCCGCCGTGCCGAGGCGGAATAGGGTGGTGTCCACAGCCTCGGAGGCCGGGGGAGGAGTCCCGCTTTTCGGATGTGCTGCTATGTGCTCCTGTTTGTGTCGGGGTGCGAGTCCGCAGATCAGAGCCTCGTCGCCTCCGACGGAGCTGGGCATCTCTGCGATGCTTTTTCCATAAACGGCCGTTAAAGCAATCGCTTTCAGATGGTGGCCCTGAACGGTCTACGGTTTTATTTATTTGGGTTGAAATCGCCGCCGCCTTTTCCTGCCCAGCATGATAGAAAGCTGCTTTTTCGGAGGCACCAGCCGCCTTCTGCTCACGGTGCTCCTGGCTCTTTCGGAAACTCCGTGTGCTGGATCGTATACCGCAAGCACCGGCTCCGGCCGCGCTGAGCGTATGGCCGCTGGGTCGCTGGCGGACTCCCTGAGTTTCGGGACGGGCGGCACTGAGGGGCGACGTACGGACGCTGTCCCCGTCCTGCCGGCGGAGCGGGAGCCGCGGACAGACCCTGACGCGGGTAAGGGATCTCCACAGGCAGGGTATGTGGTCCTGCTGCGAGTGCTGGACAGGGTGATGTAAGGTGTAACGGGGATTGTTACTTAGTTTCGGAGATAGTAAACTGCTTTGAAAAAATAATCCGTTGTGTAAGCGGTGCACCTCCTAATTTAGCACGGATGTAAGTATCTAATTTTTAATTAACTTTTGACCTGTCCTGACCTATCGTTACATATTCGTCACGAGCTTCAATTTATGTCACAAAAAGATTAAAATTGAAAATAAATACATAGCCTTATACAATGCTGCCTGCAATAATGGAATAAAAAGTGAAGGCGATCTATCCAGCGTTAACTTTAACCTAGTAAACTGACGATGTCCAGGAGTTATAAACAAAGCATGTATATGATATCTGCAGCTGATTGTAACTTCTACATCTTACATTTAAAGCCCGATAACTGCTGAGAGGCCCACAACAGATCTCACATCTACAAACGGGTTTAAGTACTTTATTTTGATGACATTTATGGTACGAACTTCTACGTTGTGGTGTTATTCATAAGCCATGATTGGGTCTTAAAACGCTGCTATAGATCAAGCATGTACTCGGAGTGTATTGAGCGTTAAACAGTAGCAGCTTTAAGTCTTTAACTACAGACTGACATGCTTTGTGATAGTCTCCTGTGTTTACCTCCATTGTTTTTGGAAATCAAGTCTGTCTCAGATTGTCTGGGAACTTAAACATCCTGGAGGAGCTAGATAACAGGTAGTTATTGGGTCATCTCTGACAGTGTTAGGAGTTAGTGGCAGGTTTATTCCAGGCCTCTTCAGGAGCCTGAGGGATTCCTGCTCCCTCTACCCAGATCACAAGGAGGAGTCCTGCATGCAACCTTCGCCTTCTTCCTAATATCAAACAGATAACGCTCATGTACAATAACCTTCAGTATGTCTGAGAAGAGTTCTTTTCTTAGCTGGAATTAATGCTTCTGCTTGTTTCAAACTTCAATAAATGAGGTGGCATTAAAATAATAATAATAATTTGTGTCCTATTTAACTCCATCCATCCATCCATTTTCCAGAACCGCTTATTCCATTTCGGGTCACGTGGGGTCCGGAGCCTATCCCGGAGACTGCGGGCGGAAGGCAGGGAACAACCCAGGATGGGGCGCCAACCCATCGCTGG
>JAAGVU020000035.1:17025142-17048452 GCA_011763525.2 Mormyrus iriodes | reverse complement strand
CCGGGCACAGACGCGAACCCTGATCCCAGAGGTGTGAGGCAACAGTGCTAACCACTGCACCACCGTGCCGCCCCCTATTTAACTCTTGAAAGTGAATTTTATTTTTACTTTCTCATGCTGATTTAATTTACATCTCATTTGTATTTGTTTTTTATTGATTGATTTATTTGTTGGAAAATGCCTTAAAACGTATCATTTCTAACAGTATCAGTATACAGCATTAGGCGGGCCACATATTTCTTGGGTTGATCAGTTTAACTTTGGCATACATAATATCCCGTGATCTTCTTTGTGACAGCATTTCAGCAGTGTCTGTCTTACCTCCACAGTTGTCGAAAGTATCTCTGGGGTCTTCCTCGCTTTGCTTTCATCTAGAGGGTTTCAAACGCAACATAAAGCATTATACAGAATAATGCCTGACATGACAAGACAGACTGCAGGACTGGCTGTGAAAACATGAAGACAAAATGAAAACGGTTTCGAGCAAGTGTTAACAGAAGTAAAACCGTTTCATAACAGATGAGGGGTGGAGGAGAGTAAGCTTTAAAAAAAAACACACACACACACAGTGTTAGTTTGGCCAGCCGGCTGGCAGGGCGGCGTTTTGGCACAGTGGAGCACCTTACTCTGTGTCTGATTACAGAGCCCGAGTGCAGCGAGAGGCCAGCGCCAGGAGCCAGTGGCCTGCTCTTCCTCTGCGCCGTGGCTGCTCCACCCAGCAGTTGCGATGTCATGTGGGGACTTGTCACCGTTAGCAGGAAGGGGACGCCAGCACACTGTGGAGCCCCAATGAACTCAGTTTAAGGACCTGCAGAAAGAGTAAAGAAATGGTGTTTCTGTATAACCCAAATTATTCACAATTCTTTTGGGGAGATGGTACAGTAAAAGGAACCGACAGTCAAAAAGGTGGCTGACTACTAGTTTGGTTTCATACCATGTTACAAAAAACATTCTTGTTACAATAGGAAGGCTGCACAGTCTGAACGGTAAACAGAGTCTGGCTGTCTTTAAGTAAAGTACGTATTTATGGTTATGTAACAGGACCCCGGAGAATCGTCTTCCCTCCTAAGTATAAAGTAGTCAGATATAAAGTATGTAAAAATTTCTTGGATAAAAGTACGCGCTGTGCGTGCTTCTGCATTTCACTGAGACAGCAGGCCATCGGCACGGCCTTGAGGAACAGGCTGCTTTACTGTCTTCATGGCACCTTGTGGTTCGTGTCAGTCTAACGGTGTGGGAAGCTGCAGTCAGCCTCCGCGGCGTTGTGCTGGATCCCCGCCCAATCGTGGGATGGGCCATGTAAGGGGATGGAAACCTATCAGACCAAAACACATTCCCTGAGTCCCAGAGCAGCATTGTCTCACACAATGGGTGTGCCACGGTGGGGCTTTTAGACAAGGGAGGAAAGTGCTTGGTTAAGATTGTTGTCACGGGTTCGTGACCCGAGTGTTTGAAAGGGCGGTTCCGCAGAAAAACAGTCGTAAAGGAAACGATCAGCAACAGCGCCTTGAGATCTTGGTCCAGATGGCGGACCGGACCGGATCGGGGACAGGGAAGGCATGGAGGATCTGGCTGGAACATCCTGGAACAGTTAGGGCTGCAGGGCTGTGCAGGCTGCCCGCACTTGTGACCATAAAAAGATCACGTTCCTTACATGTCAGGAACATATACTGTAAGAAAAATGGGTACGGCCCTGGTACAGTTTTCTTCGCCTCAGTGTTACAAAAATGTTACTCATAGTTCATTTGAGATATATATATTTATATATATATATAAAAATAAAATATTGTGTGTGCACAGCCAGGAATCTCACCTACGAACATCTGGCTGCTTTTGGGGGTCCAGGACACTCATGTCCAGTCCTGGCATTCAGTCAGTGTGCCTCTTGTCAGGCCTTATTTTCTGGACCAAAGTTAGAACCTCGTACCTCTTGAGATTGCACTCTTCTTCGATGCTCCCCTCAAGATGAGAGAGTAGTTCCTCCCACAGTCATACACTCACAGTGCCAACAATGCTTAGCTAATTAATTAACAAAAAAATGACCAAATGTATATTTGGTTGAAATTCACTTTTTTTACAGCCTCAGTTTTTGTCTTCAGAATGCTTGATACACTACAGCTTTGGCTCAAAGGTATCACTTTTGGAAAGTAGCTGTTAACGCTATGTGTGTGTATATGTATTTGGCCTTTCTTTACAAAAAACATGGAATCGGTCTAATGCCCTATATCGTGTTGTTGCCTTTGAATGAACTGAGAGTTGTTCTGTGGCAAATTGTTTTAAGGTGGCCTTTTGCAAGGTCAGCTTTAGGAAGGAAACACCAATTCCCTCAGCTCTGGGTCGCCTCCATATTTAGGGACCAGGCTTTTGTTAGCTTAGACAGACTTGACTGCCAGTTACACCCCACCCACGAGCTGCACTTCCGCAGTTGGTTAGGGTTTAAGGTGGTGGGTTGCCAGATGCCCTCTAGTGGCAGACATTGGGTACTGTAAGTAATTGAAACTGAGACTTAGCTTCAACATATCTGACTAATACTGAGATGGTACTGAAGGACCTGATTATCTGTATCAAGTATGTTAAATTAAGGCTGCACTAAAGCCATGCGGGGTGGTAGATCTCCAGGAGCAGGGCTAGGCAGCCCTGCTGTAGATCGATTGTGCCAGTGTTGAAACTGGGAATGGCAAAATATGTATGTATGTATTACTGTGTGGTATGAGTTTAAACACAGGCTGCGAAATTCTGAATATTTTCTTTCACATAGGATACCCGTATAATCGTGTTTTTCAGCGTGGCCAAAGTGACGCTTCTCACACAACTTCTGATCTCTCCTGATATCTAGAAACTGACCAATACTGTCCTCTTTGTTTTCAGTTCCCAAACACAACATTCCCAGCAGTGTTACCATGGGTACAAAAGGCTGGGAGTCTCACTCGCAGACCGCCAGTACCTACATACTCTCCACAATTAGCCGAGCCGGAGAGAGGACCCTCCTGTCTGTGATCACCGACAGCACCTCTGCTTACACCCAGGGGTCAAACTCTTCAGAGGCCTACTCTCAGGCCTTTTCCCAGACATATCAAACATCCACCAGGACCATCTCCCAGACATCTGCCCAAGGGTCACAAACCTCCCCCCAGCAATCCTCCCAAATTTCTCAGAAAACTCAACAATCCCCTCACCAAAACTCCTCTGACACCTCCTCCCCAACTTTTTTCCAACTGTCTTCCCAAGCCTTGTCAGAGAATTCTTCCCAGACCTCCTTCCAAGCGAAGAGTACTGCTAGCCAGGATGTGATTTCCTCTTCTGAAACTGTCCAGTTGGACACAACAGCAAATAGCCATCACACCTTGGCTAGCATAACTCTGAACGAAACAGGGCACATGGATCACTCTCAAGTGTCTTTGGAAACCATTGGTCCCCTAAATTCTACACTGGCTATGTCCGATGACAGCACACAGAATGCAAATGTGACTCAGTTTAGCCAACTATCCAAAAGTGGGACGTCCCACACCGAACCCGGTCTTGCCATCTCCTCTGTGCCTCCTGATCTGTCCACAGAGGACAGCATAACCAACACATCTCACCTGGAGAACGAGAGGTCGGCCACTGTAGCCAGGGAGACGTGCATTACTACAGAACCATTCACCGGGGATCTCTATACCCACGGCAATAAAGAAACCGAGACCATTCATAAGACTAGAGGTAACATGGTTTCAACAGGAGCACCCCCTGTGGTTAAAGTCATAAATATGACTGCGGATCGTTTCCTGACAAAAATCCTGCCCAGTTGGCGCCCCTACACCATAGAACCAGAGCAGCCAGAAAAGACCACAGGGGCACCACCTGGCACTGACTCAGTGGTGACACACAGGTCACAGCTAGGTGAAGAAACCATCTACAGGTCAACCCCGCCCGGTCCCGTCTCCATCCCACCGACACAGAGTGCGCCGAGTACCGTGGCATGGGCCCGGATCCCACCTACCATGCCTGCCACCGTATCAGCGACTGAGGAGTCTCAAACCAGGGGCTCCACCCCTCAAGATCACCCTCCTTCCAGGACGGTAGGAACATCTCAGACCTCTAAGGGTACTGCCGCCACCTCCAGCCTGGATGGCAGAACTGTCCAGTCTAGAGTAACGACCCAGCCGAATCCAACCACTATGCTGACATACAGGCACACAGACTCTGTGAGGTCAACCACGGCTCACACCACGAGGGGCTTTGAAGAGAGAACGACGACTGAAGGCCAGATAACTACAGAAAAAATGCCCAAGAAATTGACTGAGTTGCCAGGTATGGCTTGTTTTTAGAGCTTATTAATGATTAATTAAGAGTATTAATGCATCCACACAGGAGAAATAATGGCACTTAATTGTATTCTTTCCATCTGTTCTAGGTTCCCCCTGTGATGAGAATATGTGTCTGAATGGAGGAACATGTGTTCTAGACCAGGGGGGCAGACCCCAGTGTGAGTGCCTCTCGGCATGGACGGGCCAGGACTGCAGTCAGGGTGAGCCCCTCAACTCTCCTCATTCCTGTGAGATACCAATCACACCTAATTCCATTGTATCACTATATTATCAGGTTGTGTTATGGATATTCTCAGTAATACTGCTCTGTGAGTCACAAGACATTCCTATCATATCCCCTGTGATATTTTTGGGGTTGAAGTTACCCCAGTCCATTTTCAAAATGAGGATAAATTCTATAGAATCTAGCAATTATAACGGAAGAAGTAAAATACACAAGGCATATACTATACTATCATGACAGTAAAGTTGGGTTGAATTGAATTGAATTGAACCGAACTGAATTTAATTTAAATTCATTTAATTTTGTTTCATTTTGTTTCATTTCGTTTCATTGACCCTGTGTAGTAATTACCCAGTGAAAATGAGTAAATACTGTGCCCTGTCAGCTGTAACCGAGGTGTTGTCACTGGTTCCATGCTTAGGGTTCTTGGGTTTTAAGCAGATGTTTGATTTATATAGAGGTTCTTTTCCCTTCTGCATGTTCTCTCTCCCGACCTCCCCCGACTGTGTGTTCCGGCCCAGACGTGGATGAGTGTGTGACTGGGCCCTGTCCTTGCTCCCTGGGTTATGACCTTGAGAACGGCCGGACCTGCACCCGGGGTGAGACAACGCAGCCTGGTGGACAGGAGATATCATTACATTAGTATTTCAGGTGGTGCACTCCACTGTGGAGATAAACTGCTGAAAGCCTGCAATTACTCTGCAGCATAAATGTCTGTATTTCCTGTATCATCTATTAATGTCATGCATGCAGTGTGTTAGAACCGTGCAGAATCATGATGTGTAAAGGCTGCCCCCTACTGTCAGACTCAGGGCTGTTCACTCTTCTCTATAGCCAAGACCTTCCTGGGTACTTTCAGATTCTCAAACATGAACTTTAACAGCAGCCACCCCAGCAGTGCTGGACTTCATGAAATCCAGAGGGAGATTCTGCAGTTGGTGAGATGTTTAACATGCTCCCTGCTCTCGGCGGGGGGGGGAATTGTGCGTGTGTGTGTGCGTGTGTGTTAAAAATAAACCCATTACTGACTGATTATGAATTTTACAGAGGAACAAGTGTAGGGGTGTCATGATGACCTGCTGTTTTTAAGCATTTCATTTTGAATTGTGTTATCGGATTCTGGACGGTTCTTCGTTAGTGAACATTCATTTTAAAATATGTGTGAGGTGAGTAACTTCCTTCTGTCTTATCAGCTGAATTCTTCTCTGGCCACCCTGAGGGGCTACAGCCGATCCACGCTCAGGAAAAAGTAAGAGCGCCTGTCCTGCCACTTCCACACTTTTTGATGAGCTGCTTGCAGGCAGTAACTCTGTCGTTATCATGGCTAAATGACTGTGAGAAGGATGTGTGTTGGCAAAGCCTGTGGCAGAGAAGCTTCTGTGAGACTCTTCTAAGAGCTAAGCTCTGCTTGGGTCTGCTGTGGAGCTAAGTGAGGGTGTCCCTGCATGTTCCAGCAGCACGCAGCAAACAGACATCGCTGCCGTGAGCATGTTCTCCATGGCGGCGACGGTGACGCGTCTGGATGTACTCACCACCGTTCGGGCCTTCCTGGGCAACTGCAGCCAGGGGACGGCCCGCTGTGGTCGGCTGCTGGGTGCTGGGATCTCCTACAACGGTACTGTGTGTCTGTGTCTCTGTGTGTCTGTGTCTGTCTCTGTGTGACTGTGTCTGTCTGTCTGTGTATATCTCTTTCTATCTGTGTCTTTGTGACTGTCTGTCTGTCTCTGTCTGTATGTGTCTCTGTGTGACTGTGTCCTTATGTCTGTCTGTGTGTATCTCTGTCTGTGTCTATGTGTTAATGTATCTGTGTGTATCTGTCTGTCTGTTTGCCTGTCTGTCTGTCCCAGGGTTATCATTAACAAAAACTAACACCATGAGAAAACATTTTTGTAAACTGAAATAACACAACGAAAACAAAATAAACTACAACTCAATGAGAACTACAAATATTGCTTCCTAAACTAACTGAAATAAAATAAAAATGTTAAATGTGTTTTACATTTTACTGTTTAGCTAAAGTAATGATTTATCTTTAATTACCACTAATGATAGCTGGAATATGCTTTGCCTGATTTGAGGACATATGTATGTGTAATGTGCACCATGTATTCTTGTAGGATTCTAAAATATATAAAAACTACTTAAAAATATGTCTTTGACAGAAAAACGATGAATGAATTCAACCACACCCAAAACTAAAATGAAACTGGATTTCAAATGAAAATACACAATAATATAAAAATAAAAACTAAATTAAACAGCTCAAAACACTGGTGTGCCCCATGATGACTGTGTGTGTTCCCCACAATAACTCTGCACCCTGTGCTGACTGTACACACACAATTCCGTTGGTGGCAGTTCAGCTCTACCTGTAACCTTCTCCCTCAGGACTCTGAAATTGGCAGCATCATATCACCTGATCAGTCACCTGATCACTGCCACCTGACCTGGCAGTAGAATTTGATCCCCGCAGAGTCATGCCTGTAATGCAGGTTCGAGAATAGGCAATGATCCAGCTCACGCCTCTCTGTCGCCCTCTGCAGACGAGTCCCTGTGCCAGGCACAGGCGGTGCAGTGTGACATGGACCGGACTGAATGTGAGGACACCAGCGGCACTGCTATCTGCCGGTGCCGCGACGGATACTTCAAGCACAGCAGAGACGACCTGTCCTGCCGAGGTGGGTCGGCTGCATGGGGCGTAGCGCTTAAGAACCGTCTGCCTACTGCTTTAAACAGCATTTTTGTGCCTCTCGGGGCCGTGAGGCCAGCTGGGGAAATAACCAGCTCCCTAAAAGTGCATCTCTCACTACCTGAGCCCGTTTTAATATCGTAAAACATATTCGGCCCCAAAACATGAGCCAGGCAACTATGGCTTTTCGTCTGTTTATTTCAAAACGGTTTCAGTAGAAAACAAAAAACAAACAAACAAAATAAAACCATTCCTCAGAGCAGGCCCATGTAGTTTTTTTTATTGTTTTGAAATTCTTTTTTTTTTTATTACTATACTGATTATCTTACTTAAACTAAGTAAGGTACTTGCTCTATTTTAACAGAATATGAAATGTTTCATTTAGCGGATTTTATAGTTTAACACCTGTTTAACATTCTACACTGTGTAGAAGAAAATATCTTTTAATTTACTTAAATCCATCATCATCTTCATTAAGGATTTCTTGGATGAAGAAGGGAAATTTGATTCTTCTCCCCAACTGTCTCGTTTTTGCAGAATGTGGTGACGGTTTTAAACTGGAAAATGGCACCTGCGTTCCGTAAGTTTCCTCTAAACGCTTCAGAGTCACAATAAAAACTTTGTTTCCGTGTCTCATCTGCTGTTCTGCTGATGTTCCAGGTGCATGTTTGGATTTGGGGGATTCAACTGTCAAAACTGTGAGTAGTGGCCTGAATGCGCAGCAGGGGCTGGGCTTGTGCTGTGTGTGGATAACGCTTAAGAATGGCATTGATATTTTGATATGTGTAAAATATTCGGTAACGCTTTACATTAACTGCACCCTTCATAATACCTTAATAATGCATTCAAAGAGCATTCATAAGCAGCATATAAATATACCGTAGCATCCTAACATACCGTAACAGCTTTAATATACAATAATAACAAACATTATTTGTTATGATCATATGTTTGTTATTAATATCTATTAAAGCTGTTATGTATGTTAGGATGTTAAGGAATACTTACATGCTGCTTATGAATGTTCTATGGATGCATTATAAAGGTATTGTGAAGGTGCAGTTAATGTAAAGCGTCACCAAATATCTTTCTGGTGGGTAGCAGCGGCTAACACCCAGAGCTCTGAGAGATCCTTTGTGCTGGGCTAGCGTGATGCTAAAGTGGTCCTCCTGTTTCAGTTTACAAGCTGATTGCGGTGGTAGTGTCCCCAGCTGGTGGGGGTGTGCTGCTCATCTTGATCATTGCTCTCATCGTCACCTGCTGCAGGTAAATGCTCACGTTGTGTAGTGTTGTCATTTAGAGCATGGAGCTCAGTATGCCTGCATTTTACAGTGGTAACCGGTGGCTTCCTAGTCAGGGTGATATCTCAACTCATAATTTACCCCATTTTACTGTAATACATATTATTAAACACAAAGGCCAAGTGAATCCATCACTCATCCATCCATTTATCCATCCATCCATCTTCAATGCAGTCATCATCTATCAACCCCAGTGAAACAGACAGTAAGCAGTCTGTCTGTTTATTGTGGTTTTTAGGAAGGACAAAAATGACATCAATAAGATCATTTTCAAGAGCGGGGACCTGCAGATGTGCCCCTACCCCGAGTACCCGAAAGGCAACCAGGTGTCCATGGAGTGGGGTAGGGAGGCCATCGAGATGCAGGAGAATGGGAGCACAAAGAACCTCCTGCAGATGACTGACATTTACTACACCGTACGTGCACTGGACCTCCGTGTCACCTCCACTGTCTGTTTGTCTGGCCAGGGGGGCTGGGGCTGCATTTCTGTTCTGCAGTAAACATGCAGCCATAGGAATAACCTGCTTTATGAATTTAAACCAAACACGTTACCCTGAAAAAAAATTTGCTGTTGTAGCCTAGAGACAGTTCTTAGCAAAAGTAGATTTTATGAGTAAGGCAGTTGACAGGTAACAGTGCCTGTCCCTGAAGGTGCCTGCTATGGTATCAGAGTGTAACCTGCGTCTGGATTTATGTGTCTGTCACAGGCCCCCCTGAGGCATCCGGAGTGGCCCTCCCGCCAGTCCTGCATTTACCCAGCGCAGTGGAACCCATCCTTCATCAGCGACGACACGCGTAGGCGGGACTACTTCTGAGAAGGCCAGGGCAATGGTCAGACTACTACAAATGCCATGAACCTGAGGGCCAATCATAAATGCTCCCATGGTTCAGCAGCCTGCGTTTGTGAAAAAGTGGATTTTTAGAAGAAGGGGTCATTTTGCATAGCAGAGCATAGTTACACCCAGCAGGTAGTGTGAACAGCCATTGTGAGTTGCCGTGGTAACTCTGTTGTGACAGCTGCCACAAGCCATGTGATCAAACTGTTTAAAAGGTGACTGCCCTTAAATGTCCCTCTGGTGTGTAGCAGCTGAAATGGACCATGTATTTGGAGTAAATAATCACAATGATTCAAAAAGATATTTTATTCAGTATACTTTCTAAGTCCCATGGTAAGTGGTTGTAGCGAATTGGACTTGAACCACTCTGACATGTGGCCCAAGCCCGCCCTGGCCTTGGGGGGGCTCCTGATGGCTGCTTCTGGTGAACGTCACTCACTCTTTTCTGTGTTTCTTGGTAACGCTGAACCAGAAGGAGCAGCCCCTGCCGTCCTTCTGCTCAGGTTACTCCTGGTGGCACCACATGGCATCCAGCATGGCTGCCACGCCCTGGTCTCTGTGCCTGCGTATCGCACTATAAGGAACATGTTTATAAGGTGTATTATATTTGTACCTGGTCATATATTTTAGTTGGAAGGTCTTTTATAATTATTTTGCTCTTTGAAATATGAATTGTCTTATTTCTGGCGTTGTAGTCAGACCTTATTTAGACAATAAAAATGAAAACAAATGTGTTTTGATTGATTCTATTGCTCTTTCTAAAAGCAGCAGATGCTCTGTCCTCTTCACTGAAAGGGGGGTAGGCAGAGGCTGAAACCCGCAATGATTTGTTTAGCTTAGATGTTGCTCGCAGTTTGAGACTCGGGGATAAGTCCCGGCTGTCCTGAGATCCTAGCAGCGTTCTCAGCAGTAAGAATTCACACATGCCCCCTTTTTTCCATAAAGTTAAATATGTTTTGTGGGGCAGCATAGTGGTGCAGTGGTTGGCACTGTTATCTCACACCTCTGAGACCAGGGTTCAAGCCTCTGCCAGGGTTCCAAATGTGAAGCTTGCATGTTCTCCCCGTGTCGTCGTGGGTTTTCCTCCATGTACTCTGATTCCCCCCCAGTCCAAACACATGCTGAGGTTAACTGGAGCTGCCAAATTGCCCATAGTTGTTAGTGTGAGTATTCCCTATGATGGGTTGGCACCCCATCCTGGGTGTTCCCTGCCTTGTGCCCATAAGCTCCAGATTGCTTCAGTTCTGCTTCGGTGCTGTTAACCAGGACCTGGGAAACCAAAGGCCTCACAGGAGCTCTCAGCTGTTAAATCAACCATTAGGTTTTAATTAAGTCACTACCCTTCATAAAACAAGTTTAAAAAAACATTTATTTCAATATCTTTAGATATAATTTCTTTACTCTGCTTTATATATTTTAACATATATATGACATAGATATATAGATCTTTATTAAATAGCACACAGAAATGGGGACAAAATATAGTCACAAATATTATCTAAATGTTTTATAGCAGGGCACCCAGACTGGGCCAACTTGCAAAAGAATATTATTTATGTATGTTTACATACAGACACACTGCTCTTTTGTATTAAATGTCATTTGAAATGGGCCCACTCTGGGTTCATGGTCTGGGCAACCCTGCTAGAAAAGTGTAATAAATACACAGATGAACTAGATAACACCATAACAGACGAAACATCTCACAAGAATATAGTATAGTCAGCACTTCTGAGGTAAATATCATTTCTGATTGCCTGGCAGAGAGATGGCTGTCTCCTGTTCACTTTCCCATTTTTCTGAACGAGTCACGCTTAGAGCAAAATAGCACGTTTCTCCTTCCATGGAAATGCTAAGAAGAGAAACACATGACATGAACACACGCCAAAACGCTGACACAGTCCACAGTACCTTGACAAGAGAGATTCACGGCGCATTACAATTCTATGTTGCTTTGGAACTGTGATTTGAGCGGTGAACACTGACACAGACACCCCTAGCAAACGGTAACACGAGAAGGCTGCTGTAGATGAGAGAGCTAAAGCGGTCACAAAAACTGGTCACAGTGCAGTGGTATAGCATTAAGGCCTGCTCCACATAGACCATTCTGCAATGACGACATCCAAGAAAAGCATTGCTTGAGTTCAATCTAAATGTACTTCACCTATATTATATGAATACAAATGTACTAAATGAAAGCACAACATCAAACCAAGGCAGGAATATACAGGTAAGACCATCTGCTATTGGCCAAAATGCCACAAACTTAGCACAGATGCAGCAGATATGTTTGCATTCAAAAATCACTTTGCTCTCTCAGTGGGTCCAAAAAGAAGTACGTATTTCAGCGCGATCCGGGCTACAAGGAAGGTCAAAGTGACATTGGGGTGGACTGTTAAGTTGGTACCTTCCCACTGCTGCAGTTTAAGGCTTTGTGGGGTAGAGAGGTAAGACAGTGGCTGACGAGGATGAGGTGCACTATAAAATACCCTCTGTAAACCATTTTTGTCATTGCAGAACTTACGGGAGGTTCTTTGTATTGGGTGTATGTGGTCAGCAGTATTAACTGACACATTCATCCAGCTTCAGAAACAAACAGATTCTTGGCATATGTCACTGACACCAAAAGAGGAATCGCAATTAACCAGGACAATATCACACAGAAAGTGAAGAGTGAAAATTCATTTTTCATAGAGGGGAGACTACTGCATTCAATCATTAATTATATAAAATGACAAGAAGGGTGGGAGCTTCTCAGGGACGCTGAGGCCAGCTACCCCGGCAGGATCAAACACCCAACCTCACCGTTCATGGGATCTGACTCCCATAGCTACAAAGTCTCCCATAGCTATGACAACTTCCATAGCTTTGACGGCTCCCACAGCTACAAGGTCTCCGACAGCTACGACGGCTCTCATAGCTACGATGGTTCCCATAGCCACAGGGTCACCCATAGCTACAACAGCTCCCATTCCTACAAAGTATCCTATAGCTAAGATGGGTCCCATAGCTGCAACTGCTGGGCTTCAGTACCCAGTCACAGTGGTCAGCCGTCTTTCTGCGCTGCACTCGTGATGTCTTTCAAGTTTAAACATGGAAAAAAAACCTGATTCCCACCGTTTCATTCTCATTGCACATAGGTACCAACATTATTTCAGTATATCATAACAGACAAATAATTAGTTACTTCTATAAATCAGCTATGATTTACCTTATATGCATATGGGTGTATTCATTATATACACATTCATTATATAGAAAATATCAAGATTATATAGATATACCATCTATTACAATATATAAACATTCATCTTTCTTAAGACCTGAAAAAAGCAATATACTATATTACTCTTAAATATCTTTATCTAAACAACAGTTCTGTAAAGCTCATCAACTAGATCATTATAGTATTGTTTGGTCATTACAAACTAGATTGAGTTAACCCAATAACCACCTTTCTGAAAACCAAAGCGCTTGTGCGTTCAAACCTCAGCCTGTCCTGCAGTACTGCGTGTCCTCCAGCAGGGCCGGGGTACTGATCTGCCCTTCAAAGCAGGGCACAATTACAGGAATCAGTGTATATCAGTCTCACACTATGACACTATCATACCACACAATAACTGTCAGTGTTACTCCGCAAGAGAGTTTTTAAGCTGCATCCAAACTTCATCAGCTAAAAGCCCCCCACCCCCACCCTCGAAATGTACCTTAAATGTGAGGTGGCATCACACCGGTCTTGACTGCTAATAGGAGCACACAGCATAATGGCCAAATACATGTGCATTCCAGAAACTCTTAATTTAGCCGGTCATACTGTGAAAATGGATCGTCATGGAGTACTATAAACATTTTACCCTGGAATATGTTCTAAATATAAACCCGAGGACTAGTGACCATCACCATGAGGCTAGCGGGAGCGGCCCTGCCAGGAGACACCCAAGTTCTGAAGGCAGGGACAGGATGAAGGCGACGGTCACACGAGGGGTGGCGCTAAGAGGGACTCAGACGTGGGACTCGTCCAGGTCCAAGTCCACTGGGGACAGCGGCTGGGGAGATCTGCGGGGGGACAGCAAGGGAGCCAGGAGGGGGTTCTCGGTGCCACTGTCCTCGCTGATGTGCAGGACCATGTCTGAGTGCCGTAGCAGCACAGAGGTTTCTTCGTCCTCGGGACTCTCGGGGACTAAGTGTGTGGGGAGTGGGCGGGCCAGCGTCTCCAGGACAGGGAGCGGGGGCAGGAGGGGAGAGGAGGAGGGTGGCGTGGGGGTGGACCGAGGGGAGGGGGACAGGGTGCCCCAGCGTGCTCTTGGCTCTTTCTTCTCCTTGCTGTCAGAGCTACCAGAGAGCTGGAACGAAAAAACAGAGAGAGAGATCATATCAATATCTGGGGAGCTCCTCTGCATGTTCAGACTCTACCTGGGAGACCAGGTCAATAACAAAACCCCATCTGTCCTCTGACAGCACAGAGCACAGCTGGGACACTCCCTGGACAGGATGCCATTCTGTCACAGCCGGGACACACCCACACATAATCATACAATATAGACAATTTAGAGACACCAATTAGCATAATTTCATGTCTTTGGACTGCGAGAGGAAAGCAGAGGAAAACATGGGGAGAACATACTAACTCTACAAGCACGGTGCGGAGGCGGGAATCGAACCCCCGCGCCCTGGGGGTGTGAGCTAGCATGCCTCCCTAAACACCGAAAGTTACAAAGTTATAATTCAAATACCATGTCTGTCCCCTTCTTGATGACAGTGATTTTTTACTATAGATTTAATATAGATATGCCCATTATCCTCTGTCTACTGATAGCGCTTGACATCTAACTGACCAATGAAAAGATGTTTTATGAACTCATGTATTTAACTTGCATTTATGTTTATAGTAGCTAGCATTTGTATTCATGATGGTTGTTTGTATAGATAATTTTATATCATTATTTTCACAGTTAACAATGATGTTAGTCAGCTAGCTATCTAGCTATCAACGTTAAGTTAAAACTGGTTAAAAGTGAGATTTGATTTTAATTGTTGACACCGTCATATGTTCCTCCCTGACAACAATCCATGTAAGTCCATTTAAAACATTAAACCGCTACTGACGGCTGTGTAAAGATAGGTTTCTGTATGTTGTGCTAAGGGAGTCACATTATGTTGTTTCGGGTTTTTTTTTGTAAAAGAGTTTCTGAGAAAATGTGATTTTTTTTCATGCTTCAGAAATAATGGACTTTTGGAGATATGTGTTTTTAACTGGACAGTGACGACCTCATTGAACAGCGATGACACATTGTAAAAGATGCAACAATGCAGGTGTTTCCCTGGGGCTACCTGCACCTACCGGGCCTCGGGCAGGGCTGTGTGAGTCCACAGCAATGGCTGTCGAGGAGGAACCAGCAGGGGAGGGTACATTCAGCTTCTTGCCCTCGTCTGAAGCCTCATCGCCAGTTGCCGACGTCACCGTGACATTGGGCTGGGTCTCCGTGAAGGTCACTGACCTCTTCTGCTCAGTTTGTGCTGAGGGGAGATGGAGCAACAGCCAAATTTAGAATAGGGCCCCAACCCCAGTGCCATGTCTGCCTGACCACATACCACGCTGCCACTGAGACTAGGGTTATGCAAGACAGACATGCAGAGCACCAACTCGGGAGGCAAGAGGAAGGACAGGGGTCTCACCTTCACAGTCCAATAAAGTCTCTTTTTGAAAACGAGACACAAACAGAACAGAGAGACAGTCAGTGATCGAGGCCTGTGGTGACTGGGTTCTTGTCAGAGCAGACGCACATATATAGTACATATATACAGTACATGTACAGCATACACAGGATACACACATACACAGCTGCTTGTGGGCAAGGAGCTGCTTTCGGTACAGGCCTGTTCATGTTAGCATAGCACACAGGCATTTCACACAGGACGGTAGCAGGCAGTTTCAAGATTAACCAGGGGATATACTGTAAATAAATCATCATTCACATAGCTCAACAGTTCCCATGATTACCATAGATGAGATTATATTACAACCCCAATTCCAAAAAAAGTTGGGACGTTGTGCAATTGTACATAAACACAGAATGTAATGATATGGATATATCTCATAAACGCATATTTTATTCACAACAAAACATATCAAATGTTGAAAGTGAGAAAATGTATCATTTTAAGGAAACAATAAGGTAATTTTGAATGTCATGGCAGCAAGACATCTCAAAAAAGTTGGGACACGGCCACGTTTACCACTGTGTGGCTTCCCCTCTTCTTTTATCAAGTCTGTAAATGTCTGGTGACTGAGGAGAACAGTTACTTGAGTTTTGGGAGAGGAATGTTGTCCCATTCTTGACTGATACAGGATTCTAGTTGCTCAACTGTCCTAGGTCTTCTGTGTCGTATATTTTATATTATTATGTGCCAAATATTCGCAATGGGTGAAAGATCTGGACTACTGGCAGGCCAGTTCAGTACCCAGACCCTTGATCTACGAAGCCATGATGTTGTAATTGATGTAGAGTGAGGTTTGGCATTGTCATGTTGGAAAATGCAAGGTCTTCCCTGAAAGAGACGTTGTCTGGACGGGTGCATATGTTGCTCTAGAACCTGGATATACCTTTCAGCATTGATGGTGCCTTTCCTGATATGCAAGCTGCCCATGTCATATGTACTAATGCCCCCCTTAACATCAGAGATGCTGGCTTTTGAACTGAGGGCTAATAACATGCTGGGTGGTTCTTCTCCTCTTTACTCCGGATGACAGGGCACCCCTGGTTTCCGTAAAGAATTTCAAATTTAGATTTGTCTGACCACAGAACAGTTTTCCATTTAGCCACAGTCCATTTTAAATGAGCTTTTGCCCAGAGAAGACGTTGGCGCTTCTGGATCATGTTGAAATACGGCTTCTTCTTTGAATGATAGAGTTTTAACTGGCATCTGCAGATGGGATGGAAAATTGTGTTTACTGACAATGTTTTTTGGAAATATTCCTTAGCCCATTTAGTGATTTCCATTACAAAATCATGCCTGTTTGTTTTGCAGTGCCACCTAAGGGTCCGAAGATCACGGGCATCCAGTATGGTTTTTCGGCCTTTTCGTCCCTTATGCACAGAGATTTCTCCAGATTCTTGGAACCTTTTGATTATGTTATGTACTGTAGATGATGATATATTCAACCATTTTATGCAGAGGAATTTTTTTCTGAAATTGCTCCACTATTTATAGATGCAATACTAGGGGGATTGGTGATCCTCTGCCCATCTTTACTACTGAGAGACACTGCAATGCAAGATGCTCTTTTTATACCCAGTCATGTTACTGACCTGTTGCAAATTAACCTAATTAGTTGCAAATTGTTCCTCCAGTTGTGGCTTTTTTGTACCACTAGCTTTTCCAGCCTCTTATTGCCCCCGTCCCAATAATTTTTTGAGAGGTGTTGCTGTCATGAAATTCAAAAAATAGCAAAATGTTTCACTTTCAACATATGATGTTTTCTAAGTTCTTTTGTGAATAAAATATGGGTTTATGAGATTTCCATATCATTGCATTCTGTTTTGATTTAAAATTTGCAGAACGTCCCAACTTTTTTGAAATTGGGGTTGTATAATAAAATCATATTAAAAATATTAGGAAATCCCTGATACAAGAATTCAGGGTCAGTAACAAGGGAAAAAAAACTGGGAACCCATGATGTGGCAATATTAAATATTAAATTCTAAACTGATTTAGTTTATGTTTCAATAATGGTTAATGTAATTAATCATGTCACTGAACTATATAAAACAAGGTATCATGCAAGCCAATTGCAGTTCATATAAAAACATAATTTTTACAGCATTTTGTTTTTTAAAATTAAATTAGCCACAGAACAAAATACATGTATTTAGGAATGGTACCTTCTGACCCCCCCTCCACACATACACACACACACACACACACACACACACACACACACACACACGCACACACACACACACACACGCTACCCAGTGGCTTGCTTTTAGGCTGGATGCTTCTCCGTGTGGTGGACAGGCGAGCTCCCGTCCGTCCTCGTGGCTCATTCTGGATCTTCTGCATGGACAGCAGGGGGCGCCGGAGCTGAAGAGAATAAGCAAGGACACTTGTTTTATTCAATCTTTGAAAAGCGGCCAGTACATATAACATAGTTCGTCTTTTACATTAAAGCTCATTTCAGTGCACATAATGGTTTTGTCTTTACTTGTCAGCCTGGCTTGCAGTTAGAATAATTACCATGTTAGTCGCTAATGAGCAGCTCTGTGTTTCAAGGTTGTTAAAAATCAAATCGCCTTGTCTTGTCACAGTGCTTGACACTTAATAGAGTGTAAGTGAAACATTTGTGTGCAAGTTTCACATCAGCGCAACTGGAACTATACAAAACAATAAATCAATAACACAGTAATAATAAATAGTGTGCAACTTTAGAGACAAATACAATAAATGCAATGGACAGTAATCAGCAATGAACCAGCTTCAACTTTTCTAGGTTAGGATCATAACATGATTCTGCTCGGCCAGGTTATGACTGTAATATGGCTCTGTGTGACTGGGAGCCCCTTCGACACCAAGGCCGATTTCACCTGTCTCAAGCCTCTTTTACGGCCTAGTGGTGGCTGGATAAGCAGGTTCTGCTGGCCCGGCTCGCTCTGCACACTGGCCACCCTTCAGACCCAGCCCAGATGCCAAGGCCACATGGAGAGACATACAGAGAGATATATAGGCTCCCTTCAGAACAGTGTATGCTGTGAGAGCGCCAAGCGCTGTACAACAAAGCCCCCCAGCAATATCTAACTGGTGCAGGGATAACAACAGCAAACTCACTATACCCTTCATGGGCACAGAAACTACAGTGAGACATAGACCAGCCATAGAGCTATGGTCTACCATGTTGGACATCAAAATCAGCAGGGAATTGTGGGAAGTGGAGAGGCAACATGGAACAAATGGGTCAAATCAGTAGAACATTGGCAAAGGCTCGTGCAGACAGCTGGGGGTGCCTGAGCACCTGCCTGTTTTGCCCAAAGTATTTAAAGAGCATACATTTAAAGGTACTGAGTGCCCCTTTAATGTTTATGTCATAGGCTTTGAGCACCTGCCCCTCAAAAAGTCTCTGCACAGTACTGACTTGGCTATGCTGGCTGCTACTGGCTAGACCTGGTGGGTTGGGTTCACTGAAAGAGGTCTTTGTTAGAAATGGCACAACACTCAGCATAAAGCTCTCAACCGCCATGTTGAGGGTTCAGTCCAGCTCCTAAGTCATTCATAAAGACCCCCCACAACCGCTCGAGAAGACATCTGGAGATGTTGCCCATACACGACCCACGTTCCCAGACTGCCTTGTTATTTTTTTAGGAGCACAAGCCTGGATACAGGTATGAACACCATGGCGGCATGAAGTTGACCGTGATGACACATGAGGCACACAGGGAGAGGCGTCACACAGACGGGCCTCCCCAAGAGAGATGCCGCTCGCAAAGATTAAGAGACACAGTGGATGATTTGAGATGGGGTCAGTCTGGTGCTCGGGGGAGAGAGAGAGAAAGAGAGAGAGAGAGAGAGAGAGAGAGAGAGAGAGAGAGAGAGCGCGAGACATCACACTCAACCCAAAACAAAGAAGAAGGAGCAGAAGGACCACGGCAAGCGGCTTGGCTGAATGCGATGAGCGAGGAAGAGGAGAAAAAGGTGGCCGCCCAGGCCGAGCTTCGGCACACAAAGAGACACAGGGCTGAGACACTGTACCTAGACAGGTTACCCTCTTCCAGCATCCCCTGGGACTCATCTAGCACATTGGGTTCGCTGCAGAGGGGGCACGGAAAAGTGTTTAGCAAGAGAGGAAGAACCCCCGGCGAAGCTCAAGCCATTCAGCCCAGGTGGAGCTCCTCGGTCAATCAACAGCACATGAGCCCTCTGGTGTTCACCTATGGAATTATCTGCTGCTCAACCACCTTCAAACCAACATTATGAGACCCGGATAAGCTAGGGAGAATGAGCGGCGGCAAGGTGATTCCGAACTGAAATCGAGTTGAGCGGGCGAGCGGAGAGATGTAGGGTTATTCAGGCCAGGAGGACACAGTCCACCTGCTCAGGAGAACATCACATACAGTGCTCAGGTCAAGAGATGAAATCAGGAATTACCTACAGTAGCATCAGACATCCTCGATGTCGTCTGAATGTTAAATGGCTGTATCAGTCAGAGGTGGAGTGCATGGCAATGGGGGCTAAACTGATGGATGGAGATCAAAGGTAAGTGTGTAATCACATCAGGTTCCATGATGCGTGAGATGGCACTGTCCTTGACCAGACTGTTAGTGACATCATTTCCTATATTGTCACCCAACTCACTATGACATCTGCAAAGGAATACTGTTCAACAGGCAAAGCAACTGAAAACCATAACGCATAAAAATGGAACAGGTTCCTGCTCAGAGGAACTGGACTCTGTGCTTTGTGGATTTGGCTTGGTTTAGATGGATAAATTCCCCATATCTAGAATATAAGAAATATAGGTCACACATAGTAAACCTCGATTTACAGGTGGTGGTATTAAAACATATTCACATTCATTTAATAATATATACAATACTACTGGAATACCTATGCAGGATGCCAAATAGAAAGGTTATTCAAGTTAGTACTGCATGGTTTCAGGTAATGATGACCAAATGAAGCTTCATGAACCATTTTCCTTTTGGTTTGCTTTGCGGCACGCATTGAGCCCTTTTTTGAATAGAGAGCACCATCTAGTGGTGTCAGAAAATACAGTAGATGGTTGATGAAGCTTCATTTGGCCTTCACTAGTTTCAGGCTTGGCAGATACTGTACGGTGTTGTGAAATTTCCCCAGGTAGTACAGTGACTGTAACAGTGTCGCTGTATCTGTAGGGCCGTTGCGGCTCTTGGAGACCCATGTGGGGCTTGATGAAGTGACGGAATGCACATACCTGTGACTGGGTAGCATGGTGCTCATGCCAGGTTCTGGCTGGGGGGGGGATACACCGGGGGCATGACTGGAGAAGCGACGCTGTGTGATGACATGGGGCAGGAAGGCCTCGTGGTCACTCACCACGCTGGGAATGCTCACTGAGTCGTCTGGGGTGCATGGAGCAAAAGCGGGAGCAGACGAGGGGCAGAGGAGATGATGGGGGCAGGGGTGATTACAACATGAGCAAGAGCAGGGAGATCACAGAAAGGGTACAGAGCCAGGGATATGTGGCCAGACAGCAGGAACCATGTGACAGGGAGAAAGAGGAGACAGAACAATATCTATGAGTCAGTACTTGCGTGCTATAAGAACCTTCAGCTAATGCGGAGAATGCAGCACATTGAATGATTATTCTGTTTGTAACGGGCATGCCAGAGAAAGGGGCTCTGTAAAACAATGCATGGTGGCACAGCGTGTAGACGGGGCCCTGACTTTCTTCCTCATCCTCGTCGGTGCGGCTCAGTGTGTCCTGCGACGGCTGGCTCTCCTGCTCCCACACTGTCCCCGTGCCCGTGTTGGAGCGCGACATGGTGGCCAGGCTCAGCCGGTAGGCAGACGTTGAGGTCCCCACCGTGCTTATGGAGGTCTTCCCCTGATATGCTTGGAGGAGGGAGGGGTGGGGAGATGGTGGCGGGTCACGTGACAGAGGAGCAGCCAATCACAGTTTGCCAAGGTGTTGCCAGAAGCACTTAGACGTCAACTTTACTGCAGCCTGTACAGCAATTAGATGCAAGTATTTAAATGTCCCATCCATGGGATGTAAGGAAATGCTGAGCTCAGAGCAGCACATGCCTATTAGGCCTTCTCACCAGAGCCACTGTGCACTGCCTCCTTCAGGATTTTCAGCTCGTTGTTGAACTCCGCAAAGAGTGAGCTCTTGCAGAGCGGCCGGGGGATGAAGCGGCGTTCCAGCTGGTCGGCAATGTGATGCCGGGCCGTGATTTCTTCCTGGGATTCGGCTGGCTGGGTCAGCAGCTGGGAGCATCGGGGGAAAGCACATTTACCCACAATGCATGGGTTTGAGGGGGGTATCACTCACTCCATGCTGGTCCTTTTTTGACTCAGGTTCTTTTTCTATCAATCCAAGAATTATTTTTACCCCATAACTTTTCATATTTCTTTTAGCTATTCCTGCCTATAGTAAATATATTTGTTTATTTCTGATTCAGTTGAAATTGTGACATTCTGAAGACTATAACTGTGTAAAAAGGCATAAACAGAACAAACACTTATTAATTGGCCAGTCAGGTCATTAGGAGTGGGTGGGAATGGGAACCAGTATGGGTGCAAACCTTGCACTGGATAAAGGGGCGGAGCAGCACGAAGATGGGGATGCGTGTGCGCACGATGAAGTCAATGAAGTCCCAGAAGGCCAGGCCGCCAACCTTGCGCAGGGCCATCTCCTTCACCTGCAAGCTGAGCCGGTACCACTGGTTCCCCAGCTGGCGCTCAAAGCACACCAGCACCACCTTCAGGGCTGGCGGAGAGGAGGTGGTTACTGTGGCTGTTAGTGTTGTTGGTTCAAGACCCGAAGGCGTGATCCCACCCTCAAGAAAGTTACTTAAGCTGATGATCTCAAGAAACTCCCTGTGAAAATGACCAGCATTACAGGCTATGGCTAGCAATAACCCGAGCAGGACCATTACAATGTGATAAAGTCCCAGTGTGTAGTATAAACCCCAGATGAAGTGTGATGCATTTTCTTTGTTGTCAACTTAGCACCTGCTTTAGCCCTTGGATATAATGAAATAAAATTCCACCTCATGCATTACCCCAATCATACTGGCCAAAAAGGGCTTCACTGGACAGCAGCAGCATGCCCTAAAAATTAGCCTGAAGGCCATCTAGTGGCTCCTCCACTCCCGCAGTACCCAGGTACGCAGCCTGGCTGGTGGACTCGGCCAGCCCCTCCCTGCGCATGTCCTTGCCCGTGTCCCCCGGAGTGGAGCAGTGGGCAGGTGAGCTCTCCAGCATGAAATTCTTGCTGCGCGACGTGCTATTGATGCGGGGGGGGAGCAGGATGTTGATGACCGTTTGCAGGAGCAGGAAAACCTCTGGCTGCTCCAGGTGGGGGCTATCTGCAGGCATGATATGGAGAGCACACACACATAGTGTAAGTACAAGGCCCTAGCCACCACAGTTCAAACTTTGGTCCAATGGGTCCCTTGTTCCTAAATGTGATACACAGGTATACTAACCCTTGGCAACATGCACATACACTAATATTCTCTAACATGCAGACAGAGGCTAACACTCGCTAACAAGCCGATACGCTAACACTCGCTAACTTGCATGCAAAGGCTGATACTGGCTAATACTCACTAATATACGCAGAAAGGCTAACGCCTGCTAACAGGCACATACGCTAACACTCACTGCCATGCACACAATGGCTTACACGCCATAATATTCATTAACATTCACACAAAGACTAACACTAGCTAATACTCACTAACGTGCACAAAGGCTAACACTAGGTAATACTAATATGCACGCAAAGGCCCACAGACATGATATACTTGCTAACACACATGCTCACTAAGAGCCACACACACAAACTGAGAAAGACAGGGCTTCTTCACTGTTAGATATCAGGAATGTTGGAGGCCTGAATTCGGGCCTGACCTTTGCTCCCTGACCCCACGGTCAGCACAAATGGAATTAACAGGTTAAGCAGCATCCCCTCTCGCCTCTCCTGATTGGTGAAGGGCGAAATCACGTGACTGAGGGGAAAGTCATCCTTCAGAGCCTGTGATAAAAAGAGTCACGATTTAACTAAATCTGGACTGCATAATAAAATTATCTCCAGAATATACAATAGCATCTTGCAGTGTAGAAATGACAGCACTGTTTATGTTAAAACGAAGTGGGAAAAGGAGGGTAATCTGACGATTACAGAGGAATGTTGGGACCATATATGTGAGATACAATGGGGCACAACAGGATCGAATGTTTGGCGTGAATTTTG
>JAAGVU020000035.1:16994589-17021324 GCA_011763525.2 Mormyrus iriodes | reverse complement strand
GCAAATTTTGTGTCAATAGCCCACTTAGAAAAACCCTTACTGATAAAAATGCTGATGTGTCAAATACTTATTCTCCCTGCTGTATAATTTATATATAAAGGGGGCTAAGCCTTTATTAGGGGGCTCGATTTTAATGAAAATGAATTAGTAGAATACTATTCAAACTAATGTACAATTACTTGGCTTAAGGACATTTTGGTGAGGCTAAAGTCTTGAGATTAACCCTCAAAATGGAGTTAGACCCTTTCCACAACTGACACTTTGAATATGTGTCCACTTTGCGTCTGCATTCCTCAGGAAGCTAGACACTGTGTCCCCTGAGTCTTTCTCCTTAGTGATGCACGTTTAAGGGACACTCATTTCAATCCTTTGTCTCTCTTTGGCTAATGGACCACGGGGGGATGCACAGCTGTGATTGGTTCAGATTGCTTTTAGCTTGTGATGCACTGGGGGTACCACTGGGAAGAGAGCTTCAGTATTAAACGAGTGTATCATGTGATCTGTCTTCCATATTCATTTGGACCATATAATACAGTACAGAGAGGCACCTCGAAATATCTGCCAGGTGCCAGTGTTCAGCACCCACCTGCAGCATGGTAGGTAGGATCCACTGGTAGCCACTGAGTGAGAAGAGGTGGTTGAAGTGTACAGCCGTGTTGATTGCAGTAGCAGTATACTGTCTGAGGAGGGCACTGTCCTCTGGGTGCAGCAGAAGGGCCCCATTGAGGACATTGAGGAAAAGCATGATCTCGTCTCCCCAGGGGTACTCACTGGGCATACCCAGGAACATCTCCTCCAGCAGTTTGATCCACAAGACCTTGTGAAGGGTGTCAAGGCCGAACAGCTCCTTGCCTGGACACACAGGCACAGAGACTCCTCAATGGGATGAGATATTTTAATCCAAAGTCAAAGAAGGGGTATAAGGGAATATTCATCACATAAACAAAGAAATACAAGATTGTTAGGAGCACTGACAGAGGGGGCATATCCCTCATTCCTGTATTTATTAAGGACTAGAAAGAAAGGCACATTAATTCTGGCCTCGTGTGTCCTGTTAAACACAGATGGTGGTGGGGGGGGGCATACCCTGTTGCTCGCTGAAGAGGGAGAACTCTGCGTCGATGGCGGTGCGAGGGAACGAGGGCAGCCGGAGCAGGTCCTCCTGCAGCAGGGAGACGTGGGACTGCTTGTGCGCGGCCGGCATGCGCTGCGTGAGGGCGATAAGGAAGAGCACACGGCCGACCTCCTCCAGCTTCCGGGAGAAAACCTGCACGTGGGGTCAGAGATCACGTAGCATTTTATGGCGACCGACAGGGGGACACTGTTCCATTTGTAAGAGTAAAGCAAAACCTGCTGAAAGAACACACCGTCTCAATGTTTTTTTGCCTTTTTAAGACAAAAATGGAATATCCAATAGCACCTAACAACCTGATCCTCTCCGAATTTGCTTCAAAATGCCGCGACCATGACTATGTTGTTGTATACACAGATGGATAGATGGACAAATGGATGGTTGGAGACCACTGCCTCTTCCCCACCTGCTTCTGAATGAGTTCTAGGCCCTTCTCTGGCAGCATATGGACCAGGTTGAGCTGGGGAGACACGGACCTGCGGAAGGGGTAGATGTCTCTCACGTAGGTCTGCAGAGGAAACAGTGACCCTAATTGGAAATGGGCAGCCTCCTATGGGCTGGGGTTCATATACACGTCAAGCTTTTGCTCCAAGGGAAATCCGTCATGTTACAGCATCAACGAGAGTGGCAGCAAACCTTGGAGTAGTGTATGAGGTTCCAGCGCTTGTCCATGAGGAAATAGTGTGCTGACCGGGCCTCGGGAATATTGAAGAACTCCAGGCACTCCTGTCGGATGTACACTCCAATTAGTCTAAGATTTACTGACAGGAGTCTGATTCTGACCAAAGAAGAACTCAATCTTAATATATTATATATTTATTAGTCTATACACAGCTCATCATAACATAACTGTCTCACTAGTTTCACCTAGTCCTCCCGGCCACAAGGGGCGCCATGTCACACACGCTCACCTTCAGTACCGCCTCAAACTGTGTGTCCTCATGCACAGGCAGCTGGGTAGGGATATCACATTCATTCTGCCCGTGCACCACCAGGGTCTTCGTTCCTGTACACACAGCACACAAGACGACATCAGTACCTGGCCTGACACGGTGTCTGTGACTCGCTGATGGCAATGATGCTTGTCAACACCATCCCCCACCTACTACCTATTACGGTTTACGATGACACTGGTTTCATCTAGATACCTGCTACCTAGACAGTACCTGGCATGGAGGCAGTGACCAGCAGCTTGACCTCACATTGTTCTTTCTTCATGGTCTGTTTCAGGTCCTTAAAGAAGAGGCCCTCCACATATCCAACCACCTCCCACAGGAAGGTCAGAGTGGCAGAGATGGCATCCATGCCCCACTCACATGGCGTCCGTACAAAGTACATGATCAGGCCCACCTGAGGTCCAGAAAGGAGGCAAGCACAACCAGACTCTGGGACCCCCAGACAGTCCACACTTTTGCTCCCTCCCAGCTCCCAGTAGGGGAGCAAAAATGTGGACTCTCTGGGGGTCCGCGAGGACCAGATTGGGAAACACTGCTCAACGTCACTTCGAGATGAACATGGGTGTAAAAACAGGTATTCGCGATCGAAAGGGGGTACCGTCTTACCAAGTAGTTGAAAAGGATGTGTGAGGTCTGAGCAGGCAGGTCACCAATGTTCAGCAGCAGCTTCCTCAGCATATACATCAGCTCATCCTTAAGTGACAGAGGGACAGGATGAGCTCACGAAGTCACCCTCGTGACAGTCCGTGAAAGCTGGTTCCTTTCACTGCGTCATGCTAACAGGTAGTACCATTACTCCACAACAGCCTCACAAATGAAATGTTAGAACATTGTCTAGTTAAGTGGTTCTGAAGTCAGCAGGAAACACTATAACACACACTGCTGAATCTACCAGGATCTACGATCATCATGGACGAATCTTTCTGTAGAAATAGCAAGTAGCTCAGAGGCTACGAATCAAGGCTTGGAAGAATTAGTTAAGTGCTTAAGTAAACGTTATGAAAGTGTAAGGCATCTAAATAACATCTGCTAACAAATGAAGTGAATGGTGCTTAGAAGTGAATGTGCTGGAGAAGCTGGTAATACATCAGGCGTCATGTGCCAATACCCACCTGTCTGTTGCTGACAGTCAACTTCTCCAGGAAGTGTCTGAGCACCAGGGCTGGGTCCTCAATCAGGCAGTTCCACAAAACCTGTTGGGCCACTGCACTCACTGGGTCACACAGGAGGCCAGAAAGAGGATTAACATATCCATTTCTAAAACAGCTGAGCCCTAGGGGACAATACCTCAACAATGACCTATGACATAGCTAGATATTCTTGGCCCCCTGAAAAAATGCACCCCTTCCCACCCAATTTTACATATTCAAGGGTGCCCTTACAGTGCTGTGCCCCCTGAATATGCCAGGGTATCCAAACTTCTACTGAGCCCTTGCCCATGACTACAGAGCCAGACGTTTTATTCAGAGCGTTTATTTGGGATGTTGGCCAACATGGTTTTGGTCATGTGACTGTTTTCACTATAACAGAAAGTGGTTCCCTGTCCTGCAGACACGGCGCCCTACCTGCCACGCCATCCTCCCGCACCTCACCGTCTTCCATCAGGTGTACGATGGGCAGCACGGCGGCACAAATGCATGCTGGAAACACGGCCTGCGGGGGCTGGAGTACGTGGTGTGTGGGCGTGTGTTCCGTGGTGTTCTCCTCATCTGCCAGGGGCAGAAGCAGGAGCCGGCTATTTAGTCCTCAGCTGCAGAACCTTCTAACATTGCATGACTACCAAAGGGACTGAAGCCTCTAAAAAAAACACCTAGACTTACACCTCTTTGGCAGGGCATTTGCATACTGCTTCTGATCCATGGGAGTATGAGTTTGCATATTCCTCCGATGTTCTCCCTCACTTAAAAGATGTCAGCTGGCATCTTTTAATTGGCTGTAGTGCGTTTGTGTGTGTACCTGGCAATAGACTGGTATCCCATCCAGAATGTTTTACGCCCTTTATACTGTGATCTTGTATTGGAAAAGTGGTTAGAAGATGGATGGCTAGCTTATGCAGATGCTTGGAGAAGGGTCTGACTGCAGAACACTGGGCAACCACTAGGAGGACCTCTACTGTGGGGCCGGAAATCACATGACCTCCACATCTGGCCTGGAAATGATGCTACTGAAGAGAACTTGGTATGATGAACACGTTGACACCACCTTGTTTCCTTTAACATTATGAAGACTGATATTTCTCATATCTTAATCTACATACTGTAAAGGTGAGAATTTCTCACCGATATAGGAAATTTAAAATAGACTATTAATGTCCATTCAAGAAGATTTAAGTGACACTATAAATGTTCGTTCCAGATGTTGCACTAATGTCACTGAAACTGCACTTGTGTCATATCCAGCTCTATGGTGAAAGTCATGTGATTTCGAGCCCCCTAGTGGAGGTACTGCCTCATGATGTCATGTCTGGACCGTACCAAAACAGAGGTCACCCAGTATTCTGCTGCCAGATCGGCTTGGATGTTGCGGTGGGCTTTCACATAAACATAGTGTGATCATCAACTATAAAATAATAAAAACTATATGCACTTGTGAAAGATCTCCATTGTGTCTGCTGTATGTTGGCATGGGTAATTCCAAGATTTATTAAGGTGGGGGACAACCTTATCATTAGCCAGTGATATGTTTCGAGTTGTTGAGGGACAGGGGAGGTGGCAATCGGGGGGCCAATCAGCTTTGTGCCCATGTGGCCCCGCCCCTGCATACTCCCCTGTGTGCCTGAGAGCCAGCTTGCACACTCTGCATAGAAGTAAGGCCGGCGGCCCCTTGCTGACCTTCGGCGCTGACGATGGAGCGCACAGACCAGGTGGAGCCCCTGCGGAAGGAGTAGTTGCGGTGGGAGTTGCTGGAGGCACAGGAGGGGCTGACCGACAGGCGGCGGGACGCCAGGTTCACCACTTCTTCTGCTGACGAGGAAGAAGGGACACCTGGTCAGGCGCTGACGGGGCCGTGGGGCCCCGTCAATGCTCCCCTGTCACATGAACTCTGATGCAGACATCATACACTGTGAACATCTCATTGCATGCTGAGTATATTCTCCCTGCCCAAATGTTTAGAGTTTGATAAAGCCATTACTGTACCCTATAACCTATACATACTGAAACAAGCGCACCTTCTTCCTTAAGGTTACATCTCTAGGTATGTAGAATTTAAGTCAAGAGAGGTGATGCTAAAATTATACAATTCCTGGGTAACACCCCACCTAGAATATTGTGTGCAGGTTTGGTCACCTTACCTTAGAAAGGACATTGCTGCCTTAGAAAGGATTCAGCGTATGGCTACAAGAATGATTCCTGGTTTTAGAGGAATGTCTGATGAGGAGAAGTTAGCAGAGCTGAATCTATTCAGCCTCAAGCAGAGGAGATTAAGTTACATGATCCAGCTACATAAGATTCTAATGGGTCTGGATACTGTTCAACCAAATATTAGTTCAAATACAAGAACCTGTGGCCATAGGTGGAAATTAGCTGGAGAACATTTTAAACTGGATTTGAGGAAGCACTTCTTTATACAGCATGTAGTTAGAGTATGCAATACGCTTCCTGTTAGTGTAGTGGCTAAAACTTTGGGTTCCTTTAAATCGGAGCTACTGTAGATAAGATTTTATTAACTTTAAGATATTAGTCGAATTCTCCACAAACGAGCTTGATGGGCCGAATGGCCTCCTCTCGTTTGTAAACTTCTTATGCTCTTATGCATATCCATTCAATAGCTTGTGAGATATGACCCCTGACAAAGATTAAGATAAACTTTAATGATCTCGGGGGAAATTCTGTGCGTACTGTTTGACTAGACTTCCATAAATTTATCTTCTACAGTCAATGTTCTAATTTTCTCAGAATATTTTTACTAAACTGACCTGCGTTTCTGTGGCAGTGAAGTGTTGCACCCCTAACCCTAATGTCATCTTAATCTTACTTATTGTTATCTTTTTCTATACTTTTGTTTTGCTTTGTATAACACACTTCCTTTCGAGCGTTTCCCTGCGCACGTTCTCAGTGCGTGTTTGTGCCTGACAAATAAAATGAATCTGAAGACGAGACCTTCCGCATGAGTGAGCTAGAACCGGCAGGATGGTGGAACACGCACCTTCCTCCTCCTGCTCAGGAGATGGGCTGCAGGTGGGCTCGTAACAAGCCTCTTGTGTGATGGCGATGGCCGTGATGATGCTGGCCTCGCGGCCCAGCCGGCGCTTCTCCTCCTCTTGCTGCAGGTTCTTCAGTATGTGCTCCGCCCGCTGGTGGGACCGGGACACTGCACGTGCTGAAAAGGACTTCTGCGCAACCAATGGGAGGGATGGTGCGTTAACAACTGGGGATACGGTAAGCTGAACCAAGTCAACAACATGTCTGAAGAGCAGAAGGAGAGATACTGCAGGTTGTCATCAATGCTGACGATGTTAAATTAGCCAGTCAGGAGGACAATTTGTTAGGTGTGATTAAGCTGGGCTAGGAGTTTTATAGAGTGTGGTATTCCTAGTGTCAATTTCAAATGACTGAGGAATAGGTAAGCCCCTCACACCCTCTGCAACATCGCTCTCAGTTCAGCCTTTCAGTGAAGGTTTTTCCAAACTCATAAGTGCTAATCACGATAGTATAGGCCAGAGCAACATGTTTACTGACCTGCTGAAATGTTGACATTAGGAGGCACTTACAGACTGGTCTTCGTTGATCGGGTCCTGGACACTGCCTGCATTCTGGGGGACCCAGGGGGGATCAAATATAGGCACACAGGGCATGCCCAGGATTGGAGAAGGTAGGGTGAAGTTGATGCTTGGAGGTGGGATCTGAGGATACATACAAACATACACTATATTGCCAAAAGTATTGGGACAACCCTCCAAATCACTGAATTCAGGTGTTCCAATCACTTCCATGGCCACAGGTGTATAAAATAAAGCACCTAGGCATGCAGACTGCTTCTACAAACATTTGTGAAAGAATGGGTCGCTCACAGGAGCTCAGTGAATTCAAGCGTGGTACCGTAATAAGACGTCACCTGTGCAATAAGTCCATTCGTGAAATTTCCTCGCTCCTAAATATTCCACGGTCATGTGTTAGTGGTATTATAACAAAATGGAAGCAATTGGGAACAACAGTACCTCAGCCATGAAGTGGTATGTCACGCAAAATCACAGAGCCGGGCAGCGCATGCTGAGGCGCACAGTGTGCAGAAGTCACCAACTTTATACAGAGTCAATAGCTATAGACCTCCAAACTTCGTGTGGCCTTCAGATTAGCTCAAAAACAATGCATAGAGAGCTTCATGGAATGGGTTTCCATGGCTGAGCAGCTGTTTTTCGGGGGTTGGGCTTGGCCCCTTAGTTCCAGTGAAAGGAACTCTTAATGCCTCAGCATACAAAACCATTTTGGACAATTTCATGCTCCCAACTTTGTGGGAACAGTTTGGTGACAGCCCCTTCCTGTTCCAACATGACTGCACCAGTGCACAAAGCAAGGTCTGTGACATGGATGAGTGAGTTTGGTGTGGAGGAACTTGACTGGCCTGCATGAGCCCTGACCTCAACCCGATAGAACACCTTTGGGATGAATTAGTGCAGAGACTGCGAGCCAAGCCTTCTCGTCCAACATCAGTGCCTGACTTCACAAATGCTCTCCTAGAAGAATGGTCAAAAATTCCCATAAACACACTCCTAAACCTTGTGGAAAGCCTTCCCAGAAGAGTTGAAGCTGTTATAGCTCCAAAGGGTGCACCAATTCCATATTAAAACCCATGTATTAAGAATGGCATGTCATTAAAGTTCATGTGTGTGTAAAGGCAGGCATCCCAATACGTTTGGCAATATAGTGTGGATATCAGCATGGAGGTCCATGTCCATCTCACAGTGAAAGGTCCATTTACTCATGAGTTCATGGGTTTCACTTTAGGACTCCACCACTGACTTAACCATACTGGAGAGTAGCAGCGTTGTCTTAATTAATCACAGCTTAGAGGCAAACTGCGGTGAAGTTTACCTTGAAGATCTGTTGGGCTCCCTCCTCCATGCGGGGCCACACCTGGTACCGGAACCGCCACAGGGTATAGAACTTCAACACCGAATTTATGCGCTGCCCTGCCTCCTGGTGGTGGAACTCCGCCATCATCATGTCGGTGACTACATCGGGCACCTTCACGGCACACAGCAGGAACATGGCCGCTGGGAGAGAAAGAGACAGGGGGACAGAAGCGCTAACTTTTACTGTATCTTGTGACCAGAATCAGTACAAGAGAGAGCGTGAAGCTTTACAATGCTATGTCATCATTCTACAGTTAGCCACTGGCACTCACCGGCTGCGGCAGCCATGTGCTCATCCACACTAAGCAGTAGCTCCCAGGCCGCAGGCTGCACGTCCCCATACATCTCCTCTGTCAGAATGGGCGCTGCTTTGATTAGCAGGGATAGGGGTGCGGGGGACAGGCTCATCACCTGCATTAGGGGAGGGGTGTTGGGTTAGGGTTATGGTCAGGATTAGACCGTCAAAGAGGGCTGGGTAGGCGAGTTCAGGGCACCTGGTTGCGGATGTACTTGAGCATGCCCGTGTCCTTCTTCCCCTCCGTGTTGCTGTCAGTGGGCTGTTTCTTCATGGACGGTGTCCGGAGGCAGGATTTGTCTGAGCACTGGAATCACACAGAAGGTCTTTGTGAGAGTCCACCGACCTCGTCTCCCTCCAGAGCCAGAACCAACACAAACTTATAAAAGTATTACAGACAAAAAAGCAAATATCTGAACAACAGTGTGAAAATTACTCAATTCAACTGAAAATCTGATAGAAATACAGGCTAAATACAAAGGGGGGCATTTACATGAAAAGATCTGTTTTCAAGATTCAGTATTCAAGAGATTTATTTGCCATTTGTAAATCTACAGACAGAACAGGTGCATGAGAATTTTTTGTGCAAAACAGAGTCAGCTGTGATAGAAAAAAAAACTACTAGAACATTTATGTGAAATGATTTGTTTGATGTTACATCCATAACACTAATAAAATACTATGCATTTCTAACATGTTAGTTAATATACGCATTTTGGGGATTTAATTATATTCAACCTAACAGGTTACTTGAAAATATATGCAAATTGACTCATTTATACTAAGCTTGCCTATGTTTGGAGGCATTGTGTTTGCGAAGATGAGTCTAAGTGTGACATCCATAACTTTGGAATTGCCCAGCAACTGTTTTGATGGAGAAAGAGAAAAGCAGCCATATTTGGGCAATGGATCATGCAATGCTTTTTAGGAAAGTCTTACAGCTTTGATCACCTGATACCTCCTTCTGAATTAACCTCTACACACTGTCTACATTAATGGAATACGGTATATGGTAACAGCACTGTGATCATGTGCACATGTGCGAATCCTAAAAACCTGGCGCCCGTGCGGGTGTTCAGTGCCCAGGACATCCCCGGCGCCCCCACCTCCTTGGCCTTTTTGGCGCGGGGGCCGGTGCTGGCAGCAGGGCCGTCCACCGCCTCACCGTAGAGCAGCTTGATGGCACGCACCAGACGGGCACAGGAGCGGCTGTGGTACTGATAACAGCGCGGGTGGCAGAAGTCCACGTGGGTGCAGATGAAGTTCTGCTGGTTGCACAACAGGATCATGATCTGTGGAATGGGAACAGGGAGCTTGTGGTAGGGCATTATAGGAAGAGGATGGTAGCCTAAGAGGCTAATGCCAGACTTACAGACCTATAGTTTATCATAAGTGTTACAGACTATTGGCTTTACAGTTTGTGCTCATCCGAATGCATTAGAACCTGAACAACCATGTTCTTCCAACATTCCAGAAAAAAACCTTTGTCTTGAGAGCATCAAGCTGGCTGCCTCAGGAATAAGCCCCTCCCTGGGGGAGTGTCACCTACGTGGAGCCAGGACATGTTGCGGTGGTAGTTGTCTTCAGCCCCACCAGTGCTGAGTCCCTCTGGTTCTATACTGGGCTCGCTGGTGCTCCAGGGGCTTCCTAGGGAAGCACACACAGGGGACAGTTCAGCCACATGCCTCCTAATGTCTGAGAAAACTCAACTACCAACATTAGCAATGATTTCACTCGATCTGCTGATACTAGCTCATTACTCACTGCTGGGTAATAGGAATTAATAAGAGTGTCTGAAGGACACCAAGTTACTGCTAGTTACCAATGTCTGTGACCGTGTCCCTGCTCTGAGACAGCAGGCCCTCTTCGTTTTCTGACTCTGAATCCTGCCGGGACAGCTTGGTGCTCTTGAGGCTGCCAGCCCGGCGGATGGAGGACAGGGAGCCACCCTTCTTCACCCGGAAACTGCGAGCACCCTTTATTTGCAGCAGGCGAGAACCCCCAATACGGATCTTCCTGATGGGAGCTGTGGTGTGGAGGGGCCAGAGCAGCCACAAGGGGGCAGATTAATGCATCTCAGAGGTCAAGGTGCATCAGAGCTCGAAACAAATAAGGCAACCATCTTTGCTAATGTGCCCAACCTACTCTGGCCATGAGTACCATACATAGGGAACATAATCCTGCAGCACACAGAGAAACACCAGAAAGATGACCATGGCTGTGTTCAGAATGTCCGGCTTATTTACTACATAGTGAATCAGCTATTTTGTGGTGCTGTTCGAATTCTCAACTGTAAATTTCATTCACTAGATAGCACCCTTCAAAAGTGGTGTAAGGCACATCAAAATGTAGCACAGAGAAGCTGTACCCTACATCAGTCGACTTAGACCATCACGCATTGCGGCCTGTCAGGTGAATGTCGGAACCACATTTGAGAAACTTTGCTCCATCTGAACTGTAACCACTAGCCATTGTTAAGTAGCTTGCTTATGAGATACCTGCACATGAGCTACAGTATAACAACAGTGGCAGGACTACTGCTGATTTTAAAACAAACTGTTATTTTAATGTATTTGACTGCTTTGCATGGGTAACATTAATTCACAATTAATTACAGTATATTTAAGATCAGTATATAACACCATAGTTACAGCTGCAGTCCGCATCATGCTTTTGAAGGTGGATACATTACAGTAAACAAAGTTACATGTGTTCAGATTTGTGTTGTTAACTTTTATTTATGTTCTAGCATTTGTTTATGCGACAGTGATTACGAGTATTAAATATCCAGTGCATAATTACGTAGCAATGTAACATCCCCCTAGTGTTTGAAATGTGTCAACTGATGAACTGCCCTTATCCCCTAGCGAGTGTTCTATCTAGTGAACATGAGCGAGTGACTGAGTGGACTTCTAGCTCTAATGTGAAAGTACAGCATGCGGTGAGTCAGTATCGAAGTGTACTGAACGTGATCGTAAGGGTTCGAGCTGTAGCCTCACCCAGGGGCTCCTGGGACTTCTTGTCATCACAGGCCGTGTCAGATTTGAGTGTGTGGCTGCTGCTGTTCAGTGAGTCATGGCTGTCCTCGTCATCCAGGATCCCTGCAAAACTAATCTTCCTCTCGTAGCGGTGCCGGCCCAGCTCTGGGTCCAGGCGCAGGCGGCAGCTCTCCAGGTCCTGAGGGACAAGTAGGGATAGTGGTAGGTGAGATATCATAGATTTATTTCAATGTGTGGAGCAAAAAGAAACTCACAGACAGGCAGAGAATAAGAAGGTCAACAAAAAAATGGCAATGGTGGATTGTGAGGACGGGAACCCAGAGGGACGCTGAGAAATGGGAAAGGAGTGTCATGATGGGCCTTCAACCTGAACTATTACAGTGTTGCATTGATCAGTCCTATAGACCAGTGGTTCTCAAAATAAGATGCCCTCTAGTGGTCGGGTAATTTTACTGTCACCTCCTAACCACTGGTCAAGAACATTTATTGTTGTCAAGGGTGCTTTAAATCACAAGCTTACCCAGGTTGATGACCAGGGGCCTGTGCTAAATGGGGCCTTGATTAACTTTGTGTAATGGCTGTTTAGTTATTGTTTATTTGCAATAGTTATTAATCAATGCATTATTTAATTTGTTTGTTAGTTTTCTTTAATTATATTTACTTTAGTGACACTTTTATTGCAAGTTTCTGGATGAAGGCACGCACATTTAGATTCTTTTTGTAATATCATTTAGTTTGTACACAATAAGTTGTGCTTTATTTTGCTTCAGTTACCTTTGTGTTTGCTGCCCAGAAAAGGCGTGGTCGGGATGGGGGGGCGTAAAATGTGGCAGCAGGGTAAAAGCTGAGTCACCCCAGTAACAGGAAATTGGACTGCTCTACACTAGTAGTGTGTTGTGGGGGTAAAGGTGTTTTAACACTTCTTTTCCTTAACGTTTAGGTTTATTTTTGATTTGCAATGATATTGAGTTGGTTGAGTACTGGTGATATATTTTGCTGGACATTTGGTTTACGGATTGTCTTGTGATTTTACTTAAATAATTTGGTTAATTGTTTAATGTCTTTTCCCCTTTGTTCTAATGGTTTGGCCAAGCCTATGTGTATATATCCCTCTGTGAAATTTATGCAAAGAGTGAGTTGCTGGTAGTTGAGTTTCTTGTGCTGGCTTAAGTTTAGCAGCTTTTCCTTTAAAAACCTCCTTGTGTCTTTAAGTGGGATTTGTTTGGTCTCTTATACCTTGTCTAATAACATTTGACCCCCCGCCCTCCCCCCCCAACAAGGTCAACAACTTTGTTTCAGAACCACCGATATAGAATTTTATAATTATTGAGGAATGTCTTCAGTCCAGATGAGATACTGACCACTAGGGGCTCAGCACGGGGCCGTGGGAGACAGGGGAAGGTCTCCCTCAGGAAGGTTGTGACCTCCAGCAGCAGCTGACAAGCGGCCATCTTCAGGGCAAACGGGCAGCAGCATTTAGTCGGGTTCACCGTGTCTGCAGGATGAAACCATTAGTGTTGCAGTGGTGTAGACCACCAGAGCAGATGTGAGAGGTCAGAGACACCGGGCTTACTGTCATCTAGGAAATCCTCCTCCTCATCCTCCTTTCGCATGCGCCGTTTGCTCTCTTCATCGTAGATGAAGCCCAGGATGTTGGCGGGGCTCTCGCTGTCTGAGTGGCAGAGCTCACTCAGCCGAATACCAATTGCCTGGGACAGGGGAAATAAGGATGGGGTTGTACACATACACATCAGGAAGGTTTCTAAGACAAAACTGTTTGTTTTGATGAAAGACTTGAAGGTAACATGTATTTTCAATCACAAAAATTAACTCTGGACATAAGAGTGTAGCACCCTTGACTCTGTACTGTAGAGGTGTAACGATTGGGAGATTAATGCATTGGAAGACCATATACAGATGCATCTCAGCTTATGATGGGGTTATGTTGTGATGAACCCATCGTAAGTTGAAAATATCACAAGACAAATTTGAATCTGATATGAAAAAAGCAGTAACAGTATGATACGCTGTTAAACACTGTATGAGATTTTTATGCTCGCAACCGCTACAGAGACTGGAAGCATGGCTGCATAGATGCTGCCATCCCCTGGCATCAGCAGAAAGTCATCATACGGCATGTCGCTCACCTGGGAACAGATCTGAATTCAAAGTTTGGTCTGATGTCTACCGAGTCATCTACTGCACCATCATAAAGTCGAATTATTGTAAGTCGAACCATCGTAAAGTGAAGAGTATCGGCATTTGCAACTAGTAACGTGCTGGTCACACGGCCAGTAGAGTTCTCACTAATGACATCTATCACCCATGGATACCGTTGATGTTTAGTACCACAGACCTAGCGCCCCTGGGAGCTGTGTGCAAACCACCAGGGGGCAGCAGTGACAGCATAAAAACTGGGATGGGTGGGCCTTGACCACTGACTAACTCACGTCGGCCCACTGGCAGAAGTACTTGGCTGCATTCCACTGAAGCTTCTGGTTCCTCTTGTTGCCCACCACAGGGGAGCGGCCCCTTGAGAGGCCTCGTTTGGTGATGTTCACATGGTGGCCCTTCATCCACTCTGGCCAGTTGCCGCGGTTGCAGCGATGGACAAAACGGGCACACTCAAGAAAGAGGGAGGCCCGTGCCACTACAGGAGCTTCCTGTAAAACACAGGAGTACTTCCTGTCAGGGCAACAAGATGCTCACCTTCCCACCCAGGGTCACATTGAGCAGTAATGGGAGTTTAACTTACACAAAATTGTTCTGAGGGTGGAAGGAAAAATGATTGGTTCAGAGAGACAACAATCAGACTGGAGCTGGGTCCAAGCAGCTAGAGGAGCTGGGACCAACCAATCAGATGTCATTTTTCCTTCTGCCCTCAGAACATTTTTGTGTAAGTAAAACTCCCATGAGCCATATGAGCTTGCCTCAATAAGAACACTACACAAGGCATGGAAAGCTGCATAAGCCCACTCTAATTCTGACGTTTACCTGGTTCACATGAAGTACACAGTACAAAGGAATACTTGGAAAGTCTTATAAATGGACAATATCGTAATTAATTCTTTTGGCTTTTATAATCAATAAAACCCCTTCAAACGAATGGGCCATTGTGTGCTTCATCACGGGGATTTTAATCCTGCACACAATCTCCGACTAAAACTCCCATGTCATAGGCGCAGCCATAGGGCTGACGGGGGAGCCGCAGAGTCACGAAGGCCCCTCACCAGGTCCAGGGCGGCAGCCAGGATGGAGGCGTCTGGGATGGTGCCTGGCTCACAGCAGTTGAGCAGGAACTGGAAGCGCTTCATGCCCTGCCGGATGGCGCCCAGGTTCACCACGTTCTTGTTCTTCATAACCTCCTGACTGGCAGCCAGACGCTCCTGGAAGCCATGACACCCTGGCAGAAAGTCACGGAAAAGAGCATCCCTCATCACCCGGCACAAACCTGCAGCCAGTGCAAACCTGCGAGAGGAGAGCATCTCCAGATTCTCAGCATCTAACACCATGGCTATGAAGTGCTGCAAAGCCAGCGCCATCGGGGCTAATGATGGAACATGTGCTGTGTCCTAGTGTCTGTTATCAACTGGCGTACATCCACCCATCCATCCCCTAACCGATTAACACAGGGGGAGGTGGCTGGAGCCTATACCAGGGAGCACGGGTCACAAGGCTGAGGCTGACCCTGGAAGGGATGTCTGTTCTTTGCTAAAGTGCCTATGGTTAGTTATCAAGAACACAATAAACCATTTAAAACTGAAGATTAAAGAGGTATAGAGCAGCTTTGTGCTCTGTGGTATAGAGTTTTTAAGACAAATTTACAACCAACAGAAGACCAGGACCCTTCACATTGACAAAATGCCTTCACACAACTGGGATGTTGACAAAGAAAACAAGATCCAGCAGCTGAGTCTCAGATTAAGGCATTTAACTATTATAGCAGAGAGCCTGATCTCCTGCTGGCCCACCTTCAGTGATAACTGTGTGCAGCAAAGCTCATCATCATCTCTCCACAAAGAAACAAACCTCGAGAACTTGAGGCAAAACAGTTGTAAGAGAAACAGATATAGAAAAGAAAAGGTTCAAACAGATACAAAAACAGCCAACCATAAGCACGGAGTGAACACAAACACAATGCCACGCCAAAATGCACGGAAGCATCCAGAAACGAGACGTATGAAATCTCAGGAGGGGAAGACAGACAGCACGAGTAAAAAGACAGACAGCAACACCACTAATGGGCCAAAGCTGCTACCAGATGTGCTCCATAAAGTTCTGAGTTCTAATCCCACAACCCAAAATGAGAATGCAGTAAAATGCCCCTGCACCTATTAATCTGCCTGGTCTGTATCTTTAGGTAACTGTGCACTCTCGATACTTAATGTCAAAGATTGCAGATGAGAAAGGATATTTAAAAGCAGTGTCTTCAATTTCCATTAATGGTTCTAATGGTTGTCAATAGCACCAGAACCTGCCTTGTAAGATAAACGCTGCTAAAACAAAAAGGCAAAATGCAAGCCATTTAGCTTTGAGAGACTTATTATAACAAAAATAATCTATTTTGGTCAGGGTCACAGGCAGCCGGCCCAGATCAGGACTGGAGCCAATGAGCAGGCGAGCCAGAAGTAGGCTGGGGGGTTCTCTGACAAGGATGAATTTGTGCAGTCAGACCAGATCTTTGCCGATTTTTTTTCTTTCAGCTATCTGCAGTGAAGATCCTCACCTGATTATTTTGGCTACTTGGGGCAGTAGGATAGAGCATGAGTGAACTTCTCACAAGGTGCTGACCCTGCTGGATGCAGCGAGCAGCGACTACCACAAACACAGAGCTTGAATGGACGATGGCTGGAGACTCATGACGAGATTGGGTACGGACACGCACACACAGAGCGGGCGGACGGGGTGGGAGGCATGCCCCCAGGGGGTCTACCATCTTTATCTTCGGGGTGGTGGAGCTTGGACGGGTTCCGCCGGCCGGACCGCCATTTACCGAGCCGCTTGAAGAAGTTCTCCTCCTCGTCCCGGCTGTACTCCACCGCACTGCCTTCTGACAGCTTCACTGCACTGGTGAACTTCACCTGTAGGAGGGCGACAGAGGTCACTCACACCGTGAGTTCCCAAACTGTGGAAACTGGGATGTGCCCCCTGGTGGAAGATAAAGGAATTCGCGGAGGGGGGCGGGGGGCACAGGTAAGTGGAAAAAACGCAGCATTAACGGGGAAGTGTAGTAATTTTCCTTTCTTCTGTTCTATCTTTCCTTATGTATTTCCCTGGGGGGAGGGTAAAAGTAAGCTTGTAAGACAGATATCCTTCAAGAGAGTCAAGACAGGGGCTATGGGTATTTGCTAATTTATTTGATATGTAAAGCGTGTGCATTTTATTGCCACCCTAGAATGCCCGACCTTGGAGCTCTGCCGGATGAAGGAGAGCCTATCCACAGAGCTGATGTCCAGCAGATCCTCCACGCCGTCCGTCAGGCCCGACAGAGACGAGCGCTTGAGCCAGTTTCCTGCACAGAGACGGCGGTGAGGAGAGGGGATGGAACGCATGGACGTCTGGCAGGGCGCGCACACACCGAGCTGGGACACACGCACATAAGCTTTTGCACGCTTTTGCAGAACCACACCTGACCACAAGCAGGCACGGACACGCAGAGGCACCATCACGACACGCCGACGTACACGCACACACGCGCCGAGGCAGAGCGTGCACACACAGACACACACGCAGGCCACAAACGCACATACGTAACACAGAGAGGGTGAGTGGAAGGTGGACAGTCCTGTGGCATGCTGGGTACAGAAGGAAAACAAGACAGAAAGATACACAAGAGATAAATTTCACGCTTCCTCCTGATAAATGGCTGGCTGCTCCAACACTTTAAGATCAAAATACGGATGTGTCCCTGAGAGATGGCTCCAGAAGAGGGCACCATTACCCTCCAACACGTCCGCAGGCCCGGCACGGCTTGAAAATCATAACTTCCTTTATTTCAACAGATTTAACAGGGTCTTTGAGTTCTGTGCTGGACAGTCTGCATGTACTAAAGCTACTGGACAACATGCAAAATCATGTAACCAGCGGCATGAGTAAATGCATTACACCTCTCTGCCAGCAGGGGGCGCCCCTACGCACCAATGGGCAGCTTGAGCTTCTTGCGCAGCGAGATGCGGCGAGATCGTGAGCGTGAGCGCCGGTCCGTGGTGGTGCCCGAATGGGCTGTCGTGCACTCCGAGGTGTCCTGCTCCGATTGGCTGCTGGTGTCGCTCGCCGCACTCTGTGACTTAAACATCTTCCTCCAGAAGTCCTTTCGGCCCAGCAGCGCTCCGGGGATCTGCTCCTCGCTGACACACACAGGATCGGGGTAAAGACTGGGCCAAGATGGCTAGAGTAGATCTCCAGGTCTTAATGATGAGATGAGAGGAACTACGAGCCTGCGGACAGCAGTCTCCGCAGAAAAGCACAGGGAGTGCTTCCCAGTCGGGTCCGCGGGAACCCACAGTCAGTCCACGTTTTTGCTCCCTCCGAGTTCCCTGCCAGACAGTCCACGTTTTTGCTCCCTCACAGCTCCTGGGAGAACTATCTGTGGGTCCCGAGGACCAGATTGAGAAGCACTGACATACAGGATGCAGAGCGTTCAGATGAGTGCACTTATCTCCACAGTGTGACTCCACAGTGTGGGTCTAAATCAGCACAGCTCTTAAAAGAACACCAGCACCCAGACTCGACAGCAGGATGTGTGAGTCTATCACGGGGTGCTCAGCAACCACAGTGCAGGGCGGGGCACACTCACTGCTCGGGGGTCTGGGGGGGTCTGCTAGAGATCAGACTGCGGCATTCGTCGGCGGTAGTGGAGGGCTGTCCCTTCTCCCCTGGTTCGGACCTAGGCATGCACACGCAGAAGCACACATACACACACACACACACACACATACACACACACAGTCAACAAGACTAACAGATCATCAGCCCTGCCAGAGCTGCCTCTACATCACCAGCCTTATCTAACTAATCCACATAACCCTACCTAATAAAACTGACCTATCTTATCTGCCTTAGCTGTTCCTCCAAAGAAAAATACCCCACTTCTCGTGAGACTGACCCAAAGTGACAGACACCCAACTCCCCGACCGAAACCATCACTGGGCCCGAGGCCAGAAGACATTCGGTGGCACCGTGTCACTGCTGACCCAATTAACTGAGCCACAGGAAGCCACTAATACTCTCTTGTAGAGGCACACGGCTCGAGGCAGGTTCCTGCAGGGGATTCTGACTGTGGCTACTTGGACAGGTGGTCTGTACTGTTTCACCTCCAAACATCAGACACTGAAGGGTCCAGATGTGTTACTTTTAAGCTGTGTGAATCACTTGGATAGAGAGTTCTGTGTAAAGACGCATAATGACGGTGTAATAAGGAAGTGATGAGGGTGCGATGGGAGTTTAATACAGGTATAATGACTGTATGAAGTAGGAGTAATGAGGGTGCAATGTGAGAGTAATGTTGGTAAAATGAAGGTGTAATGAGGAAGTAATGTGGTGCAATGAGAGTGTGATTGGAGTGTAATGATAGGTAATGAGTATTGAAGGAATAATGAGGATGTAAGGTGGGAGTTATGTTGATATAATGTAGGTGTAAAGAGGGGGTAATGAGAGCGTAATGAGGGTATAAGGTTGTGATGGGAGAGTAATGTAGGTGTAATGTCAGTATAATGTGGTAGGAGCAAAATGTACGTGTAATGAGGGTGTAATGAAGGTGTGATGGGAGTATAATGTAGGTGTAAAGAGGTGGTGACGGGAGTGTGATGTAGATGTAATGTCAGTATAACGTAGGTGTAATGCAGGTGAAATGAGGGTGTGACGGGGCTGTAATGTAGGTGTAATGCAGGTGAAATGAGGGGGTGACAGGGCTGTAATGTAGGTGTAATGCAGGTGAAATGAGGGGGTGACGGGGCTGTAATGTAGGTGTAATGAGGAGGTGATAGGAGTGTGATGTGGGTGTGATATCATTATAATGTAGATGTAATGCAGGTGAAATGAGGGGGTGATGAGGCTGTAACGTAGGTGTAATGAGGGGGTGATGGGAGTGTAGATGTAATGAAGTACACCTTCTGGTCCCAGTCTGCTTGGGCTCCTCCTTTTCCTCAGGCTTCTTGGTTGTAGTGAGCTTCTCGGCGCTGTCCAGGAGGGCACTCAGTGCTACCCGCCGAAACACATTTCCATGGGACTCCTTGATGAACTGGACCAGCTGCCGAATGTCACAGTATAGGCCCTGTGTGTGTATGGGTGCGTGTAGAGGCATGAACATGGAGAGAAGACAAAGAAGAATGATTTTCTCTGCTTTTTACCTGATAAACAGCATCTGAAGCACAATAAATGGAAGAATATGTCCACCGGGGGCACCACAGCCTCTCCTGACCCACTACACACCGAAAATCAAAAGTACAGGTATGAAGTGACAATTGAGGGCTTGCTTATATGACTTGCTTTTCAGGGATGCCTCCAACCCCGTCACCCACCAGCTTCCAGAAGAAAAGTCCTCCTCATATAGGTCAAAATCCATTCACTCATTTATCCATCATGCAACAGCATATACAGTATAGATACCATGGTGGTATTGCAAAAGATATGCTTTTATAATAATACAGGTGTAACTGGGTTAACATCTGAACACTGAAGACACAGAAAGATCCAGACAGAAGACAGGACATTCTGGAGAACCAATGACTATATGGGGAGCAGGAGTCAACATGGACTTGACAGTGCCTGATAATAGTAACTAGGCTAAACGTACTGGACGTAAGTGACACTATCGTCACTGTGGACATTGGGTCAGTACTGAAGGTACACGCTCGTACTTAGCCATGCCTGTAACTGCAGCAGAACTTGTGATTTCAGCTTATCGTTTCTCTTCTGAAATAAAGGAAGGGTGTCTTTCACAATGTCCAGGCTTATAAACAGATGATTAAAGTACTTTTAAAGGACATAATCATGGACGTTAACTTGCCAGATCACACGAGCACTTCAACTTTGTCTCAAGCATTACATCAGAAGGTCAACAATACTCTACCTTAGATAAGTCTACCACACACTTTATACAGCCACTTGGTCCACAGGACCCTTTCTATACTCTACATCATCATTTATATACCCTCAGGCCCCCTGCTGTACTCTACCACACCCTTTATATACCCTCAGGTCCCTTGCTGTACTCTACCACACCCTTTATATATCCACAGCCCCCCTGCTGTACTCTCCCACGCCCTTTATATACCGTCAGGTCCCTTGCTGTACTCTAACTCACCCTTTATACACCCCCAGGCCCCTTGCTGTACTCTACCTCACCCTTTATATAACCTCAGGCTGCTTGCTGTACTGTACCTCACTCTTTATACACCCTCAGGCCCCTTGCTCTACCCTACCACACCCTTTATATACCCTCAGGTCCCCTGCTGTACTCTACCATACCCTTTATATACCCTCAGGCCCCTTGCTGTATTCTACCTCACCCTTTATATAACCTCAGGCTGCTTGCTGTACTGTACCTCACTCTTTATACACCCTCAGGCCCCTTGCTCTACCCTACCACACCCTTTATATACCCTCAGGTCCCCTGCTGTACTCTACCATACCCTTTATATACCCTCAGGCCCCTTGCTGTATTCTACCTCACCCTTTATACACCCTCAGGGCCCCTGCTGTACTCTACCACACCCTTTATATACCATCAGGCCCCTTGCTGTACTCTACCACACCCTTTATATAACCTCAGGCCGCTTGCTGTACTGTACCTCACTCTTTATACACCCTCAGGCCCCTTGATATACTCTACCCTATCCTTTATATACCCTCGGACCCCTTGCTGTACTCTACCACACCCTTTATATACCCTAAGGTCCCTTGGTGTACTCTACCACAACCCTTTATACACCCCCAGGCCCCTTGCTGTACTCTATTTCACCCTTTATATAACCTCAGGCCCCTTGCTGTACCCTATCACACCCTTTATATACCCTCAGGCCCCCTGCTGTACTCTACCATACCCTTTATATACCCACAGGCCCCTTGCTGTATTCTACCTCACCCTTTATATACCATCAGGCCCCTTGCTGTACTCTACCACACCCTTTATATAACCTCAGGCCGCTTGCTGTACTGTACCTCACTCTTTATACACCCTCAGGCCCCTTGATATACTCTACCCTATCCTTTATATACCCTCGGACCCCTTGCTGTACTCTACCACACCCTTTATATACCCTAAGGTCCCTTGGTGTACTCTACCACAACCCTTTATACACCCCCAGGCCCCTTGCTGTACTCTATTTCACCCTTTATATAACCTCAGGCCCCTTGCTGTACCCTATCACACCCTTTATATACCCTCAGGCCCCCTGCTGTACTCTACCATACCCTTTATATACCCACAGGCCCCTTGCTGTATTCTACCTCACCCTTTATACACCCTCAGGCCCCTTGCTGTACTCTACCACACCCTTTATATATCCACAGCCCCCCTGCTGTACTCTACCACACCCTTTATATACCATCAGGGCCCTTGCTGTACTCTACCTCACCCTTCATATACCCTCAGGCCCCCTGCTGTACTCTACCACACCCTTTATATACCCTCAGGTCCCTTGCTGTACTCTACCACACCCTTTATATATCCACAGCCCCCCTGCTGTACTCTCCCACGCCCTTTATATACCATCAGGTCCCTTGCTGTACTCTACCTCACCCTTTATACACCCTCAGGCCCCTTGCTGTACTCTACCTCACCCTTTATACATCCTCGGGCCCCTTTTTGTACTGACTGGAGTTTAGCTGGTCACTTATTGCCCCTGTTCCTGTGTGATTGAACATGTATGATGATGAGTGTCCTGGTCTTGAGTGGTGTTTCAGGGTCAGGGTCTCTCTAATCTGGAGTATGGTCAGAGAAAAACATCTAAGGGTTATCTAGAGAAGATGCCAGATCTGAGTGACCCTGAACGTGGCTGGATGGATGCTAGTGTCCATTTGCAGATGGCTGTGAAGTCTCACCAGATTCTCTGGGCTGTGCAGCTCGTGGGTGGTGGAAGCACAGCGTGTTATTAGGGATTTGAACATGCATCCCACCACCACCGTCTCCATGCTCTGTGCTACAGACTTGCTGTCCCCTGTAGTAAAGTTGTTTCCAAAGCCGGCCTTGTCTGGGAGCAAAGAGACAGGACAGACCACTCATTACATTGAGAGGGTGGGTTCAGGTCAGATCCGCCCGATACATAATGCAGGGGAACCCAAATCCCACAACTCAAGCACAGATGAGAAGCAAACAAAGAAAGTCTAGGATGTAAATTATGCATACATGTCCTGCTGAAAAATGTAACCTGTTCCAAAGATTAAAGGTTTCAATGTGGGGCAAGACCTTTAAATATGGCTGTTAGGTACTTCATTTCAGATGGATTGCGATGTTTTTTTTTTTCTAGGTCATATCTAGAGTGTGCAGATGAGGACTTTCCCCAAACTGTGGGCACCAGAAGGGACATGATGCCTGAGGAAGCCTTTTTAGCTTTGGGCAGTAATGTATCTACCCAGGAATCTTTTTCCACCCTCCAGGACCTCTCACCTACACTGCTGGACTATGCAATAGAAGAGATGCGGGTACAGTTGGTGTCAGACCACGAACCCACTGAGAGAGGACACAGAGCCACAAACCCCACAAACTCTCAATTCTGCCTATATTTCACAGGCACATGCAAAAAGAGTAATCCACAGGTCTCTGGGGTTCTTCATCAAAGTTATCATCCTCAGTAGAACTTTCCCATCATTGGAAAAGAAACTGCTAAAGCCAGGTGCTCCCTTTATGTCTATTGAATCTTATTGTCAAGATCACTGTTGCCAATAGCAATTGCATAGCTGTAAGAATGATATGGGCATAGAGATTTTGCCGATGACATTTTTGATCTTTCAGATGGAGCGGGGGATGGCTAGAGGGGTGATAGATGACAGGCTAGATCATGGGGAATGAAGGATCCATCTGGAAGTCCAACAAAGAGCTGGGATATGCATGACAGTTGGAAACTATGGAACTAGTGGGCACCTAGGAGTGGTGGAACATCTGTGCACCAGCTGCGGAACATGCAGAATTGGTCTATGTGTGATGTAGCTTGTTCCACTCGGTGGTGCTAATGTGGACCAGTGCCCTGTCACTTTGGTTCCTCTTGGGGTAAAAATCCACCTGACTGCTCTTCAGGGTCAATTCTAGGATCTGACCCTTAGGGGGGCTTAGCCCCCAGTTGGATTGCAACTTTCAATCTGAAGAAATGCAAGATGCCACTTTTTCAGGGGGATTGAGACAACAAATAGGGAGGCTGATGCCCCCTAAATAAGGTCTAGAATTAGCTAAGCTTAGCTTAACCTCCGCAGTCTGCCCAATGTACACTACTCACTGTCTGTGCTCATTAGCTGACCAAAGCATGTGAACACATAGTGCCATTTTATATAAAAATATTAAACATGAGCACTGAATGCTGTGTATCATGAAGGACACCAGCTCTCCAGCCAGTGGGGCTGAAGACCAGTTACAGATGTAACTGGGTCTGCTGGGCTCTGCCACTAATGTCCCAAATGACATTTGGAAACTCATGATAAGAGCCTCATATTACAAAGACTGCCTTCAGAACCAGCTCAGACTCAACCAATACTCAGCACAGTTTTTGGTTGGTTCGGTTATTGGTTCCAACCATCCATCCCTCCCCCCATCTTCTGTATCTGCTTATCCAGTACAGAGTCAACTGCTAAATTCTTTCACTATAAATTCTGTGGAATACAAAATGTCTTGTTTCAATATGTTTGTAGCACATTTCTTTGTAAGATTTTTTTTCTCCTATACTAAAACACTGAATCTCGTATTAAAATATTTAATTATGAAGTCATACATATGAGGTGTTAACCCTAAAACAGCAATCACACGTTCAGCAGTGCCATGTTTCGATAAGACACACGTCCTCTTACTGTCTGTGATGGGCTCCATGCAGAAGCCCAGCAGGGCATGCAGGAAGTCCACCACATTGTTGAGCGAGTCCTTGGTGACGTACTCCCTCATGGTCTGCCTGAACTGCATCTTGTCCAACTTGTAGAGCCTGGTGAGGCAGCTCTGGGCCTGAAAGGGTCGGAAGAGTTGTTACTACTGAAAAGAGAGAGTGGTCAAAGCAGTTAACCATGCAAAAATGTAGTATGAAGATTACATCTTTGCCCCACCCATAGTATATTATCTATACTCCACACCCACAACACATCATGTATACTCCATCATGTATACTCCACACCCACAACACATCATATATACTCCATCATGTATACTCCACACCTAATACACATTAAGTATGCTCCATCATGTATACTCCACACCAAAACATCATGTATACTTCATCATCTATACCCCACAACCGCGGTGCATCATGTATACTCCATACTTGCAGTGCATCACTGATGAACTGCATCATCTATACTCCACAGTCATACCACATCATCATTACCCCATAGCTATACTCCACAGTCATACCACATCATCTATATCCCACAGCTATACTCAACAGTGATACCACATCATCTATACCCCACAGCTATACCCCACTTCCATTTTTCACACTCAGCATCTCACCTGCATCCTCAGCCTGTCCCCTGAAAGCCCCCGATGGCCTTCACCACAGCCATATGCGCAGCCCAGAGACTTCACAATCTTTATGAGCATGGTGAGGGCCAGCCGGTGAGTGCTCAGTGGGGGGGCACCCTCCTGAAAGTATATGGAGAGGTGAAAACTTTTACTCTGGTAGAAATTTGAGCCTAGAGGTATTAGATTTCATTGCCCTGGCAGAGAACATACACCACATAAATAAAGGGTGGAAAGACAACAGATGTTGAACAGAAGAATTAAGGCTGCCAACTCTAGTGAGCGGAGCTCTTTGTTTTTAATGCACACACACTAGGAAACTCTTATTAGTCCCACGTCCTGTTCGCAGCTGTTTCTGCACGCTTTGCCATGGGAGATCATCCAGTGTGTGTGCAGTGACGTTTGACACAGCCTGATCATGTGCGTATCGCCAGTGGCTATTTCTGGGCCCACTGACAGGTGATTAACGAAGGCTAACGCAGCTCAATACCACAGATTTAATGAGGGCTGAGGGAAACACCCACCTTGCTCTCTTTGTCTTTGTTGTTCTTAGCCTCATCTTCACTGCCTCCCCCACCACTTCCACCGCCACCTCCGCTTCCGCCACCATCTCCGCCCCCGCTGCCCCCAGCCGGTGCACCCGCAGCGGCCCCGGGCACTCCCCACGGGGAGGTGCCCGCAGTTTGACCAACGGCCTCTTTGGTGCGTGTCTCATGATTCTCCTTGTCTTCCATGCGACTGGACCTGCTGCCGGCTTTGGGGACCACACCCAGCTGGAGCAGACACTCGATGATGTTGAGGGCCACGTCGCAAATGCGGGAGCTGATATCGTGGGTCAACACTGCATAAAGCGCACGCATCACGGCCTGCAAGAAGGACCAACCCAAGCTTAGTTTAGAGATAAGGTACTGACATGGTAGATTTGTACCAAATACGAAACAGAGAACAGAACTACTAAGTAGTTATGTAATGTCAAGTGAATCATCCATGTTCTTAAGATCTGAGACTGGGTCTCGCTCACGGTCAAATCCAGCATGCCGTTCTTCAGGATGAAGTTGTTGGTGCCATCAATGTTGTCACCCTCCTCCAGACAGGAGTAGTTGATACAGGAGTCAGTCAGACTGCGGGGGAGGTTGGCACATGCCAGGGGCTCACTGGCCAGCTCAGCCGCTGGCACTGGGTTGCACAGCTTCTTCACATGCTCCGTGAAGAAGTCGGCATAGCCCACATTGAAGGAGGCCACTGTGGTGTTGAACGTTGCCATGGTGATGGTGGAGATCTGGGAACGCACTGGAAGATGGAGGGATGGTGTTTGAGGGTGGTCAGTAGTAGGCCTACACGGTCCTGATATGTCAGCCTGATATGTCAAACCCGAAGCCAATTTTTATGATGCGATGTTGCGTAGGCCCAAACATGCAAACATATAGAACATAAGAAGAACATAAGAAATGTACAAAGGAGAGGAGGCCATTCGGCCAATCAAGCTCGTTTGGGGAGAACTTAACTAATAACTCAGAGTTGTTAAAATCTTATCTAGCTCTGATTTAAGGGAACCCAGGGTTTTAGCCTGCGCTACACTAGCAGGAAGACTATTCCATACTCTAACTACACGCTGTGTAAAGAAGT
>JAAGVU020000035.1:16969490-16994125 GCA_011763525.2 Mormyrus iriodes | reverse complement strand
TAGCAGGAAGACTATTCCATACTCTAACTACACGCTGTGTAAAGAAGTGCTTCCTCAAATTTACTTTAAAATGTTCTATGGACATAACAAACACAAATGCAATGTTACAAAAACATAACTAGGCAATTAGCATCTTGTATAAGGAGCCTGAGCCTGACCCAAACCCAACCGATCCATGAAAAAAGCAGTCCGGTTTGAATTTTTTGGTGAGCTTGGGCTCCGCTGGGCCCCGTTGGCCTTGCAGACCTGTGATAGTCAGTAGCAACCTGCTAAGCTGGCTTTAGCCTGACTTATCAATTCATCAATTCATCATGCTGTTTAAAGGTTTCAGTGGATGGAAGGAGTCCAGAGATGAATTGTAGCCTGATCTTACAGACAGCACTTCTACATCCAGCTCATCCTTGATATGCCTGTTTAAATAGTCAGTCTATATAGGGGCCATAGAAACTCAACAAAATCAGTTGGCTTCAGATGCTAACTGAAAATATTCAGAGGATATAAGAACTGCTATTTTGCTTTATGGCGATCCAGTTTGTTCAGAGAGCTGCCTCTCTGGTCACGGCCTCCTGTTACCTTCCTTGACGGTGTTGTCGCTGTGGCTGTTGGAGTGGTCAGGCATGTCCCTTAGCAGAGTGTGATGAGAGTGTGAATGCTTGGTGCCCAAGCTATCCATGTCTCCGGCCGTATCCGTGCTGCCCCGCCTTGTGAATTTCCCTGGACCGCACAAGCAAGCACACGGAACATTCAGGACACGGTTCATGGCCTAGAGGCTATGATCACAACCAGTAGGCAAAGGATCCAAAAACAAACCAGTTCCTAATCCACTGACCCACCCATTTTACAACCTCTTATACTACTCAGCGGAGGGGGGTTGAAGCCTATCCCAGGCAGCATACAGCACAAGGATGAGGTGGTGTTTGGTACCAGGTATTCGGGATTCCTGATTGGCTGAGAGCTGAGAAGGAGCAAAAATGTGGACTGTCTGGGGGTCCCCGAAGACTGGGTTGTGAAACATTGTACTGAGGTACACCCTGGAAGGGATGCTAGTCCATAACAGGAAACACATGCATGCACACAATCATACTATATGAGTACTTTAAAAAACCAGAAGGAAACTCCAATAACACAGGAAGAACATGCAGACAACGGACGCAGACAAAAAGGGTGATTCAAACCCCCCAATCATGAGGAAACAGCTACCCATTGAACCACCGGGGCCTAAATCGCTTTTCACAAGCGAAGTCCAGTAAACGTACCAACCTTGAAAATGCTTATTTGAATTTGGCATGTTTCTATATGCCCATCAGGCTGAAGCAGAGCCGCGATGGTCCCACGGTGCTACTCACGCAATGGACTGGCCTACTTTTCATGCTGACTCACCGAGTTATCTAACAGGTACCAAGGCAACCAGATAAAAACAACACGAAGCCAGCTGGCTGATTACAAAAGCCCACGCCTCCCCTTTTAATCATTTCATAAGCTCAGAGCTACAGGGTGAGGTGAGTGTAGGCCTATTATATTGATTTGACTTGAAGGTGAATGAGTTTACAGGCGCATAGGCTTCCCCCCAGAGCCAATGGGCCTTAACGATTACACCTCACTACTGGCACTTGACCATACCCATTATGGTGGCCTGCCAGCCACTGCGGTCCAGGCCCCTGCGATCGTCCCCCAGGCCCGAGAAGCTGCCGAAGGAGAAGGTGCTGCGTGTGGGTGAGACGTCCAGGTGGTCCTCGTGCAGCAGGAAGGGTACGCCCATACGGCGCTGTCGCTTCTTGCCCGTGTGGTGGAAAGGGATGGAGCCCTTGCGCTCCCGGTCCTCACGTCGATTTTTAAACTGGGGGAGGGAAGGAGCTTCAGCCAACCTCTGATAGGCACCTCAGGAGACAAGCCTGGCTTTAAAATGAGGAGGAAGATAAGCTATCCAATGCAACAAGCACCCAGCACAACAGAGTGGGGAGAGTCGGCACGGATGCTTCTCATTTGGGCTCCTCACAGATTGAAAGTAAGAAGGTCTGTTCTATGATGAGATCCAGGACAAATCTCCAGGTGGAAATATGTGAGAAGGTCCCATGTTCATACCTTCTTGAAGATGTTCATGCCCAAGTCAGAGGCGAGATCAGGGACGGCCTGTCTCCGGAGGTTGGTCATGGACACTTTGGAGAAGGTTTCAGAGCTCAAAGATTTCTCCTCTTCATTGCACTTTAGGGTCATGTCCTGGAGGGAAAGAGGAGTCGATGTCCCACACCAAAAATTTACCACAGTTTATTCCTATTTATTTATTTATTTTACTTTATTTTTTTGCCCTTTCCTTGACCTGTGCCTTACTGCATATTTAATTCAGCTTCTTCGTCTTTCATTTAAGAAACGATAAAATGTGTGTAGCATGAAACCAGTAAGCTTGGCTGCAGAAGCCCCGTGTTTCACCCCCCTGCCCTCCCATTGCACTTTACCTGTGTCTTGTGGGTGTTGACCAGGGAGGGGGCAGCGGCCACCATAGAGCTGCTACGGGGGCGAGGCAGGGGCGTGGCCTGCAGTTCAGCCGGCCTCTCCGGCTTCTCCTCCAGGATCTGTCGCAGGCGCTGCAGGTAGAAGGTAAGGGCCCAGTGCACGCCCTCCTCTGTCCAGTGAGGCTGAAGCAGACAGCGAAGCACGGCCACATCGAAGTAGGTGGCATAACGGGACCGCTGCATTATGGGAAGGCCGCCATGGGACCTGTGTGAAGATGCATGAGGCTGCTTTGAGCTGGTCTACTGTGGCCATTCAGGATTGGAGTTTGAGACCCCTGCTTTATTCTGTACTGGTTGATTGAAACATTGGTCTGGATATGTACTTTCTGGACCGGAACTTTCCACCTCTGTCTGTAATGGATTACTTTTGTGAGTAAGTTCCCCAACACTGATTATTACCGTGATGTTGCTCCTTGTCCAACACTTACAAAACCAGATATAGGCTGGAAGGCTGGAGCCTTGCACAATAAATTCATTGTCAATGTAGATACAAAGCGAATTCTGCCATATGGAGTCTGATCCAGCTGAATCGCACAACACAGCCACACACTCCATCATGAATGTTTGCCATCAGTGACAAAAAGTCCAATTCACATACCAGTGCTTCCATAGTGACTTGGCGATCTCCAGCAACGTTAAGTATGCTTACAGAATTATGAAATAATAAATGAGAAATATGCTGGCATCGTTATTTTTAGCAATTCATTGAGCTGAAATATGCTTGCATCACTGAGAAGATCCTTACAGTTAATAATATATGTTTCTGGAAGAAAAACATGAAGGTAGCTCAGATGGGAATGGGAATTACTGTCGCATCACGCACACACCAGACCGGCCTGAACATGCTGGGAGAGTCCGTTGCAGGATTTGCGGCATTGCTGGAGCCTGTGAGATATGAGTGCGGTGGTGCAGGAATGAAGGTCACGCTGTCAGAGCGCAGCCGTGTTCAGCATATCAGAGCGGAGCGCCTAATGCCTCTGCACATCAGATGGAGAGGAGTCCGCATGCTGTGAAACACGCACTCCGCCCCCATTCCAGTGTACGTGTCTGCGCATTTTGAATGATGTCAGGTGCCCTGCTGTAGTCAGGTTGCCGTGGCGACCACATCAGCGTCATCAGCTTGCCAGTGATGACGGCTCTAGATCTGCAGTGTTGTGCTGTCACTGTGTGCTGCATTAATCAGGGGAGAGGGAAATGCAGTTTGTCTCATACAGCCCCACCTTACTCCACCTGCCTGTCTGCCTCACACAGCCCCACCCTACCCTGACTGTCTATTTCACACAGCCCCACCTTACTGTCTGCTGTCTGCCTCACACAGCTCCACCTTACTCCGCCTGCCTCACATAGCCCCACCTTACCCTGCCTGTCTGCCTCACACAGCCCCACCTTACTCCGCCTACCTGTCTACCTAACATAGCCCCACCTTACCCTGCCTGTCTGCTTCCCATAGCCCCATCTTACTCCGCCTGCCTGTCTGCCTCACACAGCCCCACCTTACCCTTCCAGTCTGCCTCGCACAGCCCCACTTTACACTGCCTGTCTGTCTGCCTCAAATAGCCTCATCTTACCCTGTCTGTCTGTCTCACAGTTCCCCACTTTACCCTGCCTGTCTGTCTGCTTGAAACAGCCTCACCTTACCTTGCCTGTTCGTCTGCCTCAAACATCCTCACCTTACCCTGCCTGTCTGTCTCAGTTTCACCTTACCCTGCCTGTCTGCCTCACACAGTCTCACCTTACCTTGCTTGTCTGCCTCAAACTCTTGTCAGCCTCAGCTCTCCCTGCCTGTCTGTCAGCCTCACAAAGCCTCAACCTTACCCTGCCTGTTTGACTGCCACACACAGCCTCACCTAACCCAGTCTATCTGTCTGCCTCCCAAACTAATTATACAGAACTTTTGTTCTGCACTAACCAAAAGAAAAATTAAGGCCTTAATAAGGACAATGAAGGTCATAATATTAAAAGACAGATGAAGGCCTTAATTCTAGTCCATGCAGCCCTTCTGCTCCTTGGAGCTGCCCTTTCCATCATTAATATTTCAGCTCCTTCCCCACCCACTCACATATCTTTGGTGTGATTACACTTGACTCCTGCTCCTCCAAAGTCATTAACATATTCAGCCTGTCTGAAGAGACCTGCTGTCCCCTGGGTCCTGGGACTTCCAAGGAAGAAGCCCATTACAGAGAGAAGCAGTCGGCCTCCCCTTTCACTCCACTAATGCGCAGTTTTTCTGTGCTCATCGCCTTTCTGTGATTGGTGGAGACCAAGCTGCAGATATGCGATTGGAGGTGAAGGAGGGGCTTAGTCATGATGACGTTACCGTATTGGTTCCCAGTCTGAGCTTATTAGGATTAGTTTCTTTGTGGACCCCAGAGACAGCCCCGATTTACTGCAAGCAGGCCAGAATGAACGGCTCGGTGACTTTGAACTGGTTCCGTTTCTGTTCTAGTCTCGTCCTCACTTCCGAACATGGCGGCTACACAGAAGCCACAGACATGACCTTCAACTTCACCATGATACGGCAAAGACACAGAACGCAGACTTTACAAGATGAGACCAGGCGTCAGACATCTTTAACTGCTGTCTGATGGGATTAGAATGTGGAATCAGTCCAGTTCATCTGCCATCATAAATAAATGGATTTGAGAAGAGGCTTATTGGAGGCCCTCGAGGAAGAGCTGACACAAGCTCCCGTCGTACCATGTGCATTTTATACTTAATTCGCAACAAAAACGAATGTGGTATTTTACCATACTTGCAAGTCCGGTCATAAGTGATGCAATATCTGCAGAGAGCAAGAGCCAAGCATTAAGCAGTCTTATATTCCTGCTCCACTAAGCTCTCGATGCCAAAAGCGGGCAGGAAAACAAACCCGATTACTTCCACGCGATTATCTCGCCGGTAAAACCAGTGAGGGTCTCGTTATCGGCGATTGGGGCATGTCGAGTCACACTCAGGAGTGTGGAGGCCAATGTTGCCAGCAAGCTGAACATGCACTCACTCCTCCACGGCACACACAGCCAGACATCAGGAGACCAGGGGCATGGAGGCAGCCTGGGTCCTCATCTTACTCAAGAATCGACTTGAAAAGAAAGGTCAGCCACAGAGAGCATCTAATGAACAAGCAGCTCAGATGGAGACTGGTCTTCTACTCGCCACAGCCTGTCTGTGTGCTTCTTTTTCAACATACTTCTTCTGCGCCACCCCTCTGTCCCGGAGAGGCTGCTGCGAAGGCCCGCTTCCTTCCACAGAATTGCCACGGCGACAGCTCTGCCTGCCTGTCAATGGAGGGGAGAAATCCGACTGGGTAGTTTCACACACCACCTGGAAACCCTGAAAAAGACAAAGGAGTTAATCAGAGGATAACTGACAATACTTTTAGAAAACCCTCCCTGAACCCACCCCCCTGAGGAAGCCTCCCAGAGGAGATGGGTGACATTTACATGAGGCAGGGAGGTGCATACCATTGGTCCAGGGTTGCTGGGACCACCGGGGCTGCACTGGTTATTGGGTGGTGAGTTCCTTTTGGCTGTAGGGGACAAACGCGACAGCCTGAGAAATGGCTGGGGTCCACAATGGCAGGGTGCATGCAAAACACCATTAGCCACTGACACACGAGCAAGTTTTAAGAGGGCTTCACATGCCTGTGTTCACTCATCTCTGTCAATCCTCTACCCCATTCAGCTCCCCAGTGCAGATTCACCCAACTGTGAGCCACATGTACCGGCCTCTAATTAAAATCACGTGCAGGTTTCTGCATACACAGTCATGGCTCAACAGAACAATCTACAGCTCAGGGACAAAACGGCGGGGGGTGTCCCCAGCCACACCTGCTCCCGGGGCGGCCCACCTGTCACTATGTTCCTCACGGGCTTGATGAGTGCAGAGAAGGCCGGCACGTCAGGCTGCCGGTGCTCCCACATGGCCTGCCAGATCACCAGCCCGCTAGTCAGCCGGAAGGTCAGGTCCGACTCCTGTGGAACACACCATGGGGCCGTAAGGCCCCCAAATGAGTGCGTGGCACAGACAGGCTGGGGATAAATGTCAGCACTGCAGCCCTTCCTCCCCAAAGGTGACGTGGCCCTATCTGCTCCTTCTGGCATGCGGCGAGGAATTTCACGCCCAGACCCCATATTTTGGGAGCCCTCCTGCAGACACCGTGTGCGTGACCGACCTAAAGGAATTCCTACCTCCTCCTGAAGATCTGGAATAATGTTTGAGGGGCTGGAGAGAGCAAAACTAGCCCCACCCATCTGTCACCACGCATAAAGTGATTCACCCAGACGTTACCATTTTATACGGGAATCTGACACTGGCTGTTAGTGGGAAAACTGGGAGCCAGATCGATTTCTGCACCACGAGACTATTCAACCCCATCCATACAGATCAATACAGGGAGGTCCCCTGAGATGAGGGGGGGTGTGGTGGGACCTTGATGCGGTTGACGAGCGGCGCAAAGAGGAAGACAAAGAGCTCCACGGTGGCCATGCTCTTGTGGAAGAGTTTGGCACGGGCGTGCTCGTCCTCGTCCAGTGAGCCACTACAGCGGGGTCCACCTCCCGGGGAACCCTGGTTCCCCAGTGGCTGCAGGAAGGCGGCGCTGCCGCTGCCCGACCAGCCATGGCCCAGGCCTGCCTCCTGGTGGCACTCCTGGGCAGCCTCCAGCAGCATCCAGTGCAGGGTGTGCAGCAGCTTGGTCTCGGCCACACCCAGCTTGTCCTGGTGCCCTGGTTGTGGGCGGGTGGGACAAGGGGCAGAGGATAAGGGTCAGAGGTCATGACACAGGCTTAATATTAATCAGTTTTGGGGCAGGTCTGCTAGGCTAACCTAATGAAATCTTTAATCTACTGCTGCCATGTAGAAGAAAAAAGCCATTTCACCAGCTTTTGAGGCTATAACTCATCCTGACATCCCAAAGGAATAACAAGGGCCACAGCTCACTGGGAGTGGAACATGTGCCTTTTTGGTTAAGCCCTTTTAGGAGGACCTTACCACAAAAGAGAGGCAATTCTCACGCACAGCACTCATGTTCATACAATATGGAGCACTTTTTACATCTAACGCAGAATTACCTTCAAGATGGCTGGTAGAAAAGACCAATAAATCTATAAACCCCACTGAGAATAAAAATAAATGCACCTTCAGATGCAGTGTTATTTAAAGGATGACAGTGGAAAATGGTCAGCGTGACATATTTTGCTGCAGCAGCACTAGAGAAGGTCCACCGTGGTGGTGGTGGTGGTGGTGGTGGGGGGGGTCAGCTGCATACCCAGCTTATTCCTGTTGGAGAGCAGGATGGCAGTACAGTGGAGGACGTGAGGGAGCGCAGCCTGGACCAGCTCCCAGCGAGAGATGCTCTGGATGGCCTCGGACAAGGCCGGCGAGAGTCCGTGCAGCTTGTTTTCCACCAAGACACGCTCAAAGGACTGATGGGATGGAGTAAACAAGAGGTCAGGGAGATGGGGCAATGTGAAAATGGCCTTGCAGAAGATCTACTGCAACTGACAGTTTCCATGCTGAAATACAGCAGATATGTGTCAAGCCACATTGTTAGTAGCATGAATAGTGGGAACCACTTCAACATGTACACTCAGTGGCCATTTAGTGCCGGGCTCAAGGCCTAGCCATGGAGTCAACACTGGGGGGACCAAGGGTGTAATTATAATGTATACGGGGGGCATTGTGAGCGCATTTGAATATTTGGGGGGGGGCATGTCCCTAATGTGACTCTAGAATCTTGACACTGTTTCTGAGATGCTGGGACCACCATGCTCGGCAGCGACAATTACACCATGTTTAAAATCGCTGCGGTGCTCTAATGCTTAGCTACACAGTATCTGAACCTCTTAACCCAGTCTGTTAGCTGCATATATTGAGTTTCTGCCCCATGATTCATTATTTGGAGAAGCAGGCTGTTTGCATTAACAGGCAGGTGTACGTAATAAAATGGCCACTGAGAGTACATTTGCATTCTCAATGACACAATCTTAGTGTGTTTTATTTTAATCAATGGACCGACAGCAGTTATTATGTGGGAGCTGCTCATTATTTATATCTATCACTGTCACTAAAACAGACAGCTCCCGTTTCTGGTCCTGCTGGCCACTGTCCATTTCCAGTCTTTAATACGTCTCATTCTTGTGATCTATAGCCCAAACATGGGTGTAAATTATAGAGGGGGGTGAGGGGGTTGTAATTCCCCCAATAATCAAAACCAGCCAAAACAACCCCCTGGATCCCCTTAAATGGGTGGAGACCTCCACCCCTCCAATGTCAACCCAAAGTTATGCCCTTGAGCCCAAGTGTGCTTGCTAGAGCCATGTCAGGACCATTGGGAGGGAAGGATGACTTGACTGTACATTTCAGATCAGTGTTTAATAGCACAAAACACAAAATAATTAAAAAAAAACAAAGAATACAAACAGGGAAATAAGTTCATTCTTAATCAGCTTTGAAGCACTCCGTTATTCACCATTCATGGTTCAGGTAGAGCTGGGTGAGGTAAGCAAACATCGGGACCGAGATTTTTAGCAATAAGGACAAGCTTTAAACCAGTCACTTACCACACAGGAGGCTTCATACTGTTTGCCCAATTTCGGCCGCAGAAACGCGCTGCAAACAGAAGAAAACTGTCGGTCCGTGGGAATCCGATGTGACTGATATATGTCTAAATGCCCACCGACTCATGCCTGAAAAATTCGTGCAAACGCCTAGGAGATCCTCTGTCCTACGCCTGATGGAAGTTCATTTTTCTCAAGGACAAAAAAACACCAGGAAAAGTATGTTTAATCCCGCCGGATCCCGGCGTTTTTTGGGGTTTCATGTTTGCATCTTAATGCATTAATCCACTGAATGCACACGTCTTCCATCGCCCAGTAACACATCTGCTCGCAGACATTTAAGTCAATAGCTATATTTGTCATTTCCCGTTTTATAATATATACAAATTTACCACCGAGGCACAAGATGACATCCCCGTCATGATGTGTGAAACGCACCGAGCTGCCATTCGGCCAATACTGGCACCGGCCAGGCGCTTTTTACTCCGCTTTACCGGTGTAAGATCCTCCCCCAGAGGGGAGCGCAGGTCCGGCTGGCCGATGCCGAACCCGCAGCAGCCACTTCTCTCCAGACACCTGTTATCAGCCGCGTCCATACCAACCTCGTCTGCCTCCACAGGAAGGTCTGGATCGGCAGAGGGATGCCCCTGCTGCTCTCCTGCTCCTGGTCGTCTAAGCTCTTCCTCTTCACCATCGCGGCCCGCTTCGGCTCCCCTCGTCTCGGGATCGCCGGTCCAGGTGGTGCCTGGGCTGCGGAAAATGGCTGCAGACACGGAGTGGCTCCGGCGGCGGCGGATCCCCAGCTTCAGCACCTCCCTCCGCGAACAGCGCCAGAGCCACCGGCTTAAAGACGCAGTACGGCAGCCGCCGGCTCCCGTCACTCAGACTCGCGGGAAGGGGAGCGGAACGTCAGCCTGTCGGCCCTTTATTAAGCCGTAAATACCCTTCAACAGGTGCTTCTTTTGCTGTTGACAAAACCGTAACTATTATAAAAGCTTCGCGATTAGACCTTAAAGACAGCTTTGCCTACTGATTAAGATACACTCATCCACCTTTTTAAAATACCTGCCTTTTCACTGCCTGTCCATCCGTAATAAGAGTGCCGTAGTCTTCCAGTGTGTCCAGCAGTCTCTTACCATCAATTTGTGATGGTCTGTACTTCAAGGTACTCCCTCAGTCTCATGTGATTTTTTTCCCTGCCCAATGTCTTTTATTCCTGTAAATGATTATTTTACGGGAACAGACGAGAATGATCACAATTACATTTTTCCCTTTGTTACTGTTTGATCACTTAATATAAATGTATGTAGAGATACACGATGCGTTGAGTTTTAAAAGTATTTAGAACAGCTTGCCTGAACATCTACACAAACAGGAAATTTGCTGCACAGACTGTGAGCAGTGCATGAGAACTACTTTCATCAACTGAATGTGCCCTGCAGCATCTCACAGAACTCCCTCCCCACCAAGACCTGCAGTAGCTACAGGTTCTTCTGAAATCCACAGGAGAGCTGAATGCTTAAGAAGAGCTGAACAGCACAAGCAGATACCGCTGAGGCAGGCTGGCTCCCGGTTCCAGCTAGGAGGAGCAAGGCCTGGGAACGGCAGCAGGGTACATTCAGTCATTCTTCACCTTCTCACGAAGTGAAGGAGAGGTGTGAATTATGTTGGCGAGCACCAGGGTGGGGGCAGGGCCAGCTCAACTCCACTGAATCACGCCCCGTGCGCTCACTGGAAGGCGGAGCTCCAGAGCCGAGGATGGAGGGCTTATCAAGACACTTCTCTGACATCTCATTATGGATGATAATACCACCACTTCCGTTATTAGTCATCTATATTATAAGTCTAAGCACTGCATTACTGCAGGCTGTTAATCTATAATGAAGGAAAAACCTGTAGGGAATGTGCCTTCAGATACAATGTTATTTAAAGGAACTGAATTAACAGGAACCATCTCTGTTCTTTGGTGAGCTTGTGGCAGGATTTGCTTTCAGATCAAAAATTGCTTCACCTGCTTCAAGTGCTTCAGTGTGGCACAAGCCAGGCCTGCTCCTACTACTGCATGAAACTTTAGTGATTTTAGTGCTTAAGTCAACTGCTGACCAAGCAATTACTGAGTTGAGCTCAGAACTACAGTAACAATAGGTCTATTTTTGTCTGTATTTTCTTCTATGTAGGTTGATAGACAACTGAAACGATAACGGAGAAGAAATTGTAACTGTGGAGTATTTTGGCCGGATCTCTTTCAGATGTTCTAAACACTTACAGCAAACTGTTCCTCCTCTTGTGATGTACAGAATCTGTAGGTGTGAAAGGCTGCTTCTATGAAACATTTACTGCTGTCACACACATGTTCAGGCACTTGGCGTCGTCATCCTGCGTGGATGTAGGACAGCAGTGCTGGTTAAAGCATATCTGTCTGAACAGGCTGCCCACAGGCGGGCCGATGCGCATGGCTGCAGGGACATCTAAAGAGCATGTGGTGGCGTACGAGGCTGATAATTACGTGTTTTGCTGCAGAATGATGAAAACAGCTGAAGGAAAAACAAAGACCCCTATTTCATTCAGCAAACCGCTTACAGTTTTGCCACAGTGCATTGTGGGATGGTGAGGTTTGCATCGTCACACAATGCGTGTCTTTGTTGAAGGACTTATGGGCATGCACACGCATATGTGAGTGTGTGTGTGTGCTTTTGTTTTTGGATGTGTTTGTTAAACCAAGCTTCCTGTGTGGTATAAAAATCACACCAACAAAGCAAGGGCCACACACACACACACACACACACACACATACACAGATTAGGTATCTATAGGTTTGTGGAGACTCTCCATTCATCCATTTATTTCTATGGGAAAAACCCTAATCCCAAAAATGACATCCTTAACCCCTACCCAGCCCTAACCTTAACCACAAGTAACCAAACAAAATACAAGACTTTTGGCATTTTTAGTTTTTTGATTGCCGTTTTTATCACACTGTGGGGATATTTGGTCCCTATAATAAAAAACATACCCCCCCACCAACACACATGCATACAACTCAGGCAATCATTCTGCATCATAAAAACATCTGGCACTAAAAAGAAAAGTGGGTCAGTGCTTTGGATTGTTCCAGAACGTATCTCATGCTGCTGTTTTGTCTTTATTATGGTTATTTTTAAAAGCACATGTTATCAGAGTGGTCTCAACAGGGGAAAGAGCGCACATCTACATGGACGCTTAAATACATTTACACGGGGCGGCAGGAGAACACCGTAGCAGACCGTACACTGGGAATTCCCAAATACCACAGATGGTGACAGGAAAATATACTGTAACACTTCATCAAACAGATGCAAGGTGAGCGTGACTTATTTTTTTGTTTGCTTTTTTAATGTTCTTTTTTATTTTTAACCCTAAATATATACACAAAACAAATCTAACAATCTAATGTCACTGGAATAGACACAAATATGGAGCAGTTTTGTTGTCCAGAACAGCTGCTCCCTAAACTGAACAGCAATAGAATATAAATAAGAGCTTTAACTTCAACACACCTTCTGAGATGACTGCAAACTCTGCTATCTCAGCAGTACTTTCAGTCCACCTTGACTGCCCCGTCATGACACTTTGCGTTAGACCGTGAAGGTCTGAACGCTCCGCAGTCGACTAATTACTCATAACCGTTCGGTGTCCAGCCACCTGACCCGTGAGCAGCAAGGCTCTGCCAGTAATCACAGGAAATCTGTAACTTACACCAGGTTAACTCACAGTGGGCAAGGCCAGTGGCTCCCAATGGGCTCGCAGAAACTGTGGGCAGATCCATTGGGACGCACACCGGTGATTATTTAAAGAACGCTGTCGCTTTGGGAGGCAGACTGAAAATCCCAGGTGCTCTCAAAACTATCAGAAGTTATCACCAAGTCTAACATAATCACTAATGTCTACAAAACACAAAGTTTTCATCGCGCTCGATGATTTAGGAAATAACTTAGTAAAATCATTTGTTCTGATTACAAAATAACCTCTTTTGCACTATAATTGATACATGCGCATCATAACATAATCTAAGTCCTGCAATAATGCAATTGAACAGGAATTTGAGGTGATCTCCCATTTTTTAACTGTGGCAATGTTTGCTGACAAGAAGCCTGGTATATTTATACATATATCTATATATATAGGATAAATAGTCGATGTGGGATGAGCGTGACTTTATAGGAAAGGCGGCTGGCGATGCATGTTTGTACCTGTTGTCCATGCAAAGACAGAGCAGAGCAACATGTGCTGCATGGGAACGCAGCACCGCGTCGTGACGGTCATGACGGAAAGGTGGGGGGGCTCCGAGCCCAGCCACCTAGCTCCTAATTCTGACCCAAACCTTTCCAGGCCGACAGCCAAAATTGACTGTGGATCAGTGTTTGGGGATGCAGTACCTACCTATGCCACAAAAAGTCAAACTAAGGAGAGAAAAAAAAGAAACGCACAATGCTCCTTCTGATGTAACTGAAACCCAAAGGACCGCCCTCCCCCCCATACAACAAGGCCAGCTGGCTCCTGCAGGAAAGGGTGTCACTAAGTGGGCGGGGTTCTGCAGCAAGGGGTGGAGCCTGGCGCTCACAAGCCCTGTTTGGCCAGCGCGGCGGTGACATCCTCCGCCAGAGTGGCTAGCTGTGGCGACTCCATCAGGTTGATGCTGCCGGAGGACGACATGTGGCTATGGCGGTGCGGGGAAACACCCCCAGAGCGGCCAGGCGACTGCATCACGATCTCGGCGCCGTGGTCCACACGAGCCTTCGCCGTGTCACGGAACGACAGCTTGTGGCTCTCGATCTGGGGGCAGACAGGAGAAGCGTTAGGAGTTTCTCCATCCCATGATGACCCTTGCATCACCCCACGCTAGACCCCCTTTCCTTCATCCACTTCACAGCCCCTTTTATTTTTGATTAATGGTATGATCTTGTCAAAACAACTCCATTCCCACACCCCATTAACCCCCGGGGACAATCCTGCCCCAGCAATGAGACCCCGGATCCGATGTGCTTCTACTAAAGGTCACACGATCGTTCCACTTACATATTGTCTGTTTTATACCAAAGAAATCACATTTACGGTAAAATGGGCCAAATCAGCCAAATTTCAGCCAAATCAGCTTAGATTTCCATCTTTTACATTTTTTAATATACTTATTTATTTATGAAATTCTTTTGTCCAATGCAACGTACATTTTTCAGACAGTATGGTCAGACGATCCCTGCCTCAACCCCCAATTGTGGCAGGGATCATCTGACCATACTGTCCGAAAAATGTACGTTGCATTGGACAAAAGCATTTCATAAATAAATAATTATATTAAAAATGTAAAAGATGAAAATCTAAGCTGATTTGGCCTTGCTTAAGGGCCCAACGGTGAAATCATTCTGCCGGCCTTGAGATTTCAACCAGTCACCATTTCGTGAAGGTGAACTCAGCTTTACAAAACGGTAAAATCTTTCTGCATTATTTAAATTCTGGCCTCACACTTCCAGGGTTGGGGATTTGAATCCTGCTCCAGTCAGGTAGAAATATCTAACTGGTATGTGTGTGCATATGTGCCCTGCAATAGACTGGCATCCTAGTTAGTCTGTACCCCAGCCTCGTGCCCTGGGCTCCCTGGTATAGAATCCTGGCAACTCAGACCAGCATAAGCCAGTTTATCTAATATTGTCATTTGAATCACCTCTACAGTTCCACTCACCGTCACATTCCCTCCGCCGGGGATGTGGTGAGCGTTTTCCAAAGAGCCGACCTTGGCGTGGGCTTTGTCTTTGAAGTCTAGCTTCACACTCTCAATGCGCACATTACCCCCGCCTGAGACAGAGCCAGGGAGACGGGGTGAGAGGAAAAGCATTCTCACAGGAGAGACACAGTGTACTTCCTCTGCTGGCGTGTTAATCAGATACTGATTTAAATCTCACCACAGATAAGATCCTACAGGCCAGTAGGTGCTACTGTACACCACAATCACAGCTAAATGAACATGCACTTGCGCTGGTTACCTGGGCGATGGCGGATGTTGTCCAGGGAACCACACTTGGATGTCACATGACTCAGGTCAATCTTCTTGGTTTGAATCTGGACCTGCGAGCAGAAAATGTATCTGATGATGCTCCTGTGGTGTGCAATGCCGACAGTACAGGTGCTGCTGGAATGATCAGGGATGGAGAACCTCCAGCAGGCGGCCCTTCCAGAGCACCATCTGGCATGCCCTATACTCAACTAACTTCAAAGAATGTAGGTGAAGTGCAGTGATTTTTTTGGGCAATTAGGCCTGCTCATGAAATCCAGTCTTTGGGGCCTCGTGCCGAGAGAACCACACTTAGAATGCGCGTGGCTAAAGCCCAACTTCCCGGTAGGACTGGGTACTCAGGGAGGTAACTGGGCATGGGATACCGAAAATGCAGCAACACCTAACACCAGCTAACCTACCTGACCTCAAAGCAACAAAACATGAGTAGCCAATCAGAGCCCTGACTCTCAACCATGGAAGAAAGCTGAGGTATGATTGGTTAGCAGATATTTATGGGCCTAATAAGAATACAAATTGGGCCTGGGTTCAGGCCGAAGAGCAGAAGATGACAAACTCCCTGCAGAAACCCTTAAAATCCAATGCATTTGGCCAATGGCGCCACCTATCATCAGACTTGAAGGATTTCACAGCACAGCGGGTATGCTGAAGCAGATTAATCAACACGGCACTTGACATGTGATACACCCATCCTCCGTCTGGCCTGACCGTCACGGCCCAGATCCTTTTAGACATCGGGTTAGCATTGGAGAACCACCCCTCTCACAGCCTCACGGTTTGAGTTATGTACAGTAGTGAGTATGCAGTGCGATTTACCAAGAGACGTGCAAATTAACCACAGTCAAATCATAATGTACAGGGACCAGGGTAATTGCATAAAATGATTATGCAACCAAGAGAGATGCAGCTCGTTAATTTGAATGGCGCTAAGGCCCAGGTTGCTGAGGCGGCAGGCAGGGCTGAGGGACAAGTTGCTTTGAGTATGAAATGAGGAAAGTGGCACGTTGACTATCAAGTGTGCTGCATTACAGAGTGCATGTGGGGTCAATGTTTAAAGACAACAAAAGGGGCCTCTACACTCAGGCCTGGATTGACCACATTCCTTTGTTTCATTCTGACGTGACAGCATGTGTGATCTCAGCCGGGGGCACTTAAAACTCTCAATCTAGCCCCTGTTTATACCATGACGATACTTTCAGATACAAGTTGTGTTAGATATACTGTACATTGGTGACTGTTTCATCAATTTAGAAAACCAATGAAAATCAATCAATGCACGTTAATGTTATAGTCTTACAGAAATAATGTGGTGTGCAGGAGACATTTGGTTCATTAATAGCAGACTTGCTGTGTGTTGTGTTGTGTTTTTGATTAGCAGAAAAGACCTGCAGTAAAAAAGGTAGATAAAAACAACATTATAAGAATGTGTGAGATGCTGTGCAGATACTAGGGTTATCACAGATATAGTAATAGATACCTTATTAGTCCCCATGGGAAAATTCTGGACTTGAACCAGAGACCTTCTGATTACAGGCAAAGAGGCTTAAACCACTGAGTCACACAGGCTCAGGAAGCTTGACTTGTTTGTGAAATACTTGGGTTTGGTGTTCTGTATAGGGAGGGGAACAACCTGCTCTCCTCGGGCGGAATACCTACAGAAATTCTACCTTTAAAATCCCGCACAGCCCTTTGCTTGACGAAACACACGACATGATGACTCATATATTTTGTAAGGTTGCGCCCCCATAAAAATGAAGAGACACGCCATGTTTGCGATCAAATCAAAACCATGTGTCAAAAGGCGGTGCAGCAGAACCAGCTGGATGCCTTAAGATCAGCCGGCCTGTTCATTTATTATTTCTGAATAATGCCCCCTGCAGACAGACAAGCAGAACAGCTGTCCTGCGTGTTCCCCTTTTGACTTAAAGTGAATCAACATGCAGATAGATAGATGGGCGAATCAACATAAGTGACAGCAGGAACCACTGAGAGATGATTCCTCATTGCAGATGTTCACATCACAAACAGTGAACATGCTTAAACAGTTAAGACAGTTTGTAGACTTAGGAGACAGTTAAAATACTACTGGTTGTATAGCAGTTAACCAGCAGTATGAGGAGAGCTGATCTTCTGAGGAGCTACTGATGGTAAAAAGATGAATGTCTGAAGATAGATTTCTTTATTCAGCCCACCTCGGCTTTGCTCCAGATTGTTTTGTGGGGGCTGTAAACTGTATGACTGAGCAATTAAAATAGCTTTCACAGCCTCAGGCTGCTGGACACGTATCTCTTGCAGAAGCAGACCGAGGAAAGCAGGAAGAGGCTTATCCCAGGGGATGCCAATTCACTGACAGGCGCTAACAGCCTCAACTGATTGTGGCAATAAAAGTTTGAATGTTTATATGCTACCAAATGAAGACCACGGATGCCTTATGGATAGAAGTAAAGCCACCATCAGCTGATGCAGAAAGCATTTATATGATACCCAGATAAACGATTTGTTTAATCACCTGCGCTGCGGTTTCAAAGTAGAAGATATATATGTAAGTGTGTGTGTGTGTGTGTGTGTGTCTGTGTGTGTGTTTGTGGAGTCTCTGTACATGTGGCTGAGGGCAGGCCCCTACAGTGCAGCATTTTCCTTACATATGCGACTAAAAAGCAACATCTGCAAATTACAAAAAATATTCCCTAGTGCATGTACAAATTGGACTGAGCAATGACATCACACCACTACCCGTAGTTCCTTCTGGATAGCAAAATTCAGTTGACTGTAACTGTAACTGTTAGGTAGGATAAAACTAGTATTCCCAGCATGGATCACACTGCTAAATGACCCAGTACTAAGCCTTCAAAAGAATGTAACTGGCGCCCATGCTCAACAAAACAGATACCGCAGTGACAGCTACACTGCATAATGTATCCCAGGAATATTTCAATGACTGAAGTTATCAGTAACGACCTAATGGTAATAACTACCAAAACCTGAAGCAAAAAACATCGGGGGACAGTGTGTGGCTCAGTGGGCTAAGTCTCTGTGCCTGTGATTGGAAGGTTGCTGCTTCAAGTCCGGCCTTGGCACATCTGCAGGTCCTTGAGCGAGGGCCTTAACCCTCAGCTCCCTAGGCACTGCTACAGGTGGCTGCCCTTCACAGCCAGCCAGCCTGCTCTCACCTACAGAGAGAAAGTTGGGGGAGGTGTAAAGACAACTTTCCCATGGGGACCAACAAAGTGTCTATTATTATACAACCGATTACTCATTAGGGCTGGACAATATCTGAAAAAATAATGTACATGTTAAACTAAATATATCGGGATAAACAATAATATCACGTTGTCCAACCTCTCCTCCCCAAGCACACAGAAGCACGCATATTAAACAGCCACTTTAGGTCAATAGTCACAGCCCAACATTAATTTAGGCATTTCTATTTTTTAAGATGCTAACAGTATGTGCAAATATGATCGGTCAGGGAGGGGTTGTATGAAAAAATTTGTCTTGTGAGATAATTCAAATGAACTGGGAAGCTCAAAATTCCCACCAGGAAGTTGAAAGGCTGACATTCTGGGGCTGCCGACTGGAACATAGAATTCCTTGATGTGACAATGTCTATCCAACGTATAAGAATGTCAAACACACTATTATTGCAGTATTTGAGAAATGCTGTGCTATATTAGCCATGTTTTATTTAAATTTTAAATGCATCGGAAATGTACGTTTGGAGGCTGAACTTTTGTTATCTTGCGTTGTGTGTAGCCTAAGCCTACCTTACCAACGAAGATGATAATCACCAGATAGTCACTGACAGATATCAACGTTTGATTATTTGGTACAATATCATCAATTACCAATAATATTGATATATCACCCAGCAGTTTATTTCAAGAGGGATGTTGATATGGAGAAACGGGGAGATGACATCTCAGAAGGAGGTAATGATTGTGCTAAAAGCCCCATAAGCACTGTATAGCAAAGCGCAGGGTAGAAGGGAATGTAGAGAGTGTGTGTGTGTGTGTGTGTGTGTGTGTGTGCGTATGTGCGGGTATCTGTACATGGTATATCTGCATATGTGCTCATCAGAGCAGGCTTCGTTGGTGTTTATTTCTGTCTCGAAATTAACTGGGCAATTAGTGCCCTATTTTGAAAAATAATAAAACTGAATTATCAACTGACTTATGAATTTAATAAAACTTCTTTTCTTAATAGAGCAAGTGTCAGCACCTTTCTTGGACCCTACGGTTTATTGTTTTACTGAAATTCATTGAGCGCGTTCTACAATTTTTTGTGCATGCTACTAAATTTTTTTTGTGTGCTGGAAACTTATTTCAGTTAATAGCACATGTGCTACTTGGAGAAAGAGCTGACAGAGCAGAGCCCAGGCTGGGGATAAAGGTGTTGCTGCTTCCAGATGAGTGCCATTCATCGGCAGATTTGTAGAAGGGGCACCGTTCACACTGAACTGAGCTTGCAGGATCCAACAATATAAATGACAGATTATCAGTGCTGTCCCGAGCTGACATTAAAGATCCCTGTATTTTTTAATTGATTGGAATTGGCTACTAGAGCCCACTCCAAAGCCTGATCTATTTAATTTCCCACGTCCACAGATTGAAAGGCTCTGTCATACACTACATTGGCTTGACATTACAATCTATTAAGGTGTCAGCCATGTGGAAATTCTTTAAACTGGAAACTCAAAGTTTTTGCCCAACCTGCAAAATAAATAAATAAACAAATAAATACTGAAAGATCGGATCGGGACTTAGAACTGGCGGATATAAATGCTGAATGGATTGGATCGGATCGAGGTACGAAAAAAATGTGGATCAGGATTTCCTTGCAGATTACGTGTGGAGCATCCAGGAGTAGGGTCGGTAAGGATCAGATCGCATAGTTCTTTTCACCCCCAACCTGTAGCACTGGGGGAGAGAGACAGTGTCCTGCTGTGGACAAACAAACCACAAGATAGGCGGCTGCAGGAAACTTTATCTCTGGCTTTGTGCTTTGGCTGAATGGGAGTGAAGCCCAACTTCTCGTTTAAAATATGATACTGCTAAGGTTGCATGTTCCCATTAAAAATTTTGCCAGTAGCAAATAAAGTATTTAAAAGGCACCCCTGGGAATTCAGTGGGTAGTATTGTGAGAAAGACACAGTTGTTGTGAGCCTGCTGCAGAGAGTAAATTAGTCTGCTGACCCGTTAGCCTCATTTAGCACCGATTCCTGTCCCAGCATGCATCGGTACAGCCAAGCCATAATGTGAGTCATAGCGGGTCTCAGGCTGACCTGAGAGATAAAAGGAGAACCTTTGGATAAGGCGTGCCGGGGGGCATTGGATGGCACAGAGGGGGCAGCAAGGACAGTGGGGGGTATAGTAATTGTCAGGCATAGAGGCCACACTGAGCTCAGAACTGGATGGGGTGAAACGAAGGCTGGGCAGGGCAAGGCTGAGCTGCACTGGGAGAATATTGCAGGAAGAGAAGTATTCAGAACAGGATCAGAACAGACAGAACAGAAGTGGATCAGAACAGACGTCATACCATTAGATATCCTGCTCTTATGTAAAAATGTAGGACAGAGGAATAGAAACAGAAGTGCCACCCCTAAAAGGCATGATGTGCAAGGGAGATGGGGGTGGGACTGTTCAGGTAAGGACCCTGAGACCTCCTGAGACTAAAGAGCATGATATGGGAGGGATGGCTACAGACAGATTGACCCAGGCCGTATGCCAGCTCATACCCATTTGATTCCCGTCTGGTGGCAGCAGGAAACCGGCTATGGGTCTGGAAGGCTGGAAAGCTACCCTACCAGCTCAAATCTCAGATAGATGACTAAGGTTCAATGGAGGTAAGTGTGAGAGGCTCGCCTGGCCTGATGATGGCGTTGGTCCTCACCTGGCTTCCCTTGGGCTGGTATTTGATGTTGTCGGTGGAACCGATCTTGGACCTGACGTTCCGGAGGTCCGGCATAGGCTGATTCAGGACACGCAGCTGCTTTGGCGTTGTGGCAGGCGACTTGGGAGGCGTGCGGATGATGGCCACCTTCTTCTCCTGGGAGAGCAGGCTCAGGGACTTGGGTGTTCCTGGCGTGCGCGGGTAGCTGGGCGTTCCGGGGGTGCCGGGGGTGCGGCAGGAATAGCTGGGAGGCGTACCAGGGGTGACGGCGGTGGAGCCAGGGGTGTGAGGCGTGGAGGTGCCGCTACGAGCCGAGCGCGAGCGTGCTGATTCCATCCCTGAGGGGTGTCACAGAGCAGCGAGGCGTTAATGTCAACAACAGCCCTGCAGTCTCCATGAAGCTAAAGGGCTTCCTGCTTCCAGGATCTACTGAAGAATACACAATGACAAGTCTAATCATGTAACTGGGATTTCAACAGGAACAAAACGCAGCATGTGGAGACCCAACACCGCCACCAGAAGGATAATGGGGTGAATTACACTGTTATATGGTGGCCTTTCCGAACATGACCCAAGCAGTTTCCTCTTTCTGAGATCCAAACCTACATTAATATAGATTAGATAGAACGGCTGTGAAGATACAAGATCCAGACCCTCTCCTGACAGGCCCAGCGAGCCATATATCCAGGAACTGGCTCGCACTGTCACACTTGCTGGCGCCCCCTTTAAGGAACTAACAGCTACATGTGGCTGACCGGCCATCTGGTACAGAAACCGCAAAGCCCCAGACCTCCTGTTCCTCTAGCAAATAGTTAGGACAGCTCAGGAACCTCACTATCCACCCTCTTGAACATACACAGTGCTTACATAAAGTCTTGAGATGCTTACTTAATTCAGTAAAAATATTGCAAATTTATAACAAAAATTACTTTATTCATTTGTTTTACAAAAATTTTTATATAACTGCAGTTTTAAGTAAAGCATTCATTTCAAGTACTAATAAACTGAAACCCAAATTGTCTAATAGCTGTTCTGAGCTAAACTGACAAGCATCACTGGGTGCTTTTTAATTAGTAACACATTTTCAGTGACATAAAACACCAAACATTTGTGTTTAGTGTCCCTTTGGGAGCCAGTGAATACAATGACAAATAAACAGCTATCAAAAACAGAACTGAATGAGTCTGGCACTTAAGAAAGTCTTTGTGTGGAAGATACAGTACAGTGCAAAAGTCTTAGGCAGGCAAAAGAAATGTTTAAAGCTATTTATCTGGATAGTAAGTGGACATTTGCTTATAACAAAAAAACAATTTAGCATTAGGACATATGCAAATTAAGAGTAACATGATAAAAACTAGCAAGAATTTCTTGTTCTCCAAAAAGTTACTGATATCTTGTTGGATGGCTAGATGAATACCGCTTCAGTTCCCAAACCTTGTCTTGGGGTCACCTCATTCCATGTATTTATTAAATTTCACTACCATGTCACTTAATTAATTAACTTTAAGTTAAAAAAGTGAATGAGACATTGATTAGCCATATGAGGTGTGCTAGAGGTCAAGTCAAAAAATATATGGGTGTATTTGGAGGTTGCTGGAAATTAGAGGGTGATTTTAGGACTTTGATGGTTTGAAATGGCTAAGCTGACACACTTTGACAGCCATAATAGCATAGTTTTACACCAACATAAACGTCATTTAAACATCATTTTCTTTGGCTGCCTAAGACTTTTTCACAGTACTGTAAGTGCAGATATGTTAAAAATTGCTTGTCAGTAAACTTTTGCTATGAAACTTACAAATTTGCAACATTTTTAAAGAATTAACCAAGTGCCCCAGGACTTTCTGCAAGCACTGTATATGAGCAGCACTGCAGGAACAGAGCCCACTCTGTTACACGTGACACCTCGCACCCGTTAAACAGTCTGTTCACCCCCCGTCCATCTAGAAAAAGCTTCCAGAGCATTCCGTCCACCTGCACCAGGCTCTGCAATGGCTTTTTTCCCCAAAGCTATCAGACTTCTCAACACCCACCTACCCCATAAACACTGATAAATGCACATTTGCACTACACTGTTTCAGTTATTTGCACAGTCTGTTGTGCTATTTACTTGAATTATTTGATCTGTGTCATCGTTGTTGTCAGTGTTATGTATTGCCATATACTGTTTCTTTAATACTACTTTCATTTTAATTATTTCAATTTATTATTTATTTGTTCTCCCCCACTAGCTATTTTTTCACATCTGTTCCTTCTTCTAGCTGTATGCTGCTCTGGAGAAAGATTCCGTTTCACCTGTGTAAAATGACAAAAAAAGTGAATAGAGTGGAATAGAGCCTTCCTACCTGTCATGCTGGGCACCCGTCCGGCCCTCTGCTCGGCTCGACCTTCAGTACGGAACGCTAGGGGAGAGGGAGAAGAGCAGGATGACAGGGAGAGAAGAGTTCACTTTGGATTCCTCTTTCTGATCATTTCCAAAACTGATTAAAAACAAAGACATAGAGGTTATATTGAAGCTGGACTGGCTTAATGCTGTGCAGTGTCTTTCACTATACCGGAATTCGGCTGAATGAAATGCATAAGCTATTCTGGACACCAGCATTGTGGAAATGTAAACAGCATACAGTTAAAGTAGGTAATCAATTTTCATACTATTCCCCGGCACACAGCCCTGCTCTGGATACATTTCTGGGACACAAAGGTGGAGCAGGCAGCTCTCTGTCCCAGGACAACGCTAACAACCCCCAGGCACCAAGACTACTGATCCCCTAGGGATCGAATGAACCCAATGAATCCTGGGCTTGTGAATTTTCCAGAAAGCAATATTGACTTGTGCTGGAAGCTAGGCAGTGGACAGGGCTCACAGGTGGGCCGGCGTGGCGCCGTTGAGCCGGAGCTGGTGATGGAGGTGGAGCTCTCGTCGTGCTCGGCCGGGTGAACACGGCGGGTCAGGATGGAGGCAGGTCTGGGCAGGGAGGAGCGCTTCTCGGGGCTCCGTGAGCTGCCATCCTGCGGCATGCACACGTCAGCAGCCCGCGTTAGCATCCGAGCCAAATGGCATTACAGAAAGCACATCTGAGGATCATGTTAAAAACACGCTAAAATACAGACAGAAATCTCAGAACCAGCAAGAGGAGCAAGAGCGTGTGGCTCAGCAGGTTAGGACACTATGATGGGCATCAGAGGGATGTTGGCTCAAATCCTAAGGTAGGCAGAGGGATTTGAGAGTTGAGCCCTTGAGCAAGGCCCTTAACCCCCAGTTGCTTGAGGGACAGACCGATCCTCCATTTTTAAAAATGTATTTTGCGTTTGATAAAAGTGTCTGATGAAATGTAAAAATGCAGATTATACCGACTGACATAATGCTTTTTCTTAATGCGATGAGAGTTTCACTCTCATGAGGGGGGGGGACCTTACCTCACTTATGAGGCTGTGGGGGGAGGGTCACGTGAGCTGGTAGAGGCTGGGGTGCCTGTACCCAGAAAGCTCTGCCCCCAACAGTGAGTGAGTTTAAAAGTGGGGGTGGGGGGCGCGACCTGGGATACCGAACGAGCGGGGGGTCGCAGAAGGGCCGCGAAGGGAAGGAGACCAACCTCGGGGGTAGAGCGCGGAGGCCCACCCAGGAACACAAAG
>JAAGVU020000035.1:16959037-16969390 GCA_011763525.2 Mormyrus iriodes | reverse complement strand
TGGGCAGGGAGGGTGTTGGAGGGGGGGCGAGGAGCGGGGGGCTTGGAGGTTGGGGGGGGGGGCGAGGTCCAGAATGACAGCAAAATAAAGCAGACCAAAATGGGAGATTGAGGGTAAATTCGCAGCCAGGAACACAAAGGTAGCAGTGAGCATGGCAGACAGAGGCATAGGAGATTAGAGGGTTAAGGAATGAGAACACACATTAAAAACATCTCCTGACACGCCCCCCGGTACCGGCCCACTATTTAAACCCAGAGGGTCTCTGCACGGGCTACATCTGCAAGCCGCCTCTGTCTCTCTAAAACGGCCGAGGGCTGAGGGGGTGGGCGGCTCGACCAGGGAGGACTAACAGGCTCTATTCTGCTCCCGGGGGCTCCGAGTAATTATACAGCAGGGACATTGTGGAAGACAGGAAGAAGCTTTAATTTAGAGCCATGAGTGAATTTATGCAGCTCACTGTGACCCTGGACTGAAGGCTCGACACTCCATGAAGAAAATGAGGAGAAACAAAGGGCAGGGAAGCACCGGTGAAGCCAGAGGGAGACACAGACCAGAGCAGATCTTGCGGGTTTATCTGATGCTCCTCATGGTATATGAAGCCATCTAAGACACAGGCAGCATCGTCCCTTGATTTAAGCGTCATCAGAGACTATTCTGGGACCGAAACAACGTTGGAATTCTTCCGAGGGCCTTATAGATGCCAGCTGCTGGATCACAGGGTCACTCAAGCCAGCAAAATGGCAATTACAGGGTCACCTACAGCACCCAGAGCTATGCCTCCTGCCTCTTTCAGAGTCACCTAGTGGGTATAGAGCAATGCCTGCTGCCTCTTTCAGGGTGACCTATAGAGTCCTGAGCTATGCCTGCTGCATCTTTCAGGGTAACCTACAGAGTTCAGAGCTATGCCTGTTGCCTCTTTCAGGGTCACCTACAGAGTCCTGAGCGATTCCTGCTGCCTCTTTCAGGGTGACCTACAGAGTCCAGAGCTATGCCTGCTGCCTCTTTCACATTTACCTACAGAGTCCAGAGCTATGCCTGCTGCCTCTTTCAGGGTCACCTAATGAGTATAGAGTTATGCCTGCTGCCTCTTTCAGGGTGACCTACAGAGTCCTGAGCTATGCCTGCTGCCTCTTTCACAGTCACCTAATGAGTATAGAGATATGCCTGCTGCCTCTTTCACAGTCACCTACAGAGTCCAGAGCTATGCCTGCTGCCTCTTTCAGGGTCACCAACAGAGTCCAGTGCTATGCCTGTTGCCTCTTTCAGGGTCACCTAATGAGTATATAGTTATGCCTGCTGCCTCTTTCAGGGTGACCTACAGAGTCCTGAGCTATGCCTGTTGCCTCTTTCAGGGTGACCTACAGAGTCCAGAGCTATGCCTACTGCCTCTTTCAGGGTGACCTACAGAGTATAGAGCTATGCCTGCTGCCTCTTTCACAGTCACCTACAGAGTATAGAGCTATGCCTGCTGCCTCTTTCACAGTCACCTACAGAGTATAGAGCTATGCCTGCTGCATCTTTCAGGGTGACCTACAGAGTCCAGAGCTATGCCTGCTGCCTCTTTCAGGGTCAGCTAATGAGTATAGAGTTATGCCTGCTGTCTCTTTCAGGGTGACCTACAGAGTCCTGAGCTATGCCTGCTGCCTCTTTCACAGTCACCTAGAGTCCAGAGCTATGCCTGTTGCCTCTTTCAGGGTCACCTAATGAGTATAGAGTTATGCCTGCTGCCTCTTTCAGGGTGACCTATACAGTCCTGAGCTATGCCTGCTGCCTCTTTCAGGGTCACCAACAGAGTCCAGAGCTATGCCTGCTGCCTCTTTCAGCATCACCAACAGAGTCCAGAGTGATGCCTGCTGCCTATTTCTCCCTCAGCTCTTCTCCCTGGGAAATTGGCAGGATGTTCCCTTGTGCTCAACATCCCCCACCAATCCAGTGGGATTTAATGGATTTAACTGTTTTGAAAAGCAATCGCACTTGAAAACCTTTTTTAATTGTTTGTTGTACATGCTCTTATAAACTGACCCCGAGGTCACAACAAATGTCTGGAAGAGGGAGGGGTTATGGCTGGGATTAGGGCTGGGTTATGGGTGGGGTGTGATGGGTTGGGGCCACGGGAGGGAGCAGGGGGTACTCACAGAGGTACGGTCCCGGGATTGCCGCGTCATGCTGTGTGACTGCCTGGTTTCAGTGAAAGGTGCAGCTGGGGAGTGAAAGAAAGTGAGAAAGAGGCACTGTGATGGTTAGAGAGTGGCCAGACAGGGACGGGTTAAACCAGCCACACACTCGCAGAGCCAGACAACCGGAGACACCCACGTTAGCCCTGAAGAGGCTCCACTACCATCTCATGCCAGCCGCACTGCCCATACTAAGAAACACTCAGTGAATCGTCCACAGTTTGGCTTATCACCAAAAGCGAGGGTGAGACAGGCTTTGTTTTTGCAGCTCCTTGGCCGGGAAGACACGTAGACCCACGTGATACCTTCATAGTCCATTTGTCTTTAGCTCGTACTGTCTGTGGCACCACAGCCGAAGGCAAAAGGGTATGAGTTCCCCAGCGAGCCCACAGGTGCACAAATGGCTCAGCGGCCAGAGCTGTGGGCTCACAGAACCTCTTTCAAGCAATTCAGCGATGACCGCAGCGGGACGCACAGCTTCATTCTCACAGACACAGCACGTCGGTGCCCCTAACAGAGGCACGAGCGTCACTCAAACATGATGCTTCCCAGTAACCAAACCATGACGGAAGCAAGAAGCGGGGATGAGCGTAGCGGTGAAGTAAAGATGAGATAAAAGGTCATAGACTCTGATCCACAGGCTCACAGCACGTCAACGGAGGAAAATAAGGATGTTGAATGGAATGGACGGCTCAGCCGTGTCAAAAATAAATACCACACAAAGTCAAGGACGGTGGCAGTGAAAAATCAAAGCAAAGGCAGGGTGCCGTTCTAGCGATGAGGCGGATGTCCACGTCGGCCAGCCATACTGCGGAAGGACCCCGGAGTGGTCACCTGGAGTTCTCCGGCCAGCACAGGCGTGGTGCTGGGTGGGTCTAGGTTGCCTCACCGCCGGCTTTAACACACTCCTCCGGGAGGGAGAGTGGCTCTGTGTATCTGGTTTTTTAGTAAAATCGGGCTTCTTAATCACAGCTAAAAGAGGGAGAGAGACAGTCACAGACAGCAGGGGACAGATAGGTTATCGGAACCACAATCTAACTCTCGACAAAACCTTATGTGTGTTTGGAGCTGAACATCATTACGGCCACGTCAGCATTACACTTGAGCGAAACAACATGTCTGTATTCTGAGGTAATTTCTCACAATTTATCTCACACACCTTACAATGAAGTACATAACTTCTGGTATGGTTCTATTCAATCCTATTCAAGGAAGGTTCTATTATCACCGACTCAGTAAATAAACTAGGATTACAAGAATCTTTTCAGGAATTAGAATACATTAAAACAAGCTCATGGCGACTTAACATGAATCTTTCCAGGAATAAAAATATGTTAAAAACAAGTTTAGAATGATTTAACATAAACTTTTCAGGAATTAGAATATGTTAAAACAAGCTTAGGATGACTTAAGTATAAAAAACAATAAAACGAGAAACAGTCAAAACGTGTCGAGAGCCGTAAAAGACTGCAGGAACCTTTTTTCTTCTTCAGGTCATCCCTGGGGAAGAAGATGGGCTCTTTCCGGCCTGGTTTACGCTCCGGGGTGGAGACACGCCCTTTCATTCTGCCCGCGACTCTCTCCTTTGGCCGCTTTTCCACAGCGGCTTTCTTGATAGGACTCTTCGGCGTTTTGGGGAGGGGCTCCACTTTTTCCATGGCAATGCTTTGGTCGTAATCTACGGCGCAGGGAGTAGAGAGAGCAGGCTGAGGCCCTGGGCCACCCAGGCCGAGCAGCTGAACAGCACGACTCCGCAAAGAGCTCATGTTTGTGTTTCTAAGCACTCCTACACACACTTTCTGTCTGGATAATACTCAATCATTACTTAAATCCTTAACACTCAATTACTGAATAGTTATTTTACTGTACATTGACAGTGTTTACAATGCAATAATGTAGCAGTAAAACACAGTGAAAAGTACAGTTGCATCTCACCTTGAGAATCCACCCAGGCACTGTCTGTGTCTAAAACAGAGTCATCAATGGTTGTCTCGTCCTTATAGTCATCATAAGACTCAGTTACGCCTTCGCTGTCTGGGACCAGCTCCTGCACAGGCACTGCTGGAACCTCTGGAGCCTCAGGTATATCAGACACCTCCTCCAAGCTGGCCACCTCCATTTCCACTTCCAGTGCCATTTCAACTGATTCCTCCTCCTCCTCTTCCTCTTCCTCCTCCTCCTCCTCTTGGTCGACACGTGGTTGGTCATCCTCGAGTGGGGCAGAGAAACGGACACTGTGGCCCGGCTCCTCCCCTTTATCAATAGTCTGCACCACAGTGATAAAGTCATCCTCTACAGTGACCACAGACTCAATGATGGCTTGGGGTTGAACTAGCTCCTTAGCCTTAGCTTTAGCTTCCTCTGTGACGACCTCTTTCTCCACTGTTTTCTCCTCTTCAGACTGTTTATTTTCCTTCTCTTTTGCTTCTTTAATGACTTCATCTGGTTCTTCAGCTAGCTCTACATCCTCACCCTCCAGTTCTTTCAGTTTTCCTTTATCAGTTGTGATAACTGGAGTAGGCTCCTCTGGTTTTTCAGAAACCTCAGAGGGTTCCATGACTGGAACCTCTGGTTTGGCTGGGAGGGAAGCAGTTATATCTTCTGCCTGCTTTGGTTTCTCTGGTGCAATAACATCTTTCATTTGTACAGTGCTCTCCAAAAAATCCACATGTGATGGTACCCAGCTTTCTACCTTTGGAGTAGTTTCTGATTCTGGTTGTGTGGGCTTATCTTTTTCACACACCTCTACCTTCTCATCTTCTGTACCACTTTCCATGGAAGATGTGGGTGATGGTTTTATGGGTCTTGCAAGTCTATCCTTTCCAACACCTGTAAGCTGGTAGACGTCCTCTGCATCCACCTCCTCATAGGCCTCCTGATGTACTAAATCTGGTTTCTCCTTGACTTTCTCCCGCAGTTCCTGAAGCTCTCGTTCCTCCTCTACACTCAAAGGCCTATTCTCTGTCTCCAGTTTGTGAATTTTCCTTTCATAGTCTGCAATTTGAGCCTCTGTATCCATTGCTAATCTTGTTGCCAGGTCAGGTTCAGGTCCTGATTCCTCAAGAGTCACTTTCACTGTTGGTGTTATCAAAGGCTTAGGTGCCTCATCAGGCTGAAGAACCTGTAAGAACCCCTCTGGTGGTACAGGGGATGCTTCTCTTGAGAGTTCCAGCTCTTCTACCTCAGGAATGATTTGGTCTTTAATGTCACCTGCAAGCCCAGTAGTTTGATTTAAATCCTTGGCTTTTTCTTCAAATAATTCAGCAGGTATGATTCCAGGTTCTACCTTAGCATCTCCTGTTGAAACTCCTTCAGTTGTGACAACTTTCTCTCCATCCAAGTCTTCCTTTTTAACCTCTTTAACATCTCCATCTTTTGAACTGTCCACAGCTTGCATTAGGGTGTCTTTAATTCCACTTTCCTCTGATTCAATTTTCAGTACAGCATCTTCACTGACACCTACCAGTCCCATATCCCTCTCTTCTGATGCCATAGTGGTAAAGATTTGAGGAGGCGAATCCATGGGACTGTGAACATCTGCAGGTGAGGGCATTGGTCCAGAATACTCATTAAAAACACAATAGCCCAGATCCTCTAACTGGCTTTCACTTCTTGCTGTCTTCTGACTCTGGTCCACTAAACCTAATTGTACCAGAGAGTCCCCCATCAGCCCTGGAACATCAGCGGGAACAGACTTTCTTCGCATCATCTCTGGGTCAACACTCTCAGACGTTAGTCTTGACCTGGCTCCTGCCAAATCTAGCATTTCCGGCAGGTCTGGAGCCATCACAGTCCCATTTTTGTAGTAAAATTTCACAGGTAGGGGAGATTCGGGAGACTCTGCCTGGGGGCTCATCTTTGTGATGGGTGTGGCTGCAGGTGGGGATGAAATGGGACTGGTGACAGAGGCAGCTGTTTCCAGAATTAGAGGTGGAAAAACCGGTTGCTTCTCAACAGAAGGGGTTGTAACTGGAAGGTAGTCTGCAGACTCATCAAGACTTCCACTTGTGTAGGACATAATGTCTGTGGCTAAGGGGGAGAAGTTCCTTGGCCGTCCCTGTCCCCCACTTGGATCCATGGACGCAATGGGGATGTTCAGAGAGTAACTCCTCTGCTCCAGTGACAATTTACCCGGTGAAAGCCTACAATCATCCTTCCTTTCCACAGTAGGAAGAGCCTGTGGCTCCTCTACATGGCTCCTGTGAGCATCCTCTGGAGGCTTAACCAGTGTACTATAGCTTGCTTCAACTAGAGAAGGAGCCACTGGAACCTTCTCAGAAGTCTTCTCGCTAGCATCAATTAGCTCATAATAGCCTTCTCCATTGCCTCTGACATCATCTTCCTTAAGAGCTGAGGTCTCAAAATAAGCTGACATTCCAGACTTGTCAGTGTCAAAGCTCTCTAGATGCAGACCCAAAGCTTCTGAGGATTCAACAAAATCTGGATGCTGTTTCGGTTCCTGTTTTGCAAGAGTTGCTTTTGTGTGAGCAGATGTATCCTCTCTATTTTCACTAAATGGTGTAATAAGGTGGTCTTTTTCAGCAGCGATCTCAGACTTAACACCAAAATGAGTGTCTGATAGCCAAGCTTCATTAGCATCCTTGCTCTGACTAAAGACCTCCATTGCCAGGTCTGACTTCTCCTCTAGTTTAATCTTCTTTTCTCCAATCATATCCTCAGGCTTGTCACTCATTGCCATTTTGTGTATATCCGAATCAATAGACCTGTCCAAGAGGCTATTAGATTCAAGCACTTCAACTGAAGGCTGCTTCTCAGCAGTGGTTCTAGGTAAACTTATTTCTTCTGTTGTCTTCATGAGCAACTCTCCAAAGACTTGATCAGCAGACTTCTGGGATACCTGGTCCAGCTGCTTGGAGGATGGTTCAGTTGTATCTTTAGGGTAACCCTGACCATTTGATGGGACAAGACCTTCTTTATGGGTGTCCGGCGGGGTGAACATTAGGTTGTGTTGTAGACCTCGAACTTCTGAGTGTTCCATCAATTCTGGGAAGCCTAGGTCCAAAGGGCTGGTCTCCTCACTTTCCATTGGTCTCCCAAAATCCATCTTCAGGGCTGTAAGCAAATCTAAAGTAGTCTTGCTGCTCTGCATCATGCGTTGTTTGCTGTGAATGCAATTCCCACAGCAATCGCCCCAGAACAAACACAAACAGACTACTGCACTACTGGACATCCCTTAGACAAAATGCTTGCAGTTGCTAGAGAGGTGCAGCCAGGGCAGAGAGAGCACAGAGCAGCCCAGTGCTTCCTGGGACAGCGCCACAGCTAACGGCATGCAGAGCCATGGTGGTGGATGGAGGACAGAAACATTATTGAGATGGAGTAATCAACCATGCGCAGGTGAGCTAACGAACACCGTGGATGAAGGTCATGCTGTTACCATATTTTTTTTTTGGAAAATGCAGGCACACAAACCAATGAAATGATGCTTATTACGGGCTTCCTGTATGGCGAAGGTATCCTTGTGTTCAGCAAAAACACCAGTGTGCTGAAATTATGACCTAGATCTTTTAAAAATTACCACAAATAGCCAACAGCACTGCTGATATTCCAAACTAAATGTGGAAAAAATAAAAAAAAAATAAAAAAACTGACAGCAATGAGAAGCTTTGACAATCATCACTAGGAAATATTATTAAATATTAAAAATACACTTTAATTGCAGCTATAGACATCAGAGATGGCAAACTTCAACCAATGCTTATTAAAAGAAAAAATGAAAAGAGAGCAAGATGAAAAATGTGAAAGCAAATGGTTTGGTCACTGAGAGAGGCACAGTTTCAGAGAATTTCCACCAGAATACCATCACACTGGAGGTCTGGCATTACATCCATGCACACAGGAAGATGTGTGATTTACAAAATTTATAAATCAGTAGCTCTCATTGCAAACGTACAAAGCACAAAGCAATGGGTTGTAACCAAAGGCGGATCTGAAGACAATAATCAAACAGTCACAACACAGCTCAGCACCTACAACGCATCGTATAGCCAGGGCCACCACAGCAGCAACTATAAGACATGGAAACGACACATGGGAGCAAACCTCACAAAATGCAGAGACAACTGAACTGTGGCTCTCAGCAAATTCATAAGGAATACTGTGGAGTTGCCACTGAAGCACGGTCACCTTCAAGCCTGTGTTGCCTAGCAGCTTTAGCAAAAAGCACCATTATTCCCTGTTGCCCAAACACTGGCTACGCTGGCTATGGAGAACTAAGCAGCAAACATGCAGTCTGGGGGGAAGTGAACACACCTTCCTGGGGGTACAGTTCCAACCCTCCCTCAACAGCACTCCCGGTGATGGCTCCTGTAGGCACGCTAGCTGCCTCGGCCTGTGGACAGGGCAGAGCCTGGGGCTCGCTTATGATCTCTGCCTGCTCTAAGCTCTTAGCCGCAGGCCCCTGCTCAGGCTCCTCCCCACTGCTTAGCTGCTCTTGCTCCTCAAGAGCTGCCGCTGCAAACTCCTCTTCCTCGTCGGCCGCGGTAAGAGCCTCTAGTGTCTCGTCTTCTTTAACATGGGGAAGAAGTGTAAACATCAAGACTACAGACAACACAGACTTGGATCACGTGGACAGGAGATAAGCAGAGGCTTAAAACTCTTAGCAGTTACAGGTCTAACTTACGTTCTTAATGTGTACTTTTCTCCTTATCAATGAAACTTATATTAAGAACTATACAAAACAACATCAGCAGCCCTGATACATGGGAATGACTTGTGTGCCGTGTCTTCTCTTCAGAGATTTTGCATTAAAGATGTTGTTATTTAAGTATAGGCACTGTGGCATTAAAAAATCAATAAGCACACAAGAACTAAAAATATCACAGTGTCACTAACAACACCGTGAGCCAGGGCAAAGCTTCTGCCATTGGGGGGTGGGGGGTGAGGGGTCTGTCTTCACCCCTGTTCATCTAAAAAGGACAGGGGCAGAACCCATACGAGTGCGTGTTAAGGTACCTTTTACCAATCAGTATTGATGGTAACGGTTACCGTTATACCTCTGTTAACAGTATGCAGTTCATACAAGGCATAGTTCAGTTTGCCAGAGATAACACCAAAAGACAGAAAGGGGAATAACTGAGTAGATAAAATGGAAATGTAAATGAATGGCAAGATGAAAGGTAGAGAACTGCTGTAACCGATACTTCGACTCTGCAGCTAAATAGGATATACTGCCGCTTGCCTCACTTCTTACATCATCTGACTGACGCCCTTCCAGGGGGACGTGTGCCTCTCCTCCAGTTCAGGGGATGACATTGTCGCTCTCTCTCTCAACCCTGTCACTGTAATCTCGAAACCCAAGCTTTCAATGGCCCAATGCAGCACTGAATGAAATCCATTCTGTCTCAAAATCCTACCTAATTCTGAGAGGAAAAGCATCATTTGAGTTGATTGCCAGTGTTTGTTTTACACAGCTGCCCTGCTTCGCTTACAATAAAAGGGTCCAGATACAATTTATAGGTCACAGCTGAATCTACAACTCACAGGTCACCCTCCAGGTCACAGATCATTTCCCAAACTACAAGTGACTCTTCAGGTCACAACTGACTCTGTTGGTTACACGTCATTCCACAGGCTATAGGTGATTCTTCAGGTCATACCTTATTCCACAGGTCACAACTGACTCTGTTGGTTACAAGTCATTCCACAGGCTACAGGTGACTCTTCAGGTCACACCTGAATGAACAGGTCACAAATCAGTCCATAGGCTACAGGTGACTCTGTAGCTCACCTTTCTGAAAATCAGCATATTTGACTCCCTTTTCTTGATGATGTTAGTGCCAGGGTAAATTTGCTAGATTATTCCACAGGACGCTTGTGCTGTGGAGCCGCGGGTGAAGCAGTGGAGAGGGCTGGCGTACATCCGCAGAGGGGATGGGTTGAGTTTGGTCACTGTGGTTAGCTCATATCATCAAGGGTCTGGCTGCTTGTTAGCAGAGGGCCTGATGCGGACAGTGATTCCATCATTGCAGGGGGTAACAGAGCTGACAGTCACCCAGATTTATGGCAAATTTGTACAGGTATAAGGAGGATAGAGAGAAGAGGTGGGCAGGGCTATGGGGTGTGAGGGGCTACTGGGTGGGAGCCACCTCAGCAGAGGGGAGAGAGGCCAGCCACTGCTTTTTGGATGTCCCGAGCTTCGTTGTTGCCTCCGGGAAGA
>JAAGVU020000035.1:16919597-16947792 GCA_011763525.2 Mormyrus iriodes | reverse complement strand
GATTGGTTGATTAGATAATTGCATTAATGAGAAATTGAACAGGTGTTCCTAATAATCCTTTAGGTGAGTGTATATAGCAATGTGTGTGTGAATGGGGGGTGGGATCAGGACAAATACATCACCCTTAGGGGGGGCCCTGACAAAAAAGTTTTTATACCTCTGGGCTCAGCTGATATTCTCCTCAGTCTAGCCTGCTTTTTGACCCCTACATTCCTTACAATACACCCCCCCAACAATACAGCTGTGAGCAGCCTGGATTTAGCCAAACCCGGGAACCACCATCTCCAGCTCCCTAAAACAGGAAATGCACGTGATTCCCGGACCCTAAGAGAGCCCAGCAGAGGGGGGACTTCTCAAGGCAGCTGAGGAAAGTTTTGGAACCTATTCTGGTGCAGCTCTGGGGAGCCGCCATCGAATTCGGCCCATGTTCTCCACGACGGTCTGCTTCGGCACTGCATCTGCTCACTGCACGTGCTCTCAGCACACCGAGATTCTTTCTGGCGAGAAGGATATTAGCTGCAAGCTGTCCTCCACTGAACATCTGCACAACTGCAGGACAGGGGGATGAGTGACAAGAGTCACTAGCCGCCCCTCCCAGCCAGGCCACCATGTGTTCCAGAAATTTGCTTCTGGGAAGCACTACTGGTCTCTGAAAAGCAGAACAACTGACAGCTGAACCAGCTACTTCCCCAGGATCCTCTCACTTCTCAACAGGTCCTCCTTTTAACCACACCCTTTACTACATCACCAGCACTATCAAGCTATGATATGTAATAATAATAGTAATAACAACAACAATAATAGTAATAACAACAATAAAAATAATATTATTGTCATTGTTGTTTTTGTTATTATGATTATACGATCAGAACTGTATTATAAATTGCGTGACTCGTCACTTTACTGAAAATTCATTACTCACCGCTATCTATTTTTGTCTTATTCATACAGATGAATATGAACGAGAAACTGTGATATCTGGTCAAAACACTGACCTCTGGTGGGGAAAATGTGCATTGACATAAACGTGCTTTTTCACGATGGAACAGTTCCTTCACCAGCAGGTTGTGAAGAGGCAGGTGGCAGTAGGAGGGCCAGGGGCACCTGGTGCTGTCAGCACTGGATACTAGAATCATGTTCTAACAATGTTCTCACAACCCTGCTCTGATGTTACACATAAGAGGATATTTTTCAGCCCCTTGAAAAAAGACTGTAATATGAAATTTCCGCTCCATTCTTCTGATTTCCTGGTTTCCTACTGAAACAAATCACGATGACCATCTAGATAAGATTTTTTATTAAAATAAGAATTAAACAAGATAAAACAGAGTAAAATACACATATAAGCATAAACACTCTCTAAAGTGGATATTTAAGTGTGAAAATCTGAATTCCCTGCAGGCAGCAGTTTCATATTGAGCTGTAATTCAATGCTGTAACAGGCATGAGAGGATCAGCTTGAGGCGTGAGTCAAGCCGCGTAAACTGCACTGTTTCACTAAATGCGCTACTCCCTGTGGCGTGAAGACCAGAACCAGTCTACCTGAAAGCAGTGAGTGTGGCTCTGACCTTTATGAGATTACTAAGCAGATTTATACTCCACATATTCTGGATGGTGAAATCCAGTGAGTTGTTATCAAACGGAGAAGAATATCTATCACCTTAAGATACAGAGTCTGTCAGCCCGGATATTCAACATTATCTCCACCGGGGTTTCGGTTTTAGATGGAGAGCATTCCAAGGCTGACCTGACACTGATTCAAAGAGTGACTGGTCTCTGCTGCATATCCGAGATTCACCTCAGTGGAGCTCCAGATAAATGACAGCAGGCTGATTTCAAAATGATTCATGGAGGCAGGGCATAGAGTCACATGTTTAATGGCTCTCCTAGTTCATAATCACTTTTCTCTGCTCAACTACTTCTAAGGCCTAGTTGACATGGCAACAGATCCATACCGCTGTTTACTGCTAAGTAGGGACACGTATATAAGACAGGCTGGGCTTTCACTGCTTCTGTTGCATGATTCTGTTTCCATTCGCTATGTGCTAACTGTGACAGCCACTCAGTTTAGCTTGTGATGTATGGATGGATCAGATTCAAGATCGATAGTGGTTCATTTAGGAGATTACATCGCATTCAATTCATCGTTTAGTAATTTGATTCAGGAAATTCAGCCTCAAATGCAAGTTCTGTAAAAAGCAGCATATTGACAAGGCATCCTTGAGCAAGGCACATCAATACAAAACACACTGAGCTTTGAATAAGCTTTTAAAAGGACCTGAGTGTAAGACTTGGACATAGCTTTGTTTTGGACTCTGTTTTGCCGCTATTAATGTTTGACTCATGTTTTGCATCAACATAAACCTGGAGCCATTAACTGGTGAGCTTTGCTGCTAGTCACATTTCTGCAAACACTAAGCTGGGCTGACAGCCACATATCCCACAATGCTTAGCCAGCAGTCTCAGGAATGGCAAGCATGAGGAACGGATCCGGCAGGCAGCCACGTGTCCCAACACAGGCCCTGTCCTCCAAAAGAGACCACCCCATCCCCAGAAGGGACAGCCGGCCCATTTTCATTCTGTTTGTGCCTTCCAGACACAGCACAAAGGCTGTGCCTCATCTGAATTGACATGAAAGGCAGACGATCCAACCTTAAGGACCATAAATCAGGGAACTAAACTCTTCTAGTGATAAAAAAAAACTTATCTGCACATTTAGAGTTATGCCTTTGGTGAACCCAGTTGTCTACAATCACTAGTTATAACCATGAGCTGCCAGTATACAGTCATTCCTCTGGTAGTCACCAGTCTGTTACTTGCTATCTCACTTGAGGGTTCCATACAGAGCTGACCCGACAGGCAGCCAGAGCTCCGCTAGCATTCCCATGACCATGCAGCAGAAGCAGAGCCTACAAGCCTGGGTGATGTTACATTCCAAAACCATCCATTCGAAGCACGATCCTCCAGGCATGGGTTGTCCAGGTATGCAGTTTCTCCCCTAACAGATCCCCAAGCCAGTCTTTCTGTGGGTTCCTCTCGATTTGGGTTAATTATCACGCTTCCCTGAGTCCATGGAGGAGGTGGTGTGGGATTGTGTAGTGGAGCCGGCCAGCACCCAGTGACTCGTTCCAGTGAGAGACTCATTTGGCCCATGTGCCTACTTGTATATTTAATAGCTGGGTGTTGGTGGAATTAAGTGAAGTGCTGAGTGTACCATGAATAAAGACGTGGTGCATGTACTGCACCTGTAGGAGGAACACCCCATATTGGTTTTTGCTGGAGGCTTGGTAGTGCTGTGCCCCTGTCCTGCTGTAAACTATTATGCAAATTCCACTGATGCATAGGCTAGCTGGCCTTGCTCTAATTCTGTGTTCCAATTCATCCCAAAGACACACTTTCCTCAGGTCTAGGTTGGGGCTCTGTACTGGCCCCTGTAATGGTCCAGTTCTCACGTTTCTGTAACATCATTGGTGTTTTACACAGTGGTTTTCCACATGACTAATATAATATACAGTACCAGTCAAAAGTCTGGACACACCTGCTTTTAATGCATCTGTCTCTGTTTTAGCTATCTTATTCACTGTATAGTAAAAGGCCTCCAGGTGATAAAGCAATATATATCAAATATTGTAGCAAATAAGAGGAGTGTTCAACATGTCAAAATTTTATCACATTTTATACTCTTCAGAACAGCTCCCTTTTGCTTCAATGGCAGTATTGCAGACTCTTGGCATTCTTGCAGCCAGCTTCCAGATGTAGCCACCTGGAATGCTTCTCCTACAGTCCTGAAGGAGTTTCCACAAGTTCTGAGCACAAGTTGACTACCTTGCTTTTACTCTACGGTCCAACTCATCTCAAACCAGCTTCATAGGGTTTAGGTTGGGGATTGTGGGGGCAGGTCTGTCACAGCACTCCATCTCTTTCCTTGATAAAAACAAATTATTTTCAGTAGGTGTGCCCAGACTTTTGACTGGTACTGTATATCTGAATAGTTTAATACAGTCAGACTCCTGCTTCCCCAACAGCATGCTACTCAGATGGTTTCCTAATGACCTCCATGTCTTCTACTTGTTGTTAGACACTTGAAGCAGCCACTGTGTGCTGAGGTGCTCTACACATTACAAAGTGCTTATAAAACTGAAGCTACCTTAACACAGGTGTTTGGGACTGGCTGTTTGGCCTAAATGTGTGGTAGCGTTTACCATGCTGAGGGTACAACTGGTTGTCAGCTTATTTTCCAAGCTCACAGCCAAGGAGGACTCAACCAGCATCCTGAACACTGCTAAGGTTCAGCAGAGAGCTCTCCATGTCACCATTCACCTCACTGCCATGTCCAGGGCCCTCAGTGGCTGACACCTGACCAGGTCAGAGACCTTTTTGTGTCACAAGGTGAATGGATGAATCTTCTGTGGAGATATCAGTTTGCATCCATTCGCCAATGTTATTCAACCACGACATCAAACTGCCCTTCTGCTGTATCCCTGAGTAGGAATGCACACAATCCAGGGTAATGCCACTGCTGTTATGTACTCTCCCTTCTGCCTCTAGTGCACTCTAATAAAGTGTTATATAAAAGTATCATTCAGCCATTTAGAGGACATGGCTTAAGCAGTCCAGATTTATATTAGCAATAGAACAATCTGGTGCTTGATCCTGCCAAATGACAAACATCCAGCATGGAGCTGGCATTCTGTAAGTCTGGTTTCATGTGTAAAATGACATAGAGGACAGAATGGGGGGGAGTCCACTGTATGTTGCTCCATCTCTCCCTCAGTCCCACTAGAACTGGGTCAGGCAGAATGCCACAGTTCTGCGCAGAGCCAAGTGACATTTTTTTGCCGAGTCAGCCAAAACAAGCAGTTTCATTTCCTTCTTCGATTCGATTTTCTTTGCCTGCTGTTACTATCAAGCCCTACAATAAACCCCCGAATGTCCATGTGCCCCACGTGTTGGCTGACCCATCCAGAAAGCCTACTGCAGTCACTTCTACAAAAAAGGCAGAAATTACAAAATAACTGCGCCACGCCAGAAAGCCTGTCTGGTAATCGATGCAAAAGATCCTTTTCTTGGTTTTATTTTAACATCCAGTGGATGTTACCATGCCAGCTATCATTTATCTACACTTGTAATGACTTAAATGTTAAATGCAGTATGGATGTACATCCTTTAGCTTGATATATTGGATATCTGTCTAGACAAAAGAGATGTAGGTGGGGCCATTACAGGCGCCTCTCCATCACTGTCCTCCAGAAGTCAGACTAACATCACCATGGAACCCCTATAGCACCCAGTGAAGCAGCAAGAGTTCAGATGGACAGTCTTTGGAAGTTCAGGCAATGCTCAACTCTGCTTATGCTTGACAAAAGTGAAAGTGCCATCTCCAGATATCCCTGAGTAAAAAGCAGAGGCTCTATAATAGGGGTTCCCAACCTTCTGTTGTCTGCCGTTGACATGGTGCAAAAATTTCACGGACCGCTAAAACATGTCAGGGGGTGTTGTCAGATCGATCAGTGGGAGAGATTTCCTAAGTTTAACTGTTTCTATTTTTTCAGATATGAACAGCAAACATGAATGTAAGGGGTCATTAAAAAAGGGAGTAGTTTATGCATAGCATTCTGTGGGCCTGTGGGGTACAGGTACTGTGACAGGGGGCTGGTAACTTCTACTCTGTAACTCTGAAAATGAGAGAAATAATAAAGGATATCTTTAACACACCTGAGAAAACAGGGACGACAAATTTATGACCTGATCCCAGTGACATTCAGGCCATGATGGCGCACCATGGGAGGCCAGCCTGGGAAAGGTACATTTTATTCTGTACACATTCATTCCTACGTCCCAAAGCTCTAAATTCACTTCAGCCGGGCCTTCAAACAATACTGCATGCTAAGGCTAGCCTTAATGGGGGCAGACACTAAGTTAGAGCATGCTAACGATAGCTTTGGTCTTCTAACAAAGACTGGAGCAGATACAAAGGAAAGCCATGCTAATGGAAGTCTTTGTCTTTATACACAGACTGGGTCAGAAGCAAAGGTAAGTCGTGTTAACACTACCCTTGCCCTTCAAACAAAGACTGAGGTAAAAACTAACTTTTACTAAGCTGCTAGGTATAATGTCAAACCCAAGGCTTGATATAAAGATAGTGTATATTAACACTAATCTATCTCAAAGACAGCATTACAGCAGGTTCGTAAGAAGTGCAAGCTAATGCTAACCTGTACTCAAAGGGCAGGTACGTTGATAGTGCTTAATGCGAAATAATTCTTTCCATTAGACTGGCACAGCAATGTTAATTGGCTAACTGGTGTACACCTTGTGCCCCATGCTGCCCTTTACTAGCTCCAGCCTGCCCAGGCTTCCCAGGACTGAATAAATAACAATGTGAGCTGCCACTTTCCCTTACTGAGACCTCTGGCAGGAGAGGGGACAGTACTGCATGTCATAAGGTATAGCCAGATAATTATACCAAATACAGAAAGGAGCACTGAGGACTATGACTGTGAGATATAAATTGGGTATAGGAATCAAAAGGAACGAGGGGGCCATAATCCCCCAATATTTGATTTGGATTCATCATCTCCGGTAATAAATAGACCTTAGCAGCTAAATGTTTTAGTTTATCACCCCCATATCGAAGTCTCTTCTATGCTGTTGCCTGCTATCCACTATGGACAAGGTCCCGGGGGAAAAGGAGTCATCCCAGGAAGTAACACAGACTGGACAGGATGCAAGTCCAACACAGGGAACATACCATGGATATGAGCCCCCAAACCTACAGCGCTATACACTGAGCCACTGTGCCACCAGTAAAGTTTCATTTTTTAAATCATAATTCTGTAATGTGTTGCCAAATTCTCCATAAGTTTGAATATGTATGTGAACGGTATGTGTGCCCTGTGATGGGTTCCCCAATCACCCCGTTCTGGGTAATTCCCCTGCCCCGTGCCCGTAGCTTCTGGGAAAGGTTCTGGACCCCTGCAACCCTCCACTGGACAAGCAGGTATAGAAATGGAGTGGATGGATGGAATTCTGTAATGCAATGCTGCAATGCAACACTGCCTATCCAAAAGGTGTCTATTTTGCAATTGTGCAGAATACCTGCAGCAATAGGAAAGATGGTTCCAAGTCCTTGTGATCCCACTCCGCTTCCTTAATAATTTAGTCTACGTGTCCCGGGGCTTCCAGTGGGCTGACACCTGACCCCCCCACCACTCTGGTTGTTTATTTCAGTGTCAGATGAGCCCGACATCCTGCATCTCTTTACAGTGAAAACAAGGACAGCAGGGCTGATATCCAAGGCTGTCTGTCACAGGTAACCTCCAGGTCACTGTACAAGCTTGGGGGCCAAAAGCTCAGATCCTCTTCCGGATGTCTGATGCCTAGCAGGTGCAGAGACCAACTTTCTCCATGGAAACCACAATCATGACGATTTACGACTTTAATGAGAGGTGGGACAAACTTTAAAAAAAAAAACTGAATGTCTAACATTAGTAAAAGATCTTTCTTTCCTGATTTGTACAGGAAGCCAACAGAGATCAGAATTTAAACCTCTATATTTACATAAATTCATTCAGCAGAAATGACTTGTAGGTTAAAAGAGGAATATCTAGAGTCAGAACAGCTGATTAAAATGATAGTGTTCATAAACTCACTAAGAGTCAATCAAAAAGGACACTGAATGCTGACATAAGTTAAAAAGTAACAAAAACAGCAATGCTACTAAATGCTAGACAGTTGAGCTTTGGAAGCCATCATCTATCAGCTTTCTTATGATCTTAGTAGCAACACCTGTTGCATGTTATTGATTCATTGATTGATTCGTTCAATTTAAAAAGAAAAGCATGCCCACATTGTGTAAAGAAGTATTTTTAGAAGCGGGGGGAGGGTCATGGGATGGCATCATGGATTTGATAATTCCTTACTTCTCAGTATACACTGTGATTTAATGATTAATCCAGCCACTGAAGAGCCTATCACTGGGACGGGTGGGGAATTGCCACAAGCTAAAACAGTGTTTCCCAATCTGGTCCTTGGGGACCGAGAGACCGGGTTGGGAGACACTGAGCTAGAAGGTGAGAAATGCTGACTGTGATGAGATCTTTGGGAGGATTTCCCATCATTGCCATCCTGACCCAACCACAACAACTTGCCAACATCCAAAAATATTAAGTAGAAACCTGTTCCAGTTCCCCAGTGGTTCACCTGACCTGGAGAATAAACCAACAGCAGCAGCACTTGTGTGCTGACCCACATTCTAGAGGTTCTACCCTCTTCCTGTGCACAGACCAAAGTCATATTCATCATATTCTGTAATACCTACAATATATCTTACAGTGACATATAAAGTGAAATGACACCCGCCCCCCCCCACATACACACACACACATACACGCACACACACACGCACGCACACACACACACACACACACACACACACACACAAATTGAGTTTCCCCTTGTGGAGACCAAAAAAGTGGTCTGTATCAAATTGTTGGTCCCCATATTTGGTTCCCACAATGTAATATATACCTGACCCCCCTCAAACTCACACATACACAGACTGACCTAAACACTAAGTGGCTTAACAGCTCCATCCAATAGCTCCCACCCACAGGGGAAACTCATGACCCAAGACTTTCACTCACTAGTTCACTCATACTAGTGAATGATGTCACAATTAAAAAGTGATTTGATTTTGATTTGATTTGATCTGATTATGTTTGCCGTGACTCTGATGTGGCAACTTGTAGAAGAACAATACAGTGAAATGTAAGCTGTGAGATGCAGCTCAAGTACTGTGAGATGTAACTGCACTCTGTAACCCAGTGAGGGCAGTCTTTCTGACAGGGAGCAATGACTTTTCCAAAAGAGATGGACGGGAACAGCCATTACCGCTGCCTGCTTTGGCACACGGGTCTTGAGGTGAGCATGTAAGAGTTTGCATGTGAAGTCAAAGGACTGTATCGTAATCGAGTGCAGCACTGCCATACATAACACTCAGAAGATCTAATCTAGGGCAGAAGGAGAAATCACACTGCTACATACATATGAGGACATATGAAAGCTGCATTTCAGTAAGATTCACTTCATGAGAAATAATAGCAGAGGACTGAGGCCAATGGCAGCAGCGCCCTGCTCCCCTTTAATTCATAGGCACTCTGGCTTTCATGTTTGGCTCGTCTTATGTTCCAGTGGCGGCCGCTCCCCTGCTCTGCCCCTCACGGCCCTGACTGGCACTACCCCTGCAGCGAAGGCCGTTCCTCCATATAACCAGCGATTTTCACTCGTTCCAATCCAGCGGATCCCCCCTGCTGCCACGTGAGGTACACTCCCTCAGGGCTGCTCACACCAGCCCTCCTCCCCTGCTCGTGAGCACCAGTGTACCTGGTGGCCATTTAATTCCACTGAACCATCTGTTTTTAGCTTTACGATCAGCAGTGAATGCTTCGAGGCTTGGATCTCCGCACAGTCTGCTGAGCCCCCCAGTTTCCTGCTTCCAAAAAAGCCACCATCAGCAGGCCAGTCTGCATGATGAAGGGGGAGACTCGGCCTGTCATGGGGCTCTCTGACTCACGGCACCATAGTGTGGGGTGCTGTCATGCTTGCTATCCTGCTGTCCTTACTCCTGCCCAGAGCTGAAATGTACTGATGAGTGGTGGGGGGGGGGTTGTTGGGACTAGAGGTGGGGGTCCCACATCTGCCAAAGATCCAAGCATGAACCACAAGCCACAGTGACTCAGCTTGGCCACAATGACTCAGCTCCATGGGCATTTGGCCACCATTGTCTCCATTTAAATACCACCGTAAATGAGTTACACAGGCCAATTAGTAGCCTGCCACACTGAAAGAACCTCTAACTGCTCTTAAGGAATGAATGTGATCCACACAAGGTGCTGGCCAGCTGGGTGACCATTGCATACCTGGCCCAATCTCGGGGGGATGCCGAGCCAGTAGGCATGTAACGGGTAGAGCTTTCATTCACTATGGAAATGTAGTGAGGATCACCGATCTAGGCTGGAGTGGTGACATCATAACCAAGAGGACTCATGTTACCCGGGAAACTGTGCAGTTTGTTCATTGGAGGGAATAGATTGCTGGTTTGCACACAAGTTATAAAATCTTCAGTTCTGAGCAGTTAAAACTGAATGCTGACATGGTCGGGCGGTCTAAGCTGACCTTCTGGACGGCATACAGATAAACAGCCACCCTGTTTTTATATGAATGAAGAGCTTTTGTCTATTTGCCACGTAAAAAGGCTAAAAACTAAACCAGCAGCATATGACTGAAATATATCTGCCAAGACTGGACCAGATCAAATAATTTTCTTTATTCCAAATTGGTAAAAAAAATGCTTAAATTCTAAGCTGGTAAAAAATTAAGTCCCAAGACACTTCCAGTCTCGAGCTGGCCCATGTTACCGAATGAGACAGACATTTTAGGTCTCCAAAGCTACATTTAAAAGCACCATTCTTCTAATCAAAACAAACCAGACCTATAAAAGAACTGATAAGCTATTCATCCATATGCAATTAATTTTAAGGCTGACTGTTCAGCACATACACTATTCGGATCTGCAGAAAGGATCACCGGGCACGCAGCGTCACCTGACGATGTGGGCGGGGCTCCCAGTGCTTAGTAGTGAGTCCTAGTACTTCTTCTTGAGGATTCAAGGATCAGAGAGGAAGGAGCTGAAGATAGCCTCCAATTCACACCTGTGGGAGAGCAGGCAAGAAAGGTGGATGTGAAGATGGTGAGATCACGCTCCCACATTCACCATAGGCTTTTTCCACAGGTTTTGGCCTTGGTCAGTAAAGTAGAGATCATTCTTCTTCTGGACCTGTGGCTCTATGCATTTTACAGCAGGAATGCTACTGCATCATGTTAGCCTACTGCTTGTGGGAGATTTACTTACACAACAATGTTCTGACAGCAGAATGAAAAATGATTGGTTCAGAGAGATAACCAATCAGATTGTAGAGGAAGTGGGTCCAAGCAACTAGAAGAAGCAGGACCAACCAATCAGATGTCTTGGTCCCACCTCCTCTAGTTGCTTGGGCCGACCTCCCAAGAGCTAACCCACTATATCAGCAAGACTGAATTATACAAATCATACAAACCCAGATCATACACATATCATGCTGACACAGACCATCCCAGCTGCTCCACAAGTCTTTAAGGAAACATTCATCTGCACATGCTGCACTTCAGATCCATGACTTGAGTGAATGTGACAGATAGAACTTGCTGTACGACCCTAACATGCCACCATGGATAGGTCAGCCAAATTCTCACTCTGTAGGAGGCTGGACATGGCAACACACAGCAACGGCAGGTCAGTCCTCACACTCCCAGAGCCAGCATGGTTTACTCCACACCCATAGACGGTGCTTCTGAAAAGGGCTTTGCAGCTAAGATTGTAGATTCAACAACACCATCAACTAACTGGGAGATCTACAGTCATACCAATGCACAAAAGGCCAAAGAAAACAGGCGGGTCAGTTCTCATTACAATTCACATGGCGACAAAATCACAGTACAGACTCAACTACATATTCGTCATCTATATTCTATGTCTTTAAATGACCCATGGTGTTACTAAGACCAAATGAACAGAGAGAAAGAAAAATCTATTTTCCTCTCTATAGCACTTTTCCTCTGATTGATCTAACTGCGTACACATATCTGCTAGACACAATCGTTTTATTGTACTACATTGCTTGCTGTGAAGGTTGAATGGGTGGGTCCAGAACCACTAGGGCCCACCCGTGCTGTCGTGGTAGGTCCAATGTCAAAGGTCCAATCTTGATCATTATTTTCGACTGGAATGATTAGCTATTTTACATAATGGAAGTAGAACTGGTCAATCCATTAGGTGACATAGGGGACACCGAGGTAGCAATATCATCACAAGTCATCCAAGTGGCCTAAGACACCACCTGGGCTTCAACAGGCCCTGAGTGGAGGACGAGGGACTTATGCACCACTTACAAACCTTTCCCAAGTCAATGCTACTTCACTGATGTCTCGCCGCCTGCGTTATATGCTGCGGCTGCTATACACATTGATGAGATCTTAAAAAGTAATTGACATCAGATTCACTATAGGTTTTTGCTGCTTAGAGGTTAATCCTTATCGGTGTCTGTCAAAATTTTTGACAGTAGAGAAAACAATAAGCTAATTTATACACTGTGAGAATGTGAGACAAAGGAACCTGGTTAATCCTGATCATCTGAACCCTGCTAGATAACTGCGGCCATACCCCCCTTCTCAGTGGTAATATCCTGTAATGAAGCACAGGGCTCTCCTGTGTCCCATTTAGTGCCAGGTACAATTTGTTAAGACTGAAATCTGATGAAAAGTAGTCAGTTCAAATGCCTTTTGACACAACCTCCTGCTGAGAGCCCCGTAACACACAGCTTCTACCAAGAGCCAGCCACACAACACCCAGCTCCTACTGAAAGACACGTAACACAGCACCTATGCAGACCCCCGTAACATACAGCTTCTACTGATAGCCCCATAACACACAGCTCCTACTGAGACACCCAAAGCGCTTTTTACAAAGCTAATGGGATGCCACTTCAACCACCACCAGCTTCACCTGAGAGCCTCGGTAACCCTCATTTTGCGAATGTGGTGACTGCTATTTTATAAGCCAACTTTCATATTGCAGCAAAGTTTAAAGTCTTGAAATGTAGCAGAACCAGGTGAAACCTGGAAGTGTGCTAACATCTTGAATAGCCAAAAAGTTGAATATATTAAATTAAATTTGTAGGAAAAACTAATGTTCAGAAACACAAATTAATTTAAAAACATATTTCAACTGGTGCAAGTGATGGCATTTTCTATATGGAAGACGTGGCTTAAGGGTGATGGTGCCTGTACACTCAAATCGCACAGCCGGATTCTTCCAGACATTAGTGGAGAGACGAGACAGGCAGCCAGAAGCAGACCCTTCCCCACCCCCACTTCTGTAAGACAAAAGGTCACCCCAGAGAGGGGGCAGACATCACTTTCCGAACAGAGCAGACCCACAAATCCAGCAGGCCTGTAACCGTCCACTCACTAAGAAAGCCCAGCATCAGTATCCGAGACAGAGCACGTACCGTACACAAATATCAGCTTTATTCTTATTATAGAGCACATCTTCTTTGGCTTCCTAAGATCTCCAGCACCATGGAAATTTAACTGGTGAAGGACAGTTATGGCGCTCCAACACTGCAGTACCTTTCTGCCAAACCTCCCTTCACTTCCCCTTTTAGTGAGACCAGTATTCCAGCTCCACCCTGGCCATGCTCAACGTGGTGCTACACGCCACCTGAGATCGGAGCAGCTTCCAACGCATGAAGGAACCCCAGGGGCTGGTAATTTTTTTTTTTAAAGAGGAAGTTCGCTTGAAGGTACTGGACTGGCGCACATCCATAATTCAGCCCCCTGCCCCTGTGGAGTCACCCTAATCTCCCAGCAAGCCTGTAAGTTCATGTTTAATGCATCAGAGAAGCGGGTATGGTCTCACATGCATTCCACTTCCAAAACTCAATGACTGGACACATTTGGCAGCTGGGATGAGCCATATTGATCACATTGCTGAGCTCCCCCCACACATTCTGCCACAGCCTCACACCAACAAACCTTCTGTAGGGCTGGGGTGTGCAAATATGGACTGTTGTACTGGCTTGTGGTAATTACACAGTCGGAATGGATTTCGAGTACAGATCCAAAACTCAGAAGAGACCACAAACTTCTCTCCAGAACACTCTGCTACATTTATATATAGACCTTACTAATGTAGGTCCTACAGATTAAATGACTCTTTGCTGTAGAGCTTGTTCTTCTCTACAGACCATCACAGAGCCATTGATTTAGTTTCAAGAAGAATCCAATTGAAGCTGAAGCTCCCAAAAGAGGATAATTCAGTCTGCTTAAATTGGAATTTTTGAGGTACCCTGGTCTAAAGCTCAGCCCGATAGGTCAGACTCCAGAGAGGTCAACAGGTCAGACACTGTTTTTAATTGTCTTTGTTTAAGATGGCATTCAGGGAGGCCAATTAAGTCATTCACTTCAATTACTTTAAGGATAAAGGCATAATTCCGCATCCTGCACATAAGTAAATACAGGCATGTAAAAAACAGAAATCTGGTCCACATTAGATTTAATAAGCCAGAATGTTTTATTTTGATATCAAATAAAGACATGAAAAATATCAAATCATTATTTTTAATATTTGTTCAGATACAGTTACTAGGGTACCCCATGACGAGAAGAGTGGGGAGCTCACTTTCATTTGCATAGTGTTGATTGTAAGATTGTAGGATTTCGCTATAAATCCTCAAGCATTATTTTGACACCTAGTTTAATGGGGGTTATCTAGGATATTATGAGAAAATAGAAATTGACCAATGAGGGTAAAACTGACCAACATTTTTGGTCATACTGTTGAAATCTCGACTTTAATTTCAGTACGTTTCTTGTAAGAAATAAGGGCAAACGGGGTTTTAGATCATGGGCACACCAGTGTATTTTTGCCCGGTCTGCCTGTCTGGATGCTGCAGCTCGGTATGCCATTTATTTACACCACAAACTGATAAGCAGATTAGTAGTACGCCTAAAATAATACTGAGAGGCATATTGTGACGCCCAGAAGTTAATAATCTGGCCAGCAGATCAATCTTTTGTTTTGCAAAGAATTAAAAATGATGTAACGTTATTCTGTCAATAAGCCCTGGCAAGTTTAGCCACCAGCACCGGCAATATTAGACAAAAGTACATCAGTTATTGATCAAATTTTCCGGTGTAGAATTATGGAGATGCAAGCAAAAAGGTATTCATTAATGAATTAAATGTACTTCAGGTACAATCCGCAAAATTTTTGCTCATTTTTAAGTTGGAAGTCCCAGGAGTTCCAATCTGGCAGTCATTAGGAAATTTGGAAGGACACATGTTTCCAAATTACCTGCTAATTCTGGAAGTACTGTACCTCCTAACAAAAAACATTCTCTAAATCCTTGGACAAAGCACTGATTGGAAAAAAGCAAAAAAAATAAATAAATAAATCTGAAATTTCTGCAAAGAGAAATGATACATTGAATCTGAAGCGTTTTGGGCCAGTCAATGTGCTAACCTGCCAGTAGCTAATGCGAGGACTGCCTAGAGGGACAGATAAAAAGAGGGCCCACATTTCCCTGTTATAGCACCTCCAGATGGAGATGGAATAAGCTTAGTGTGTTCAGACAAGTGCCCTCATTCACTGGGGCATAGAAAGATGTCCTTCATGTAAACAGAAGGCCCTGATGCAGGCACAGAACTCAGAAGAGGATAGAAGGTTGCTGTCCAAATATTTGATGAGTTCCTCAAAGCCAGAAGCTTATCTGAGTGAAAGGAAGGAAAACCCAAGGGAAGAAACAAAGTGCCAAACAGCGCTCCCTGCAGATTGCAGCAGCTTGGTGGGAAACACTGGTAGGATAGCAGGACCCAGTAGCTTTGACAACAAGAGGACCCACAGCCCTAAACTGATGGATGGAAAAGTCAGTGAAGACTCCAACATCATGAACCCATCAGAGGAAAGTGGGGACCCAAGACCCTATAGCCCCCTGCCCACCCTACACACACACTGCCCAAACAATTAAGATGTTATGGGGTACAATGCTTATATATTGCACATTCAAACCCAGGGGACATGCCCCCCGCAGGTCTGCTCATTAATGACTACCCCTGTTGTATCTAGCACTTATACAGCACAATTTCACAGTATCTGAAGGGCAGCTACACCTCCAGCCATTACTGTATTTATACACTTTTTTCTAAATGTAAGATGTAAGAGCACTAGTAACACTCTGTAGAGTCCTATTAGTTACACAAAAGCAGTTAAATCGTAAACTGGTCGAACAGAACACTAATTGCATCAGGAGATGGGAGTCATGTGGGAGAAGGAGGGAGAGCAGACTTATAGTAAATGATCCTGCGAAGTAAAAATCCATTACGTTGTCACAAATGACCAACCTTCCTACCATTGTATTTTAGACGCACCAAGCAAGATCCACAGCTCCACACCAAACCCTAATTCCAGCACTAACCATGAACTGGATTTTAATCCCAATTAGTTGGTTGAATTGGTAACACTTTACTTAAAGCGGTATTCTGTAATGCATTATACATACATTCATAATGCTTTATAATGGTCAGTAAAAGAATTAATAAAGTATCTTCTATTGACAGTCATAAGGCATTATAATGTTAATTATAATACTTCATGAGCTTCAATGAAGCTCTCATCTATAATACACTACAGATACCTTAATGGACTATAATGGTGGGTATAAGCATTAAGGATGCTTTGTACTGCAGGTATCGATGAAGGTATCGATAGTGCATTATAGATAAGAGCTTCAGAAAGCATTTATAATGTATATTAAACATGGCTATGTGTTATGCCTTTTTATAAATATTTATAGTCATGTTTATAAGGCTTTACGAATGCATTATAATGTGCTATGAATGTGTTTATAGATTCTTACAAACATTGCATTCAAAGAAAGTGTTACCGTTTAGAGTCTGAATTTCTAGCACCAAACTGTTCTTCCTTGAATTAAACTCGCTATTTAAGTTAAACACTTTGATGTGTCCAATGGCCAGTTGGCTAGATAATTATTTCGGATATCATTTTATAGTAATATACTACAATAGTATTAATAATACCATTACAGGCCAGCCACTGTAAAATGCATTGACTGGTAATGATACATGGATGCTGGTAATCCAGCTCTATTGATTGTACAGCATCATATCGAGAAGATGTGAGCCTCCAAGCGAGGGGCCACCCTTTGGTCCCACTTGACACTGTTTCACACTCATGATGCACCTGCCTTTGTGTTGGTGTTGAATCGCCTCCCCTCATTCTTTGCATCGTTTTGGACTCAAGATCTCATTAGCTTTGGCAGCACCATCCAAATCCATTATCTCCTGCATTACAAAACAAACCTAGTTCTTCACTGCCAGCAGGGAACCAGAAGGAAGCAGAGATGAAGGGCCAGTCAGCCTGGGATGTGATGCTTATAGCCGTGGGTTGGCATGTTGATAGTTACCATGGAGTCCCCAGCTGACTATGAACAGGATGGTGATGGTCTGCCTGCATTCAGCCCAGCCCCCCTTGGCCCCTCTGTCACCAGGGCATACAAAGGTTCCCACAGACCGCTGTCCATTCCAGCTGGCCACACAAGCGAGAAGTACCAAGATGTTTATCGGGTCACGAAATCATGGCCTCTCCACAGCACTGCAACAGTCACAATACTAGAGTTTATATTTTTCACAGCAGAGTGACTCACACACTGTCTTTTTTTATATGAGGAGACATTTACAGAAAGTTCAGCCCTGCAGTTCATATAAGGCTACAACAATTGCCGCTTTGTGGGATGGTGGCTTGGTAATTGTTTGGTAACCAGACAAGTGCCCTGCCTTTTTCCTGCCTTAACCGCTGTTCCCCGTTTCAGCTGGGCATCCTTAACCCATACACCAGCCACTGGGACACAAGATGTGAGAACATACAGCGCTTTTGCAGCATCTGAAATAACAAGCTTGGCACCCTCGCCCCAATCTCCCGAATTGCAGTGCCTGTAACATGGGTTTTCTGGCATGGCAGTGGTCGTTTTCTACCGGCTAACACAGGAAACACAGAACAGGCTTCTAAAGTGTCTGCCCAGAGGGATGGTTTGGAAGCGGTGTGCGGCACAGTGCCAGACGACTGCCAAAGCGAAGGTCTAATCATGTCAGCAGGGAGCTGGGCTGGTCTGGTATTGAACGGAACCATTTTCTCACCCTAATAAAAGGCCTACTTGTAAATTAAAAGGCTTTCAGCAGAGATCCGACTGGCATTTAGCACAATACTGTGACCCATACACACGGCTGTCTCACGATTCGGAGGGACGAGAAGCCCGGGTGGGGGAACTCTCTGAAGGATCTGCCTGCGGACACATCCCAGGAAAACACCCCCCACCACCACCACCACCCCCACAGCTCAGCACAGGGATGGTGTCACACTCGACAAAATCACAGTTACACAGCCAAAGCTGGGCAATTGACTCACCCAGAAAATTAGGGGGAACCAGACAGAGAGACACGCCCACAGACACAAACCGTCTCGCGGCTCCTGTGCAGCTGCGATGGCTGGTGAACAGTTATGCCAGCTGAATAATCAATGCTGTCTAGACATTCCCAGAAAACCCTCAAGTATGGATGCCAGAGGACTCCAGAAGCCCCATCAGGCACGTCAAAGACGCCCCCGAGAGATCTCAGGACCCCAAGTGAGAGGCATCAATCAACAGATTACCTGCCAAAACCTGGCAGACACAGTCAGCTAAGCTTTGTGCTTTGTTTCTCTCGATGACAGCCCTTCATGAACAAAGACACGCACATGCACACACACAGGACAGGACCGCCAGTGGCGGGTGAGGGGTGGTGAATGTCACAGCTGATCCAGTAAGCCAGTAGCCAAAGCTCCACCATAATGGCAAAAGAGACAGATAGGCGAGAGAGAAAGGTTGGGGGATGGTGTAAAAACACAGTAATAAGCCAGTGCTCACTGGAGGCAGGCTGGTGAAGCAAGCGAAGAGGCAGCAGATCCAAAGCCCGAGACAACGGAAGGCGGAGAGGCCAGCGAGAGTCCTACCTGGAGATGAGGGGTACGGGAGCCAAGAGAGAATCCGCTTAGACGCAGGGAGAATTGGTCCAAACACCTGCAACGAGAGAGAGAGAGAGAGAGAGAGAGAGAGAGAGAGAGAGGGCGGGTGAGGACAAGGAAACGAGAGGCTGTCAGCAGCAGAAGTCTGGTGGGTGTGGCAAGGGAGGGGGGGCTGCATCCAGTGAAGGTGCTCAGTCATGGCAGACAGCAGCATAGCCATCGAGCAGAACAGCACCTTCAGATCCCAGCGCCTGGTGCAACCCAGGGAAGGGGGAGGGGCTCTGTGTGCCTGCACACACACACACAAACACACATACACACACGAGGGGGCAATATAATAGCAAGGGAGGCAACAGAGAAAACCCTCAGGACAGAATTCAATGAAAGAGAGAGAGAGACAGCACGGGGCGAGCAAGGGGGAATCAGCATAGGGAAATTTCTAGGAGCCGGAGGCCCAATTGCTGTACAGTTTTCTAGGAAAAATGGGAGGTAGATGATACGCTCTCTTTTTCTTTGTCCTTCTGACTCCCTCGGCCCTTTCGGGAGCAGCGAGAGTGGTGGGTTTACCGGGGATTGGGCCATGTGACACCAGCTGACGGGGGCACGCCAGAACTCCCCACCTGCCCCCCAAGCCTGCACCATGCTTACAGTAACACCTTCCACAAAACCTTGTATGTTATATGGGTGAGACTCCGACCCAACAACAACAGGCAACAACAGCCAGCTATCAGCGGGGCGGGGTGGGGGGGTTTTCTCATGCTGTCTTTCTCAGCATATTAGCATGCAGAAGCACCACTGAGCAGGATGGCGGAGAACTGCTGACACTGACCTTCTTCACTCCCTGTACGGTGGGAGGGACCGCTCTGTCTCGTATGACATGGCAATGAGACAAGCGGAAACCCACCATAGAAGCAATGTCACACTTATAAAAGAACATGAGACTAACAAAGATCTTGAGGCTCATGAAGGAGCTTCACTTTCATGAAGGAGGTTCATGACCAGCAAGGAGCTACATGACCAAGAAGGAGTTTCTTGTTCATGCAGGAGCTTGAGAGTCAGGAATGAGCTTCATGATCACGAAGGAGCTTGAGGCTCATGAAGGAACCTGAGGCTCATAAATCCCCGAAAATGTACCTTGAATGTACCTTTAATCTACCCACAAGCCCGAAGGCCTACTGTTAACAAATTAATGACAGCTGACAGACGATGTGACGGCTTATTTGTGAGCGATACATGACACCAGTCAGTCTGAGGTTTCCTGTATATGTCCATTGTGCTCAGCAATTCACACCATGTATTAATGTGGGTAGCATCATCCCCACATTCCTTGAGTATACAGTCAGTTAACAGCAGGATTTCAGTCAGAAACCCAACGACAGATGACAGATATGAATCTGTCAGGCTCCAAGCGCACAAGCTGACCAGATAATTACTGGAGGTAGAGGTTTAGTCAAAAGAACAAATACCTTACAATAAAAGGACCTTCAGAAAGGGTAATAATTCACTATTCAGTTCATTGTCTACATGATGGTTATTTATGGATTACCATAAAACCTAAATCAGCCAACATTGATCATTTTTGTAAGAATCGCTCTCACATTAAAATTCCAACAGCTGCTCCTACAATCTGAATATTTTGCAAACTTTGCATTTCTTCCCGGCTTCCATCTTCCATAGCTGGTGCAGACTCCAGTCTCTATATGCTTGATGTTTTCTACTGGATGTCACACATTAGTGTCCAGCTCTGGCATTACCATAATGAGGCAAGAAGCCTGTGTTGATGTTCGGGGGCCATTCCTGCACAACAAGCACCGCTGCTCCACGTTTTTACTGATTTGACATTTATTTTTTAGGCATAGCAGCGTGTTGCTGTGATTATTAATCAAATCACGATATGGCTGTGCACCATGGTGAAGAGCAGGCTGGCCTGTGTCTCCATGCCTTTGTCTCCATGGGCAGAGCTTCCTGCTTTTCAGAGCGTAGGTGTGTGTGCGCGTAGGCCGCTATGAGTGACTGTAAATGTATGAGCGTGTGGGTGCACATGTGTGGGAGGGCTGACTCACATGGTCAGAACAGGTCGGCGCAGAACTGAACCTGAGCGGTGATGTCACAGCCAAAGGGGCTTCGGACCGATGGCCTCGCCATTAAATAAGACACAGAAGAGTCCAGAGAGAAAGCGTGAAAAGTGAGGGTTCATCATTACAGCAACTTGCTGATCAGAGCATCACAGAAAGATCAACAAACAAGATCACACAGACAGACAGAAGATCGCACCCCTAAACCTGGCCCTGTCTCAGTCAGAAATGCCGATCAGTGCATGTCATTCACAATCAGAGGCTGTGGGAGGGGCTTGTGTGACACAGGGGGAGGAGTCATTTCTGATTTGCTGAGCTGTCTCTTCAGCCGGACTTGGGTTAAAGAAACTAGCCTGCTAATCCTACCCTAGTATACTAATCTTTTAACCCCCACCCCATAATAGGTCCACACCCTGCAAACACAGCCCACATCCTTACAGTGAACACACGCACGCAGCCTGTAATTTATTACCACCTACTGCTATTTCACCATGTTTTAAATCCAGCAGCCCCTTGAAAATTAGCAGCGGCTGAATGCATTAGGTGACGCATCACATCAACCACGGAAGGAAAATTGTTTCATAATTATTATGTGCTGCGAAAATGTCAGCATAGATAGAGGCAAAAAAAGCTGTGTTCTCAGAATGCACCGTCCCCCTCTAATTCAGACTGTGTGTTCAACTGCAAGCACACAGCAAGTGTACACTGCTCGGAAATCAAAGATTAAAACATGGAAAATGCATTTAGAGCTTAGTAATTCCTTGTACCACTTCCATCCATATAGATTATCCTATTTTTAAGTTTCAAAACATCCAGAACTAATGTATAAAGATGAACAGATGGAAATACTAGACATATTGACAGTATGTCACAGATCTTCAAGCTAAACTGCAGTTCACACTCACTGCCTTGAAATCTACTAAAACTAAGGTATCATTTAGTTTTTCATTTTTGTTAGTCTGTGTTTGGAAGTCTAATATGTGAACATGATAGATTAACTAAACATCATAATGACCCCAGATGTGTGGGTGTTTCTTTGGGTGTTCCTTTGTGCTGCTGGTCTCACCCACTATTTCAGCCCATCCCTCTCCATTCTGATAGGCTGGTTTATATTTCATCATTTTCTTTATAGGGCCTGTGCAGAAAATGAAGAGGGGGTCATTACGTTACAGTATTATGCAAAAGTGTTAGGCAATAACAGAAAAATGATGTGTAAATGCTCTTCATGTTGGTGAAATTATGCCTGTCAAAGTGTGTCTGGTTAACCATTTTAACACCTCTCCTAAAGTGACCCAAGTATTTGCAGCAATCATCTAATGCACTAGTGTATTTTTTATAATAATATATTATAATTATAATAATATTTTTGCCCACTAGCACACAGCATGTTTGGCTAACCAACACCTCATTAGTTATTTAACTAATTAAGTTCATTGATTAAGTGAGCTGGTCGTAAAATTTAATGAATACATGGAACGGCTGAGATGCCCCTGAGGAGAGGTTTGGGAGCTGAAGCGGTGTTCATCTAGCCACCCAACAAGATATCTGTAACGTTTTGGAGAACATAAGAAAGTCTTGTTACATTTTATTATGTGACTGTTAATTAGGGGCCATATGTTCTTATGTTAAATTGTGTTTTTTTTCCTAGGCAAATATACACTTACTGCCAAGATAAATAGCTTTAAACATTTCCTTTGACTTTTGCACAGTGCTGTATAGTATAATAAAAAATATATATAGTACAATCTCACCTACACTTACAAAGTTCTTCGATGTGCACACCAACGGTGAATGACATTATGTGAAAGGGGAGTGGCACGGCCTATCATTTCAAGGGTGTGAAACAGCCGGAAGACAGCAATTAGAGGATGACACATGGGACAGTGTGCACACGGCTCTGTCCTGTACACTGAGCAAAGGACAGACCTTCAGACCCTGTCAGGAAGTGTCCTGCTTCTCCAGGTCTTTCCTGGGCTTCCCCCACAGAGCACCGTACACCCTGTTAAAAATGGTCCATGCCCACTTAGAAATGAGGCTCAAAACATCTGGCAGTCCATCCACTGGGGGGGGGGTGATCCACAAAAATGGGGATTGTACATATACAGTACTATTAGTCACTTTAGATGTTGTGATTTCCAGCCCCCAGTGGTGGGGAGCTTTCCCCCGAGAAACAGCACAGTAAACACAACTTTGAAAGCTTCCGGACACATTCTCTGCATTCTAACACAGGCCTCAGATGGTCCCCTCTGGGTGTGATTAGGTCTTGCCTAAACTGTCTACCCAAGCATACCAAAACTGTTGGGGAAGAATTGGATAAGATTTATTGGTTAAGACATTAATAATCAAGGTCGTCTTACAGCAACTTGCTGGGTTCATGTTTACTGAAAATATAGCAATACGTTGAAATTGAATGCTTTTGCCTTGCTGCATGTCAGTGATTTGGGAATGCCTTGATTGCATTTGAACCTGTTTGAATAAAAGACCTTCTCCCCTCACTTCATATGGGTATAGCCCACACTCTTCATCATGTTGTTGTTTATGCTGTGGCCTATCTAGATGACATCGTTGTGTAGTGCACGGATAAATTGTGATATTTCTGGCACTTGAGGGTCCCACAGTTTCTGAGGAAGGCAGGCCTCACAGACAGCCCTGCAGACGGCAGTGAATGGTTTGAGGTTCTATCTGGGTCGCTGACAGATCTGGGCTCAATAGAATAGCAGTGATCACCTCCAGCCTGCAAAACAGCTAGTTGTTCCCAATATTGGATTCTTTTTTTTTCATGTTTGCCATTTCAGCAGTGCTGCTGCTTATTAGTCACTGTTACTCCTGAAAAAAAAACAATTCCTTACTCAGCCCACTGTCACTTTGCTCTGGTTCCTACTTCCATTCAGACCAGGGTCAGGTCCACAAGCTAAATCACACCATTTGTTCATTCTTGTCCTTACAACATAAGTACAGATGGTGGAACTGCACTGAATTTTATTATTTTTTTCTAATCATAACGGCAGACAGATATCGGGAGCAAAAAATACTCTACAAATGAACTCCAAGCAAGAGTTACATTAGCTAAAACGTGATGTAAATTTGCATATCATAACTTCATATTTTAATCCAAAAATCATAAAACATAATGTAAATATGACATTACTGAAAATCATGAGCAGAATCAGTTTAGTAGGGCTGCTCAATTATCATAATTACAATTATTGTGATCAATTTTAAGATCGCAAATTGGAAATATCATGCATTTATTGAACTAAAAAAAAAAAACTTGTTTTTTTAACAGCATATTTCCTTGAACTTTAAGTACAAATCAACTGAGAAACAAATCAAAGGGGCTGGAAATGGGGGTGCTGGATTTATAATACAAAAAAAATACATCACAATCACATGTAAATCACAATAACTGGTTTATCTCGATTATTTTGTTTTGATAATTGTTGGAAGCCAAACTCGTAATTGAAATCAAAATTTGATTAATTGCCGCGCCCTACAGTCTAGTATAGGAGAAATGTTACTTGACCAGTGACCAGTTTGAGAATTAAGGAAATGTGAGGTTTTCTCTTGTCATAGGACAATATCAACGACAGTCTCAGGAAAGCATCTGTCTGTGGTAACCTAGTGACTTTTTACCCTTTTCTGTTAATTTGTTTTCTTGGACTAATCAAGCTACACTAGCATCAAGGTTCGTCACACAAGGACCTTCTCCTTTCTGTATGAAGCTGGAAGATTCCTTTGCAAAATCACATTCCTCTGTTAGATCACATGTTCTTCATGCGATCTAATAGGACCAGCTTGGCTCGATATGAGGATTTTGCTCACATCTTCATCAGTCACAAAACAACATATCAGGACCAGAGTGAAACTCATCAGTGCAGTTAATTACGATATACAGTTATTCAGCAAAAGCAAATTGGAGGACATTTTGAGTCATGAGGCACTTTGGACATGTCAAACAGGTCTGACCTGGGAACAGTAAATATATTATGACCTGGGAATCCCTGGGTTATGCTCAAGCCCCCACAGAAGCAGAGCAGCAGTAAAGGGGGAGTAATGAAGTCCCAGTCTGACAAGCATCGATCCAACCCACTGCAATCTTCCGCTCAGATCTATGGCCTCAAAGTTGAGCCCGGTGGGTGTTTCATCTTTGCGAAGGAGAAGGACTTGCTGCCTTGAACAGGTGCAAATGGGTATGTGAGCTCATATACTGCAGTATAAACAAACGACATAATCCTCATTAAATCACGCTCACTGGTGGAATGTGACCAGGAGTAACTGCACACGGGGAGCCCAAACAGCATTACAGCCGATTTCCACAAATCCTTCAGTGTCGCACTACTCAGCGCTGCAGGGGGCGCTGCTCCGCAGTCGGGAGCATTTCATAATACAGGCAAAAATGCACCTGATTAAAACCTAAAACATCGAGAACATGAGTCCAGTAGCCGATCTTAGCATATGACTTTATGCTTCCTGCCTTTTCTGGGAAATGTCTAGGAGCACCTTAGGCAATGCACACCAGCCCTAAACTACGCAAAAACTACAAACTACGAAAAGCTCCTCATGACTTGCTTCTCTGCCTCAGTCAGGGGTAAGGTACGCATAATGCTCATTTCGACATAAACCTCATTTCTGGGTTCATGATTCTGTGCAATTTCGGACCAGTAGGGAAAACAGTATCTGTTTTTAAATTATTTATTATTGAAACTGCAAACATAAACACAGTTAGGAATAGTTATAAGTCAAAGGAAATGCATCTGAATAACAAAGCCTGAGAGGCACTTATTTGCACATTGTAAAAAAAAATGTACATACAGTTAAAAAAACATACATAATATCATAACAATGATAGCGAAGTAGCCCCCATCTAAACGTGATGTTCTCTAGTACAGAGCACGATCGCATATCTGTAGCGATAAACACCCCTGTAGCCATAAGTATTTTTTAGCCGAGTCTGATTTTCCTGGCAATTGCGCCTTACATGCCACAGGGAGATTAATTGCAGAGGCTGTTTCTGCCTTGCTCCAGTCGTACACACGCTCAGATGATGCCATCTCAAATGAGTATGAGAACATACCCGAGGCTGGTATAACAGAGCCATCAGACAGCCTTAGTCTTACCAGCGACTTTCTCTAATATTGGTCCAGTCCAATTTACTGGGAAACCAAAATATTTTCAAACCACCCATTATGACTACCCGTAATCAACTTACAGCTGCACTTAGCATGTTTTCCGAGTTGAATATCTACTTTTGAATTTAAGTTCCGCCCTTGTCAATAAATGTATTTCATTTCATTATGCGTACCGAACCGAAAATGAGACCACACGGCCAACAACGAATTCGTATTCCATTACAGCCCTAATAGCTACAAATAAGAGAACAAGCTGATAACCACTTGTATTGCCGAATTATAAGCCTAATAAACATACACATATACTACATATTCAATTTGTTTATGTACATATGTAAAGAGACATACTGATATGATGGTCATTTTGCGCACCATGCGTTCACTGAATTGAAGCAGGAGGCTAGCATTGTGAGGTTTAGTGACTGAGACGGTTTCACATTGAGGTATCACTCCTGTGGTGACTCAGGTTGTGTTTTAGAAGGACAATGATGGTGACCTCTTCATTAACTGACATGCTTAATCATTATCTGTGTCCAGCCATCAGTGTAGAAGGGAGAAATGACTAATAACGCCAAGATGCATTAAGGTTCAGCATTATTCAGAGATATTAGGACTTAATTAAAAACGGAGACATGCCTGAATCAGCAGTTGGTACAATAAGGGGAGAAACAGAGGAGAGGGAGGTGGTGAGTCGTGGACTTTAATAGGTATGAGAATTAGGAGAGGAATCTACGCGTAGCGGCCCAAAATCCAGGAAGCAAGTGCAGGATGTTTCCCCTGTATAAGGAGAAAATGCACCTCATCACATCCCAAACACTGTCTATGCACACTAATGAACAAACAAAAGGAACCAGCTACCAGTTCAAAACATACTGATACATTTTCTAGTTAATGCTGCACATTAACCACAGCAATGTCATGTCCAAAAGAATGAAGCTTCACTCTGTCCAGCTCCTCCACAATATCAGGGTGACCCAGCTTTGCCTAACCCTCATGGAAATACCAACTACTCTAGTAGCATTGACTTTTCCATCGTAAACATTAACATTGCAGTCCATCCATCCACCCATCCATACATCCAACATTTTTCAGCTCCTCCAGGTCAGGGGCCTCGGTGAACACTGCAGCGTAACCAGGCAGATTGTATTTTCTGATACACAGTATGGACCCAGAGCCATAGGAATGCATTAGTACTAAGCGAGGTCTGCATATCTCATCTGTGACCCTGCAAGCTTTTCTTATATTCATAAGGGAGTCATTCACTGTCCTCTTCATTCCCACAGCAGAGTAAATAACAGTACATTGACTCCACTGATCCTCCACCATATGGGGGAGAGGCAACTGAACTTTCGAGGAACTTCTTGTCTGGAGTATGTGAACATACCATCAGGGCGGGCTCAGGGTTTTCGGCGATTCCAAGACATTACAAGGAGTCAGTGTCTGTCCATCTAACCAAACCACTTTCACATCTCAGAGTCACTATCATCCCTGTATCCAACAGGACAGGCGAAGGCCTACCTCGACTCATTTATACACACAGGGGCGGGCCTTTGCTGGGACCCTGCCAGAGAATCCCTCCGGCCTCTCCCCCTGCCAGAGAATCCCTCCGGCCTCTCCCCCATACTCCCACCTCATCCTCGCTCCCATCATGAACAGCACAGGAAATTCCTGACATGGAAAATATGTTTCCCACGGGTCAGTTTACGAGTGGGCTGTGAGAAGGAGAGGCAGCTATCTGTCAGCAACCCAGGAAGTTGACTCTGTGTGTGCGTGTGTGTGAGAGAGAGAGAGAAATGTATATACTGCATTGTAGGGGGGACACAACGTCTCAGAATGTGATAAAAACCAGTTATTTTCACATTGTTGCGACATTTGTTCAGTCCCCACAAGGGGAAACTAGATTCTATAAAAATCCATGAATGCAATAAAAAACTAAAATAATCTGAAGTGTTGTATTTTATTTGGTTTCTTATGGTTAAGGTTAGGGCTGGGTAGGGGTTACAGTTGTCATAGTTGGGACTAGGGTTATACCCATAGAAATTTATGAAAAGTCCCCAAGAAGTTATAGATACCGAAATTCGTGAGTGTGTGTGTGTGCATGCGTGTGTGTCTGTCTGTTTGTCTGTGCCCATCGTGCCAGGGAGCCTCCCCCGCATCACACGGCCATAACACCCCACACCTAATGTCATACCCATAACAATGGAATGAGCACAGAGCCCAGTGCTGCTGGCGTCCCTGTTTACCCAATGCATGAAAAAGTGCCCAGATCAAACAAGGAGTTACGGGCGAAAGATTTTTAACTGAAAGCGAGGACGTCC
>JAAGVU020000035.1:16902443-16918335 GCA_011763525.2 Mormyrus iriodes | reverse complement strand
CTCCCCCCCCACTCCCCACCACCACCACCAAAAGTGTTACACTAGCATCTATTTGCAGCCACACACAGTAAAACAAACCTCCTCACAAGGAGTAGACCTCTTTGCAGACACTGACCCTCCTCACCCCTATATGGCTGGCTTTGGGTCACCTCCACTGCCCGCCTGCTCTCATAGAGTGGGAGGGAGCGGAGATGTTGGAGGGCAGATACATGACGGGCAAATATTAAACATCACATCCATTCAAAGCTCTTAGGTTAGAACCTTGGCCGATCGTCCCCAATCCCAGTTCCAGGAGAGCCATTAGCATGTGGCAGAGGACCACACAGGGTCCCAGCTGCTCCATTCTCCAGCCCAGCAGCGGTGCGGTAGGCCTACAGGGACAGGATGGTGTAGCTGGGGGCCAGCGGATTACATAACAGCAAGCTCTACATGAGCGAGGAGAGCTGTGCGTTTCCACCCACGTCTGTGCTGTTCCTCGGCGTCAGTGTAGCCGCTGAACATCTTCCCCCTTTATCACAGTATCTCCCTGATACTGTCATTCAGACAGCGTGAAATCGCCAGCTGGTTTTAGGCCCGCTTCAACGGTTAACATGCTCTGCATGACCTCTGACCTTCTAACGTCACGAGACACTTTCCCCTCAACTCATCCGCCACAAACCATAAGTGTGTTGCCTTCCAATGGCTGCGCAGTTAGAATGAAGGAGCAGAGAATGAACCATACACACACATTTAAAGAGCCCATTTGGTTCGTGGTTTTATAAACAAAAGCATTAAGAGAAGCAGAGTGAATATATGTTAATTATACTGTTAGTTTACCATGACAGTTTTGGCAGTGAGTCATCTATGATTCAGTGGGACAAGAGAGAACAAATTACGAATGTTAAAAACAAGATCAACTAGCTTAGGGGGAGAAGACAAAACCACCACAACCCCACCCCCTCCCAAAAAAAAGGTAGAAATCAAATCTGTCCAACTGTGTAAATAAAGCATCACATACAACTGTCAATTAATCTAACAACAAATCAACAGCTGCTTGTTTGTTACAACAGAACCTGTGTGTCAGGTATGAATTATACAGCCTGTGTTTTTATATGTATTTACTGGGATATATTCTTAACAGAATGAGACCCAAAAACAGACCCCAGAGTGCTGGTCACATGCAGGGAACGGCTGACTCTCACTGGCCCTCTTCACCATTTATCTGAGGCTCCTTTTCACCCTCTGGCTTTCAGCCTTCAGAGGTTGATCGCTGTTGCTCTATTTCCTGTATGGCAGCCAACTGCAGACACTGTGAGAAGCTCCTCACTCCTGTTCATGTCAGACATTCACATAGTGCAGAATTGGTATATTTCTGTCACGTCTCTGTGCGATATTCTGCAGGTGTGCTCCAGGGCTGGCCAAACATGTCACCGGAACCACGCTGTGACGCTACACGTCACAATTATGTGCACTGTACCTGTGGTTCACACGTCAGACCATAAAGCCTACAACTTTGTATCAACAAAATGACCCACAGAAATACAGAATTCAAAGTAATACCAAATATCGTTACTCTACAGAGCAGGTGCATTGACTGAAAACCTCAGGACAAACTGGAGAAGTTAGAGATCATGTATGATTAACAGTAAAGATGACTGCCGTAAGGCTCACTGCAGAAGCCGTGGCAGCCTAGAGAACATTTCTGAATAAAGGAGGACTTGGAAAGCTTGGGAAATGCCAGTGAAGTCCCTTGGTGTTCAGCTGCTACAGTAAAGCAGAATCCACCCCCCCCCCCCCTGCACTGCTCTAAAGGCTCAGCACCACTAAAATGATGCGTAGTATCCTTACAAAGAAGACCTTTCCCTCCCGCTATACTCACAATGCACAGAAGAACGACTCCCCCCCATGTGGAACCCTCTATGTCATTCAGAATGTTCTAAAAACTATGGCACCAACCAAGCGTTCAGAAGGCGTCCCTCTCATGCCGGTTGGACACCTTCGGCCAAATGAAAATGACGAATAAACTGTGAATTTTGCCTTCACATTCAAATGTTGTTTTTCTCAGCATGCTCCCCATTAAGCCCTGTTACATAGAGCGGCTGTTCCCGCATGCCATAACGGAATCAGCCGCTGAAGATGTACACATCCTAAAGGTGAGACAACAGCAGCTTCCCCAAAAAAAACTTACGCACCACAGAGGAGGCATGCATGACAACACAACACCTGGCTGGGCTGTAACTTACACTGGAGCATCCACACCTGAATAAAATGAGTTACACTTTTAATCACATTCAATTAACAGCTTCACTGAAGCTGTTTTTCTTAACACCTATGCTCTAATTTCATTACATCCATTAATATGACAAAATCATAATCACAATCAGCCAAAAAAGACTTACAGGTCAGAGGAGATTGGCCAGACTCATTAAAGCTGATAGGAAGACGTCAAGTGTGACGATAACAGCTCAGTACAGTAGCCATTTTCTTCTCTGAAAGCTCAATCGACATGGTTCTGGACGCAATATAGGGTCCTGCCTGGTACCAGCTAAGGGTACTTAATAAAGCGGCCTCTTGGTGTACAATACTGAAACAACAGCATCAAGATCTAGCGTGTTGCTATTGGAGAATATCTGCTTTTGGACAGATAGATGGATACAGGCCGAAAAAACAGAAGCCTTCCCTTTGGACAGCCACTTTACTCCTATCTCCAATAGGATATGCCCTTCTGAAATTACCGTTTTGTTATTTTATCCATGCATGCTACAGAGAGGTGACCCCACACAAGATCTATTACCTCACACACCTCAGCACTAATTAAACACCACCCGCAGGACCGAAGAGCAGGTGCTGTTAACTTCGAAAGTGTTTATGTGTAACTAGGCATGCATGAAACACGTCTCAACACTGTGACCGATCCATATGCAATGATAAACTCCTGTATCACCTGTAAAGACTGCAACTGGGAGACCAAGAAGCAGAGATGCTCATCTGGAGAGCTGTGTGAGGCCTGTCATGAAGGTGCACAGACTCCGTTTCCATGGTCACATCCACAGAGCTGGTCTCCATGGTGATAAGAAGCATTTATCAGGATGGCATGCTAACAACAACTGATAAAAAATGACAAAAGATGACATAAGGAAAAAAGGTGGAGGATTTCAATGGCCAAGAATGAGTGGCAGGCCAAGGACATTGGGGACAAGCCTGCTGTCATTTACATTCTATCCTCATCCACCCATCAAAGCACGGTCAACCATGTCAACTTGTCAACTGTTTTCCAGAAACCCTCATGCTCCATAACCCTTCGCATTAGCAGCCAGACAAAACTGTCTGCATTAATGTGCAGTACCAGTCAAAAGTCTGGACACATCTAAGACCTCTATCATCTTGTGAACCAGGAAAGAGATGGAGTGCTCTGACAGATGACCTGCCCCCCTCCCCCCACACAATCCCCCGACCTAAACCCTATAAAGCTGGTTTGGGACAAGTTGGAACAAAGAGTAAAAGCAAGGTAGCCAACTTGTGCCCAGAACTTGTGGGAACTCCTTCAGGACCATTGGAGAAGCATTCCAGGTGGCTACATCTGGAAGCTGGCTGAAAAAATGCCACAAGTCTGTAATGCTGTTACTGAAGCGAAAGGGGGCTGTTCTGAATAGTGTCTGAATGAGTCTAAAATGTGAGAAAATTTTGAGATGGTGACCACTTCTCTTGGTTGTTGCAATATTTGACAAGTATTACTTCATTGCCTCAAGACCTTTTACTATAATGTGAGTAACATAGCTAAAGTAGAGACAAATGCATTAAACACAGGTGTGTCCAGACTTTTGACTGGTACTCTACATCCAGAGAGTGTATTCCGACGTTCTGGAAAGACGTTCCTGATGTGACTGAAGACCTGTGAGCTCCTACCAAGTGATGGCTGCAACCATGACAGAGAGATGAGCAGAAGTGGGAAGACAGATTCCACCACAAAAGGCTAAAGGATTCATTCATCATTTTCTGTAAAAGTCCATGTCCTGACTTGCAGCAGCAGTAAAGACGGCATATTCTCGTGAAGACGGTCCCAGACAAGGCTGCAGAGTGACCTCATAACTGCATCTGTTACACCTGCTAAGTAGTTTAGATTCAGACTTAGACTCAGCAGAACATATTTATGGTTCATTTCTTTAACAGAAAATGGTTCATTTTAAAGGACGTGAAGTTGTACTTAACCCTTACTAAATTAGAATTTGTAGAAGACTGTAATGTCTTAATTATTAGCAGGAACATTTCTGCTTCGACCCAATTCTGCTCTGCCAAACCGGACAATTTCCTTGGCTCTGCAGAGTGTCATTGTAATCCACAGAGACATTGTTTGTCCATGATTGGTGGATAGCAAGTTGCTATGGAGACCATACAATTAAAGGCTGAAGAAAATGAACTCTGGGGGGACTGTTGTGGGCCCTGATGTCTTTCAACCAGAAAGCAAGAGACGAAAAAGATATATGAAGACACACACACACACACACACACACACACTCACAATTAAGGCACCCCCCATCCCATCAGCAATCCATCCAAGCCAACCTGAGAGTTTTGAAATAAATGTGTTTCCTAGGCAACCCCCAGCATGCACAGCAAAATGTGTCATAATGGGGATCTGACAATGCACAGGGACAAAAACTGAGCAAAAATTCATCTATCTTAGTTTTCTTTAACATAATCAAACTGAAGATTGCCCCAAAGATTATTTTCTAAAAGAGGTCCCGGAAATCACAGAAAAAACCTACAGATAGAGTAAGAAAAAGCCATTGTAGGCTTTCGCATGGTGACAGTCATAACTGATTAGCCCACCAAGGTACTGTGAGAGACCAACCAGCAGGAAAGACCAATGCATCCCCCACAAAGTCTCCCACCCCAGGTGCAACAAAGGGAGCACAGCAGAGAGGTCAGGCCCATTGGGTGAAGAAAGGGTGAGGAGGGCTCTTAAGAAGCCTGGAACCAATCTCGTGAGCAGATGGCTTAAGATTAGCATGTGAATGGCTGACACTAATGTGGGGGGACTGGATCGGGGACATCTAAGGGTGCAGTAAGGCGCAGCCTGGCCCATCCTCCCAGAACCTCCTCACAAAGGTAGGAGGCCACATGGCCCAGAGGGGGCCAGGGAATGTATACACTGGGCTCCAGTAGGCGAAACAGGCTCTAAGGGGTCCATGCTTGTACAACATTAGTGGCTGCTCATTACAATGAGAAAAAACCTCTATAAACATCCTGTTATTAAAAGCAATGTAAAGTAAGATAAGGTTTTACTCCTTGTGAGTATATACTAGAGAATCAATTCGAGATTTGAGTTTCATAAATGTGCTTATCATATTCACTGTGGACAAATTTGTCAGCCAAGAGCAATGATCCATCATCTATAGAATTTCATTCTGGGACAAAAGCAAATGACAATAAACCCAGGTCAGGAGTTATGGTCACAAGTAAATATCTCCAGGGCTGTGATGAAACAGATATCTCTAGACAAGGGTCTCTAGGACAAGGATTAGTCACCTCTATGTCTTAGTGTCCAGCTATTAAAAACATGCAATCAGGTAAAGCAGTAATACTACAATAAATGCTCACCTAAATATGAATCCACTGAAAATACACATTCTGAGCTGGAAGCAGGTAGGGTAATTATACAGTTCTGCGATAAGGGTGAACTCGATGTTAGCTATTGATCACTGGTCCCCTGCTTACAGATGCCTCAGGTAATGAAGCCGGGGTCATTCTGATTGAACGGATTGCCTTGTTAGGCAGAGCGAATGGGGGAGAGCTCATGTGGAGGGAGAGTTACTACATTGGAGAGCTCGATGGAGTTGTGTGGTGGCTTCTCAGTGCTTGCTGGGGCTTACTTTCTTGCCCTTTTCCTGTCAGCCCCTATAGCAGATCTCCAGCCTTCACCTGCTTATGTACCACATAGATTTAGATTTTAGCCTGATTCATTGTAGGTTTGTTTCATAACCTGCCAGAGGGCTTTGTTTATATGGAAGCTATGGATTTGTTTTGATGGGGATTTCAGTGCCATGGAAACCAAACAGAGAGAGAGAGAAGTCTATGTTAGTTTACCTGCATTAGGTCTTCAACTGCAGAAGATGGGTGTCTGAAAAGCTAGTTCATATTCCAAAAGGAGCAATCTAAGAAACTGAAATCAGACACGTAGCTCAGCCACTGATTAATCCCAGAATCAAGGAGCACTTGGAATTTGGACATTCAAAATCATTATAGATGAGGTCATCTGAAGAAAATATAAATGGGAGACTTCCAGAACGATGCAAAGGAGTAGAGGTTTTAGCTGGTAAAGGGGCAACAATTTTATCTTCTTTGTTTGACTCAGTGAAGAGGAGGCTTATCTACTTATTGATGGGTTATTGACAGATGGTATCTAACATACCAAAAAAAGTCCATCATAGCCTAACACAGTGTTTCCCAACCCAGTCCTGGGGGACCCCCGGACAGTCCATGTTTTTTTTGGGAGCTGGTAGGGAGCAAAAATATGGACTGTCTAGCAAGGAGCTGGGAGGAAGCATAAATTTGGACTGTCTGGGGGCCCCCAAGGACAGGGTTGGGAAACACATTTACCTGCTGAGGCAGAGTATAAGGAGCAACCAAAAAGTGCTTCCCCAACCAAATGAATGCACATCAACGTCATGCTACCGCCATCAGTCCCTTCATAAAGTCTCACTGATAACCAAAGTAAAGTCACTGCTGAGAACCTTGAACACTGCCTGGCTGACCAGCTCCAAGCATGTCTGGCTACCAAACTCAACCAGAGAACTATGTCAGCATCTAGTTCCAACCTGAGTGAGAGGTAATTTAATAGTAATGCATTTTTTTCTGGGCTGCGTAATCATAAAAATGGAAAAAAACAGGTGAGGCTTTATGTTCAAATCTATGAAGATTCTTGCTCACAAATGTTTCTTTTTAATTAATAAATCATACATGAGCTAAACATAAAGATGCACTAATTCTATTGATTTCTGTACGTATTACCAAAAAGGGGGCTAGTTAAATCTAATAAGTCTATCATTGTAACTTTCATGTGACATGAAAAGGGTCATTAAATATGGTCCCTGCTGACATGGCGAAGCTCAGGTTTGGCCCTCCATAGAAAATAATTTCCCAGGCCTGATCTAGATGATGATCAAGGTTCCGAGTATTTTTCTGTCATGTGTCCTCTGTACAATGACATTCTTACTTGTGCGCTTCCTAAAGAACACAATGCCAGAAAAATAAAGGAAAAATAAAAAAATGAAATACAATAGAAGTACAGCTGCCAAAAACAAACAGAAATAGACACGACCACAGACGAAATAAACACATCTAGGGAATAAAGTGACTGTGTGCTGACTGGCAGCCTTTGCTAAGGAGCCTAAATACATCTTCTGCAAGGTCTAGTCCTCGTACTTAACACACCATCGCCAGGAATTCGAAAATCTACAGTTCTTTGCCTGTTACTTTATCAGTTCTAGATTTGCAAATTCCTTCTGACAGTTCAATATGACAATGCCTTCAAACAAAGGTGTGCCACAGAACCCTTGTTTGAGAACCTTCTCCCACTTGTACGTCGTTTTGGACAAAAGTATCTGCTAAATAAAGCAAATGTAAATGTAGGGAAATGCCACCCCTGAATCTCAGGTGCAAGTGCGTATCATCATACACCATCCACCAGAAGGAAGGAGGGAGAAGCAAGGCTATGCAAAGTGGCTGAAGTCCTTCTCGAGGTGGCCTATGTATCGTTCAGGTCCCGAGTTGCCGGGAGCCGTGTAACGCTAATGCTCTGGATGCTCTTTACTGCTCTTTGCGGTGTTTTATAGCCCGTGTGTCAAGCAGCTGCTGTAGTAAGATATTACACAACTGATAAGAATAGACTCCACGGTACACCTGTAAAAATCAGTTAGTACTGCTGCTGGCATTCAGACGTAACATGACACAAAGCTGCTGACACAGTAACTGAAACGTCAGGCACCGTTTGCTAGGATTTCATCTTTATCTGTTGTCCAGTCTATTTTGTATATAAAGCTTCCCTTAGAACACACACAGAAGCTGGCAGCAGTCAAGGTTTGGCCCTCAAACTTAGAACATCATCTGTTAGAAATCGAAAATCTCCATGTCTTTGTCTGTTGCTGTATCAGCCATAGTTGTTTTCAAATCCCTTCCAGCAGTTCAGCATGACACTGAAAGTCCTGAAACTGAGATGTGTGACAGATCATCCCATCATCCTCCCTAAGTAACAGAAACAGCTGTTCACATAATGAGCTGATGCAGTGCAGGACCTTTTACAGACGTTAAACAACAAAATGAAAGTGAGATCCTTTGGGCAGAGTCCAAGTGCTGGAGATGTACAGATAACTGACTTGGGGGCTACTGTACTGATCAGGGTCTGCTCAGGATAAACAGTGTCTCAGAACAGTCCCAACAAGAAAAAAAAAACGCGCACTCAAGGTGCTGATTTCCTGTGAGGCCCCGCTGGCTGTCCGTGCCAGATGTTAGCAGTCCTTCAGAATGCCCCAAGGGGCAAATAAAACACTAAACTTGCTGCCTGCATAGTTTAATTGTGACAGCCACGGTCATCTGTCACTCTTCTACCGGAGCACAACTTTAGAAATGTCATTAAAGCAGAGCGCCATTCAGAAGCACCGTTGTCCAGTGACTGCTGTGAAAAAGGACCAAGCACCTATTACTGGTCGGTGCTCACATCTGGACACTGTGAGCACACACACTCTGCTTCCCTGGGGACGCCTCTTGCCTTTCTGTGCATGGCTAATAGGGGCTACAGGCTCCAAGCAGAGGCCTGGCTAATGGATTAAAGGCCTGGCTGAAAATCAAGCTTGGGTTGGATGTCATTATCACAGCCGGTGCTCACAATGGCACTGGGTGCCAAGCCAAATGACCCGGCACCTCCAGTTCTGGGAGCCTTCACACACACAGACGACCATGCTTTCACCATACTGGAGATCAGGACCTCACTCGGCGGGGTGACACTGGTGAGCCCTGCTGTCATGCCTCACACCTGCAATGCATTGGTTGACCTGCATCAGTCATCATTATCTGGCAGATTCACCCAACCCTATTCAATGACCTCTGTGACCTGCAGAAGACCCTGAAAGCCATCATCAGCTGACAGACCCGAGACCACACCCACCAGACAACTATGGCCTGTGGTTAACCTGGTGAAGGGTCATGTATTTCATACCTGCCCAGGAGGGTAAGCTGAACATCAGCCTTCACACATACGATTGCTTCACGCTGAAGTTCTGCAAGCCCAGCAAGCTAACAGTCTCAGTCACAATGCCCTTGGCTGTGGACCTGCAACCTGACTCATGGCAGAATTACTAAATTACAAAAGCACCGGGCATTTTACATCACTCACTTAAAGTAAGTGATACGAAGAGGCGAATGTAATTAATCATCTGGCAGTGCAACCATAAACCTACACGGCGAATTTGTCTTTAATCAGTAAAGCACAGATATTGCTGAGCTCCGCTTATTTGTATCGACTTCACTCTGCCTGCGTTGTCCAAGTCCTGAACACTCTCATGTGCTAGGCTGCCATGTGCCACCCAATTTCATGCAGAGATTTGCCTCGCAAGGAGCAGGTCACCTTGAGAATGGAGACAGCTAATGGACAGCTTGCTCCACAGAGAACTGCAGCCACAATGTAGGCAGTCCCCGGGTTAAGAACGTCTGACTTATGAACTACATGTACTTACGAATGGACTGCCATAAAGTCTATTATATTAAAAATGTTATGTTATAATGAACGGATGTGCTACTTTGTGACACTCAGGAAAACATTACTTGGCTTCCGTGATTCTTTGGCTTGAGGTACAGTACAGTAATTACTTTTGTTTTTACTGTATATGCAGTGTAAGTACTCTATTACTATTTTTATGACTTACCTACAAATTTCGACTAAAAGACAGACTTAGCAAAGGGATGTCATGCATAAGCTGGGGACTGACTGTCTTTTATGAGATGCACCCATAGTTACAAGGCTCCACAGAGGAGCTCCAAAACTGGGCTATCCCTATAACAAGCTGAATTCTCAGTCATCTGTCCCCACAGACACCAGCCCCCCCAAGTCATCTCTTCTGCTAAGCTGAGAGCACAGGAAGCTGACCGCTACGTAAGACTGGGGCTCGTGCAAAATGAAAGTGGGGAATTTAGGCCTTATTTGGACCCTGAGATACTGTAAGCTGATAGTCTTACTCATCACCACGTCATATTTCTGAGAAGCCTCTCAGTAGAGCGTGTTTCCAACACTTTAGCGAGTCTGACATCTCGGGGAAAGTCTCTGAACGTGAACATTCGCTAAGGCCCTGAAACCATTACTCACTAATCATTCATGTGATTGGCCTGTGCTTTTACCCAAATAAAATTTATTTAAGCTTTACAATGTAATATCGGCAGATTTTTAGGTAAATCCAGATGAAGCTAAATGTATCAGAGAACAACAGAAACACCTACAGTGGGACTCAGACCTGTCACTTTTTGTTCACGAGTCAATGTAGTGATGGTGAATGAATAAGGGACTGGACTGGCTAGGATATGAAGAGATCTCATCCATTAAGTTACGGTGCATTAAGGGAATGACACATGAGATGTGAACAACTGCATGCTAATCAGGCCGAGGTTAAATGGGACATAGAGAAGACTTTGATGCAACCTTGGAGAGGTGGCTCTGAAGCCCCGCTCTGCTTCCTCCGAGCACATTTCAATGTGGGGAAATCTGCAGCTCACCATACTCTAAAACACTCTTGTGACACCTACACCAGCATCACATGTCCTGACTCTCGGGGCTTCCTGACCAACGTCTGCCTCTGTACTGGTCCAGCTCAAATGCTGCAAAGGGCCACAGAAAACTGCAGACCCGTTTCCACACAAAAACACATATGCACTCCAGTGTTGTTCTCAGAGCCCATCAGAGGACACGTCACCAGAGCATGAGGCAGCATGATTCAGCCAAGCAGATTATACTGATGTATGAAGGGTGGATTATATATAAACGTGTGGCAGGCAGCCTAGCATTTAATAATCTGGACCTTAGACAAAAAGGAGGTCCATGATGTTGAACCCTTAAACTAAGTATATTTTGAAAAAATCAAATGACATAAAATGCTTGGCTGTAAGAATGGATACAATTTTAGATCTGTGAGACAAACTGGTCACTCTAGAAAGTCCTGGGAAGTCCAAACCCTAGAAATAGGAATAACATCCTCCATTAATGGTATTAAACACTGCCACCTGCTGAGACAGAAAAATTGGTGTCTAAGGGGCAACCCCAGATGAGAACCTGCCTATTTAATAGACAGCAATGGCAACTGTTCTGAAATCTTTGACCTAAGAACACTTAGATGGTTTGACTCATCAAGAGCACATACTATACCACTTCAGAATGGATCACACATCACATATACATGTGTGCAAGTCTATAAGATAAGACAAACTTTATTGATCCCATGGGAAAATTCAGGCCGCTTTGATGCACAATAATTTCCCTCAGGAGTCAATAAAGTTTATCTTATCTTACTGACTGAGAGCTCAGCTCACACAGATGGATGGCAGCAGACACGTAGACCCGGGCACATACACACAAAACACACCCTCACACACAGCTGGTCATTACAGTCTCCATTAACGTTTATTTACCATCTCACTCCCCAACACAAAGAAATTCTTGCACGCCGGGTTTCCAAGAATCAAGGAAGTTTTGGTGGTGTGAGCTTGCTGGCTGTGGGTGACATAAGTGAGTGAAGAAACCTCATAGATGTCGGTGGGGCACCCCACTCCTTTTGCCCCAACAGTCAAAGTCCCCTGTGATCTTGTGACTAAGATCAATTCCAGATACTAACCCCAATAATTACAACAACCTCAGGCCGTGCTGACGTAATGGTGCCCATCCCTACCGCCAACAGGCCCCGGCGGTGTAATACAAACTTCTCCATTTGCCCAAAAGCACTATCCCGAGTCCCATTTGGCTGATCTGCCTGACCGCGGGAGCACCTCCTTCTAATAGGCTACAGCCAATGCACTGGTTTACACGTCGGCTTATTCCTGGAGGGGAACGTTTGCTGGCACAATGCACCTCACTGCTGCAGCGCCGGAGCCACTTCTGCCAGATGTTCGTAGATCATTCCGTAGCTCTGAATCCCCTGAAGAAAGCAGAGCTGCAGATGGGCAGGCATGAAAAGCCGAACGCAGACCTAAATGATTTCCATGACGTTCTTGTTCTCCGACGGGGTGTAAGCAAAACCCAAAGGAGGTCCTTCACCTCCATCTACCATCCAGTCTTTTTACAGCAGCTACTCATCCTATCTCTTCTGCTTATTGTCCATTTTTTCACCTTAGATCCGGAGCTGTTTGCTATTTTCACCCTTACCTGTTTATTGTGACTCTATAAATCAATGTTATCTGTGTACTGGTGACACTCGGGTTTAAGACAGAAGAAAAGAATCAGGTGTCTAGCTAAGCTGGAGCCAACAAACCCTGGGACATGTTACTAGAGGAGGAGGGTAGTACCATTCTGCTACTAGCATTAACTAGGAGTAATACTGCAGTACTTGTAATATCATGTCAGAAGTAGCAGTACTGTTATTTGTGCAATATTTAGGAAATGTTCTCAAAACCAGCACATTGCAGTGTTCTCAGAAGAGACTATTTTAGGAAAATGAAGTTTCCAATTACTATTAATCCATTAAAATGTTTTTTCAGGTGGAGTTTTTAGAGAAAAGCAAATCAATTGCAAATACATTTTATAGCAAGATACACAGAGGCACCTTAACATAAACCCACTCATAAGCGGGACAAGTTCAAGATTTTGCATAGTCAGACACCGGCACCAAAATGGGTCACGCTTTAAAGATTTCCGCAAAACTGTACAGTTCTGCTGTTTTTTATTATTATAAGTATTAGTAAGATTGCCCTTTTACTAAACGAGATATAAACGGCCAGCTTATGCTCAGAAAATGCCTCTTAAAGCTACAGCCTGGTGCCAGACACTGTCTGTCCCGTTAAAGGTTCTGTCACGGCCCCGGGACCGGATCAGATGCTTTAAGGCAAAAGCTTTAACATACCTATGAGTATCAGTATGAACGTTACTGAGCAGCAGAAATCCCTGCCTTACCGGGGGATCCATTACGAAGGCAGCTCATGAATAAGCTGCATTGTGCTTCATACGGCGCCGGCTTGAATGAGCCGCAGCCCGGAGCTTAAAGGCTGAACGCAATGCAGGGTTCGGTGTAAAGTCCCGGCACCCGGCGGTCTGCTTTCACAGCCTTAAAGACCTGGGCTTTCTGGCCGATCGATTACTGGGGTGTTCCGGGATTTTCCCCCCTAACCATCTTTAATGTTCTTTTTCTATTTAAAGATTAAATAGATTAAATCATTAGGGAGCGCTCCTCCGCAAGACGGCGCGGGTGTCTGGGGGGGAGGGGGGCTGCAGGGACGCGGCCAGCCAGCATTTCAGCACCACGTTTGCTGGACCTGCGCTCCGAGCCTCCGGCTGCTCCGCGCCGGAGAGAGATAGATACGCTGAACTGCGCCTTTCCACATCACACACATACATGCGCCATGCACAGCATCGCAGACCACACACACTCCATATGCATCAAACACATCACACCAACCAGACCCGTCTAAATGCAATCCTATTAACTCAATAAAGCACATCTGGCACGTGTTGCTCTAAGCCATGTTAAGGGCTGTTTTCACCAGTAATGCAGGCAGCCCATGCCTGGCGTACACACTGGCGTTCACCTATTTCTTCCCTGTGATAAAGCTGCCAGCACAACACAATGCGAGCGCCTCTCTTCATTCTCGCTGCGCTTATCAATGAACAAGAGTGACATTTCCGTGATCTGCTGCACAGTCAGTTACGGCGGATTAAATGCGTCTTTTTCATGTAAACGAACAACTCCATCTCCTACCTGGTCGGTGCCGCCGGTCTGTCTGCGAACCCCGTCCTGGAGTGAAGCTCCAAGCCGGAGAATAAGGAGCGCCTTGGCCCCTCCCTCCACCGTTAGCTGCCGTAAATATACTAATACAGGGACAAAATTCCTAGGCTTCACCTGTAGAAAAACAGTGCAAAAAGGTTCGCCGGTCTTTAATCAGTAAAGAGAAAAACAGATTTCCTCTAATTATTCCTTGTTACTATAACAGCCGCAACATTCATATGTAGTTTATAACAGCTATTGTTGTTTGATATTTCTCTTTATCGTCTAACCTTTGGCGACAACATGGAAATTTCCAGAACAGATTTAGGCTATTTACCACATTCTCTAGTGAACTGCTATTCAGGGTGATACTGTAGAGAGTATTTACCAATGCAAAGGTCTATAAAATAAATTGAACATTGATTCAAAGACTCCTCTACAGATTTAAGGATCTTTCCAAGTACAAATAAACCAAATGAATAATACCATTTGAACAAAAAAAACCTACTCAATTCTGATCATTCCCTGCCCCCCACACCATGAATTGATCACTCTTCGAGCCTTCCTCCCAAATCTCTCCCTGCTACCTCCTTTGTTCTGTGTGTGAAAAGCTCTAGAGCATCTGCAGTTACATATTCTTGCCCCCAGCTCTGTGTGTGTTCAGGTTTTTGCTGGGTTCCCACCCGCAATCCCAAAACATGTAGTAATATGTACAGGAAAAACGCTACAGTTACTGGACCACTGTTTCAGTATTTAGAACACATAACTTCAAAAGGACAACTTCATACAAGCATAGAGAAGAAAAAACAATGCACCAATTACATGATGTGGTGGCATGACCCTTCATTTAGACTTGGAAAAAAAACATTCCAGTTAAGAAACAATATTGTAAAGAGTGACAATAAGGTTAACACCCAACTGAAGAAAGTAACGCTGGGAAACATCAAATTCTGCTCTCAGACATCAATACTGACTTCCACTACAAGCTGAAAGAAGCATCTACCTGATAATGTGGGAGGTCAGTTAGCCACATTTGCAGGACACTTGCTGGTGTTAGCATCACACTATATTGTCCTTCCAACCTTTTAATCTTTCTACAGCACCCCCTTGAGGTAAATTCCAAATGAAAACTGAATTATGATTGCTGCTAGACAGGTCCCAACCCTTCTGAGGCCCTCCTAAATAAGATAACGAACGAGCAGAGAGGCAGTCTGACAAGTGGTGCATATGTGATTTGATAGTTTCCATGGTAATGCTTGGATGATGGTTTATTCAGTAGATCAGGAGCTCGCACACAAGACTGGACCTTAACGTCCAGTGTGTCCCTTGTAAGTACCAAATTTTGAGTGGAAAACATCAAGAGGTGAAATGTGAATGGATGAGGTGCTACCCCACTTCATCTGCAAAGAGGCACCTGTGTTGCCATGGCTACAACACTTGAATAGGTGTTTATGATGGTGTAATGGCAGGTGCATGGCCACTGCTCCAGGTCAGACTGCCCATCCTCATACCTCCATCACTCCCCAGGCACTGGCGGTGCCAGTGACAGCTTAGTGTTGATGTTTACAGTGACCTACATCAGCTCACAAGGGAATCATTCAGTACAGCAGCTGACTCTCACAATTCTCACGAACGAGAAAACAGCTGAAACCCAATGTGCATTTTCAGTATGGTAGGCTACTGCATTATAATCTGTGCCAGTTTTACAGACCAGTCCAGACCAAGAATATTTACATGTATAATCCATATGTGTATCTATGTGGACCACGTTAGTCAGTCTGGTGAGTCTACAAAAAAAGTCTGACAGAGGCCATGTGGAATGGGATGCATGTAGGGCTGATTCAGAAAGGTGTGTGACCACATAAGGGAATGAGGGCAGCTCAATACAAGCTCAAAGGGAGTTTACACATTTTGGGATGCTCAGATTTCACCCAGGAGGAGTTTAAATACGACACAGCTCT
>JAAGVU020000035.1:16885172-16902343 GCA_011763525.2 Mormyrus iriodes | reverse complement strand
TACAAAAAAAGTCTGACAGAGGCCATGTGGAATGGGATGCATGTAGGGCTGATTCAGAAAGGTGTGTGACCACATAAAGGAATGAGGGCAGGCAACACCAAGGTGCCATCTACAAGCTCAAAGGGAGTTTACACATTTTGGGATGCTCAGATTTCACCCAGGAGGAGTTTAAATACGACACAGCTCTTCCCCTGCCACCACTTAAACATTAATCTGCTGCAAATCCCCAAGGGGCCCCTCCTGCAGGTCTTGCAGCATGATGAGCAAGCCTGCCAGTTGGTGATGTACACTCCTCTCGTATTTTGTCCTTATTGCACATTTTGTCATTTGTGTTCAGTCTCAGCACAGGGAAACGCAGAGGCCTCAGTCGGACGGTGAAAGCCTTTAGCCTCAGTCCAAGGCCTGTCAGGTTGTGCCACACTCCTGGGTTGGGCCCAAACCTCCCCAGCTGTTAGATCAGCACTAACTGGCAGCCAGTTGCATCTGGTTTTCTCCAGGGGTTGGAGATCATGTCTCTGTCATTAATGCATTGTGTCATTAAGGCTGACATAAGCATGCACAAGATCTCCCTTCTCTAAGCGGGCACATTTGTGGACATACTTTTTCTCTGTCATTCTTAATAAAAATAAACACCGATGTTCCACAACCCATCAATAAAATAAGGTCTCTGTGTTCTCTATGGTACATGCATCTTGATCATCATTTTGCAAAAGGTTGAGATTATTCATGGACCTAATTACATGAAAATGAGCCTCATCAAACAACACAATCTGCACCTAAGTGATGGTGAGCAGCAGGCTCCTGTCTTGCTCAGTCCAAGGACAAGCATGACAGACAGAAAGCCATTGACAAAGAGCCTCAGAGAACAACGGCCATCTTGCAGGAGAGACTGTGATTTGAATTGTGGAAGAGGCAGAGTCCTGCTGTGAGCCCTACTGTGCAAACATGAACAAAACAAAAATAGATAGATTGTCTGAAAAGGGAAGTTTATGGGGTCGATTGTATAATGCTTCAGTGTTTTTAAAGGTTGCTGTAGTTACATTAACGGTTAAAGGACTGGCCTTGTCTCCAGGTAGTAGCCAGACACATTGTCATCAAACAGGAAACCTTGTCAGAATATTCCAGTAAATGGGGAGTAACATAAAGTTTCTTTGGGTAAGTGGCAATTAAAATTAAAATTCAACTGAATACCATAAAAGGGGACCATCTTATTCTGTTTAACTTAAAACAAATGAAACACAAATGTTAAAACACAGGTTAACAGCCGAATAACGGTCCATAAGGTTAACAGCATCATTAAAGGTCCATAAGGTGGATATGGACATTAAGATCAGAAAAACGCTCATTCATATCAGTGCAAAATGCAGACTTTCTAGGGTGATTTTTCTTCCTTTTCTTTTGAATGCGTAGCTAAGGTATAAAATGGATTTAATATTGGAAAATGGATTGACATGCAGCTATTACACAACAGTGCCACCATCTGTTTACATCCGGTACTACAGCAGGGTAGTGATTCCAACCTCGGGTACACGACCAAAAACATAACCATCACGTTACTGCGGTTTGGGAGTGAAATGTAGCCATTTGGAATCATGTTGGCCATATTTCTATGACACATTTTGTATGATTATTTCAAATAAGAAACACCACATACATTTCATGGACCTGAAAATGATTCATGCAGAGTGAACTACTGTAAATTATAACATAGCAGTGCGAATAATGTAATGCATAAAATATAGTGTAATATATATGTACCTTATGGTGTTGCCTCAAACCTGCAGGTCTGTGAGTTTGACTGGCACCTTCTGCTCTGTTCTTCCCACGTTCACACAGGCCAAATACATGCACTGTGAGAGAGTGTGTGTCTCCTGCAATGGACTGGCATCCCATGCAGGCTGCTTCCCTGCATTGTGCCACTCTTACTGTTGTCCTTGAACCAAGTTATAAAGAAATGTAATAAAGCTGCAGACCACATAGATACACATGTTGCATACACAGACAGATAGATAGAAAAACCTTCATTTAATTCTTACATGTTATGCTGTTGATTTTGAGGTATGTATCTGGTCCTCGTATTGCTGGAAAGTCTCAATTTCCCATAGGCAAGCAAATGAGTGGTTATAATGTTCTTTGTGGGATTCATGTCACGGACGCCCAGTATAACCGGCAGCCAAACAGCTCTAAAACAGCTGGGACCGACCTCCATATAGTGTTTTATATTTACACAGCAGCCATTTGACTTTGTGGGCTGCTCTCAGTAATGCTGTCCTTGTGAATCTTTCTGCCTATCGCCGTAACGGTGCTTAGTGGCATGTTTAACTGTTTATGGATTTTTATGCCCATTACCTGCTTTAGGTAGGTCAACCACTCTCTATTTCTTTTTGATAGCTTGTCGCCTTTCCCCATGATGATGCACGACAAAAGGATTTTCTATGTATTCATGGATTCATGTATCCCAGGGAAACAATATGTAAAATCATCTGGACTCAGCTTATTTTGACATATTACTGTTAAAGAAGATGCACAACCACCCAATATCATGTTAGTATCCAACCAGAGTCAGTCAGTAAAGAATCTATCTGTCAAAGGAGTGTAGGGGTATTCAGTACAAAGAACCAAGAATGTGGAGTGAACTGGTACATCCCAGCTGTGAAATACCAGGCTGCTTGCTGGTCTTCAGCTCTTACTGTGCTGCATGCTTGGAAAACGGCCAAAAGAGGGCAGGCTGTCACCGCACCCACAGCAGCCGGCACCGCCATGTGAGCCTCCATTAGGGCACAGGATCTCCTCTTCCTCCTACATCTCGCAGAGGTACCACTTGATAGCAAAGTCACTGGGCACGGCATACATCGTGGATGCTGGGTACGCGTTAGATAATAGGTTACATAACTATGTATTAATCTGCATTGAATAAGTTTAACAAGCCCCAGGCAAAAAGACACAAGGGCAAAGGAAGACACAAACAAACCAAGTAGCAGACTCGCAGAAATCACGCATATAAGCACGCAATAAAGCGTGCTTACCTATGCTATGTCCAATCCTGAAACATTACTTATCATATGGTTGTAAAATAGGATAGGATGATGTATCCATACGAATGATCTCAACCCACGACCTGATCTAATGGAAGCATGGTTCACTAGGACACATACTTTCGCTCTGATTGTCAGGCTCCACAAGGTCCAAAATGCTTAAGAAATATACATAAAGCATTTGTAGTTCACACACATACGTCATGATAGCAATGTGCTACAGAAGATGCTGACCCATAAACCTAAAACAGCATTTTTCTCTTCACGCAGCCCCGGTCATCAGTACTATGCAGTCATGGTTGATTTGCTGAAAATACACCATAACTGAACTGTCAACATTAGACAAGACACCATTGAAGAAATACCACAAGTGCAACTTGGAGTATCTTAGAAAAATGTTTAATGTTCAGTTTGCGGAACAAAGCTTTACAAACTGGAAACTGTCCAAAATCTAAAACAAATGTATACAGTCTTTTTCAGCCATTACAATTCATACATCAAGTTTTGCCAGTTTGGCGTTATTTTTTGCTAATTCACGGTGTTTACGCTGGCATCCTCCAGGGGGAATCATGGCTGTTCACCATGAATTAGCAGCCCTTCAGCCAGTAGGGGACTCGCCTGTCACCCCTAATATCATCATGGTCAGCAGTGACACCTCTTATTGAGGACATGTGCTGTCCTCCACATCATCGGCAGTCACTATCTGTCTTTGCAGAAGGGTCACTCCAGGCAGGACGGTCCCCACAAATCGGCTATCATGCAGAAGGACTGCAGGTAAAAAAGAACAAAGGCAGGAGCCTCAGGACCACATTGTGCTCCCTAGAGGTCACCGGGTCAACAGCCCCACAGAGGGTCAAAGGGCAGGATCCATGCCACATATGGATTCACTGCCTGTAGTCACCTGAACTCCAGACTGGAAGTCTACCACGTCCAGGACTAATGAAAATGACAATAACACCAATATGTGCAACAGAATATTTGCATTAAATGTCAGTAAAACATTTTCTAAATAATGGTGAATGCTACTGATGAATTTTCTAAGTGCAAACGAGTGCAGAACGACTGTCAGTCATCAGTCACCAGCCACCACTGAGAATACAGGACAAGCAGACAGATAATAACTTTGTTAGATGGACAATGACAGTAGGGACTGAGAATAAGTAAACAAAATGTGTAGAACTATGAGCAGGAAGTGATGATTCCTGCCAGTGAAAATGAAAGTCCTCTTTAATTCGCACTCCTGTTAGGGACAAATAAAACAGCTTGCGAATTAAGTGATGCTGAAATTCTTCACACAGAGCCCAGAGTGTGGGCGTGACAGAAGGTTTGGAAAACTCCCCAACTACCATTATGTACAAATAACATAAAGGTTTTATTTTTGTACTGAGCATATTGAACACCCAATTTGGTGTCTTGGGCAGGACCAGGCTCATGTTCACTAAACAGCCTGTAATGGTGAGAAAAGCTCCACATCTTGTACTGATCACACCAGCCGTGCTGATAGGGGACACAAATCAGCTCTGCCCACCTGTCAGTCTGCCGATGGCCCCAGCTGCACTTCCAGGAGGCCCAATGGAGCCTCTCTGCGGCCTCATACGGCAGATGCCTGTGGGCAAAGGCCTCGTCTGAGAGCGCCTCCACCTGGGAAAGGCAACCGGAGGCCAGAACTGAAATGTGTCATAATGATGGGAATTTCGGACATTTGTCATGGCAGACCGGCTGTATTAAAAGTATTAAAACCAACAGACCTGTGTTCTATTACTATTGTCTTCTCAATCATCTACCTGCTTCAAAACACTGAATGGCTGTCCCATTACAGAGACAGGTCCTCAGAACAGCTCCCCAGCAATGAAACCGGCTACAGTCTTACCCCTACAGGGGCTTCTTCTCCACCATCCAGAGGCTCGATCTCAACGACACGCCAGCTATATGAAGCAGAGGGGCAGAAGTTACTTGAATGGACTAGCATTCTGGGGTAGACATTAAGCACAGTATAAGTAATAATAAACCTGCTGACACTTCGATCATTGACAAGTATCCAAAAAATTTATCTGCAGACTCTTAAAACCATGACTATGTGTAATCATCATGTGTCCAAAGAATGCTCCTGTGTTATGGTGCTAGAATAACACTATTATCTGGAACTGTGACCTTTATAAATGGGTATCTATATCCCTTTGGTGGTACCCTGGCCACAGGATGAGAGTACCTGGGTGTGACAATGTGCTTCTGCTGAGGCTCCACCCTCTTGGTGGTGGTTACCAGGGAAATGGGAATGATGACATCATTAATGTCAAAAGGGAGCCCTCCACGTCGGCCCCAGCCGTTCCTCCTCTGCATCACACACAAATCATAACGGTAAATATACAGTACCAGTCAAAAGTTTGGACACGCCAAGCCGTCTACAAAGGAGAGTGATAGTGTTGCATCACATCACCTGGCCACCTAACTTAAACACAGTAGAAATTATTTTGGAGGAGTTTGACCAGAGAGTGGAGGAAAAACTGCTCATGAGTACTCAACATATTTGTGGGATCTCCTTCAGGACAGCTGGAAAAGCATCCCATGAGGCCACCATGAAACTGATGTTGAGGAAACAGTAGGGTCAGCCAGTCCCTGGAGCAATGGGGGTTAAGGGCCTTGCTCATGAGCTGAATGGTGGGATCACTCTGCTGACCATGGGATTTGAACCGGCAACCTTCTGAGTCCCAATCTACAGAGCCCTCCAATAAATTATTATTTTTTGTTTAACACTTTTTTGGTCAGTGCATAATTACATTTATCTTATTTTATAGCATTGTATGTATTTGTATAGTTTTGATTTATAAATATTCTAAAATAATAATAATAGTACAAAAAGACCTCTCTATGGGTAGATATGTCCAAACTTTTGACTGGTACTGTACCTCTGCTTTCATGTGGTTAACAATCCCTAACCTCGGAGCACTGAATCACAGAAACAGTGTCACAGCAGAAATTAGCCCTGGTAATCAAAGTAAATGTTTTCAGGCTCTGTGCCAAAGCCAAAAGGCTACCTGTGTGGAGGACAGCTCCTGTGTCAGGGTTTCCTGGGGGACTGTGACTTCCTCAGGGGTGTCCTCCGTGCTTGTGGACTGGTTACTGAAGGGCTCCACATCTGTGGGCATGTGCCATCCAAAAATCACACCCAGATCAGACCCTGTGCCCTGTTAGTATCAAAGCCTTCAGGTTCCTTTGGTTGGACGCTAACATCTGTGAATGACTTAAGAACTAAGAAAACTGATAAAAACCACATGCAGGGATATCCACCATCTCACTCCACCCTCTGACGTGATTTGCAGCTTCTTTTCCTACCCTCTGAGCTCCTGCTTAAGTGCCTCCGCTTCCTCCGCCCTCTATGGGTAAAAGGAGACTCCTCTCTGTAGGTCCTCTGACACATCAGGGTGGAACTGAATGCTAGGAAATGCAAAACACAGGGGATTCCACAATGCAAGGCCAAGGCCGCACCTTATCATGAATCACAAAAACAGACAGCACTTTTACAGCACTATTGCGGCTCTTTGCCCACAGGCTAAGCAGCTTCTACATTCCTGAGACACATATACCAGGTGAGTGAAGGAGACGCAGCTAAAAACACAAAACAGGGGCAGCCCTCAGCACCAGCTGGAGGCCAGACCTCACTGCACAGAGACAATGCGGCCCGCTCTCACAGCTAGCACAAAGTGTCCAGCCCAGATAAGCCTGCACAATACTAGAGTCATCAAACATCTTCGTATCGCTGGCTGCAAAGCAATAAACATCCACATACAAGAAAATGCCAGCAGAATTTGCATCAGTTTCTGTCCATGTCTTAAAGGGGAACTGAAGGCACTGATATGTATATGTGAATGTGAATGTATATGTATATGTAAAGTGATATTGGGTTTGTGCATCAAGCCAGATATGGAGAAGCATAAAACAGCTCTGTTTAAGGCCCATACAGCAGGCGTACAGCATACCGCAGTTAGTATTGAGGTCACAGACTCAACCCTCTTAACTGAAGGTTTCTGGTTCTACTCCCAGACTGCTGAAGAAACCTTGACCAGATAGCCATGACCGCGTAATCACACTGTTAGCTAGGCTGGGCCTTTGAGCTGGAAGTGCTGCAAGGTACTACCGATGAACATTTTTCATGATAAGCAATTTGGTTGAAAGTACCGCAATGACAGCTGAAGATGGAAATTTCACCAACCCACAGGTCGATATGGTGAAGATCCTTACCAAGTATAGGTGGGGTACTAAATGCTATATCCCTGGACGGAGGAAAAAAACATGGGCTTGACCGGTCTATCCAAACCAGGGGTAGCTGTTGGACCCTGGTCTTCCTACAAAAAACACTTTGGAGGTAGATGGAAGGTGGAGTCTCTGTGGACGAGACAGAATGTTTTAGGGTCTAAAAATGAAAGAGGGCACCGGGACACATGAACCGACTGGATGGCAGAAGTGTGGAGAACAAGTGATTCTCATCTGGAGACCAGAGTTCGCTGCAAAGATCCTACACCCATGGATACTGGGAAAGTATGTTTACCTGAGGAGAGGGACAGTACCGGGTGAGGCCTCAGCAGCTTTGCCCACCTTCTCCCATCCACTCCCATGGGGGCCTCTCTAGAACAGTATTTCTCTGTGCTCACAGCTCGGGGATGGCAGGAGTCACAGAGCAGGCAAGCAAGGCTGGGCTCCTGAAAAGGCAGTAAGGGCATCAACAGTCTGGCCTGCATTTTCCCCACCAGCAGAGGCCACCAATGTACACCAGCGACAAAAGAGTGACTCTATTTGTTAATTAATAAAAATTAAATTAGAGGTTCCATTACAATTAGTCAGCAGGATCTGTGAATAAAATTTATGAAGATGAAATCTGCTTCTCTAACCCTATCACAGCAAAATATAATACCATCCCCAGAGATTACTTTTCCAACAATGAGTAGTCACACAGATATACAGTAAATCTAAAGTCGAAACCATGCGTTATCACCCAAATAGAGCAACATTTTTCATTCAAAACTAACACAACATAAAAGCATGATACTGCAGGCTACCACTATCAACATTCACCCCACAACAACCTGACAAATTTAAATATCACAAAACACTAAATTCTGTTCCTTAAACTTAGCACAAACAAGGAGAAATCTGTGTCAGAGACTTATTGTTTTTAGCTAAAGGTTAGCCTTCTAAACCCCGGTTCTGGTGCTGGGTGATGATTCAAAAGAACTGTTTTGTAAGGCTAAGCCAAAAAAAGCCATAAAAACGTGGGGTTTGCTTCAGGGATGACCTTGGATGACTGCAGACAGCAGGCTGGATGCTCCTCTTACTCAGGTCCTGTTCTTACCTGCTGTATGCCTGGGCGTTGGGGGTCAAAGGTGAAAAGCTGGTGCTTCTGGTAGGTGAGGAGGGGGCGTGTACGAGCTGATTCGCTGGACCTCGGGTTCCTGCAACAACTCTGGTGCTTCTTGAGATGAACCAGTCTGAAAAAGGGATAGACACTCCAGTAGGACACATCAGGAAAACAGCAACCGCAGACAAGCTCGTCCAGGATAAATACAGGCTCCTCCCACAATCTCATCCTGGATAAACGGTTGGAAGACAAATACAACAAAAATGGAAATCTTACTACTATCTTTACTTTCATCTGGATACTACAGACTGGGTCACCATTCATCCTAGCAGCTCATAACCCAGTAACATCAATGATCAAAGTACAAGGAGTCATTTGTCATCTCCCTTCAGATTCTGACAGACTGATCAGTTAGAGAGGCCCCTGGAGACCATGTCCTTTGCTCAGGTAACCACTGACGACGCAAAACACACTTAACATTAACAGAAGAATATTTAAACAGCATGTATGCTGTCCCACCCTCCACCTTCCATGCTGCTAATCTAGTACAGGGTCACAATGAAGCTAGGGTGTGGGTGTGGACACAAGCCACACAGGGCACAAAGCCGGGGACACCCTGTCCAAGATGCGGGTCCATCATAGGTCACTCGTGGACAACCACACACTCTCATTTAGAGGCATAAACTTGCCTAACCATGTTTCTAGACAATGGGAGGAAAACTGAAAACCAGACATGGAGTGAACAGGCAAACTCCACACAAACATGCAGAGTGGAGGCAGAATTTCAATGCGAACATCAGGTTGTTTTAAGATTAACCATGTTTTTCTTTTAGTATCATAGCAATGATTTTGTACTGAGCTGACATGTGCTGCTGAATAACCAGTAACTCTGTGGTACTTTGGTTATAGGTTTTCAGTATTAAAGGACAGTAAGGTCAGAGGATGTTGCTCCTACCTGTTATTGTCAGTCCACCTGCTGAGAAGTGTGGGCTCTGGCTCGGTCAGGGGGGCTGAGCAGAGGGGCACCCTCAGCCTACTCACAATCAGTGCCAGCTGGGCGCTCTGAGGGGTACACCAGTGTCACGTCACTGCCTACTAGCTGCAGAGGTTACTACTGCCCCCATGCAGTTTACAGACCACCGCTCTGATGTTCTCTGACCCCTGAACAGCCGTTCCTCATGCTTTATATAAAATGTCCACACACCTCTGTATCCATCCCACTACTGCTACATTCCTGACTTCTCCATCCATGTGACTCATCCACTGCCTAGAGCACTGACCAAACACAATGACGTGCGGTTTTCACTATTACCAGAGAAACTGAAATTTATGGTTGAGGAAGGTAAAGAGAAAGACAGTGAACAGGGTGATAATGGTCAAAGAGAAAATGCCAGTAACAGCTACAAGAGGGGTCTCAGTGACCCCAGAAACGAATGAAGTAGGTAGGTGTGACAATCTTAGGAGCCAGAGGAGGCTGACCTGGGTTTAATTGTACCTGTCCCTCCTTCTCTATAATGTATCATGTTTTTTAGCCCTGGTATCCTGGAACCTGAAATCCCACCCCAGAGAACCCTGTCGGACCATCCCAGGTTCCCAGGTAAGTCAGAGCTTCTCATGTGACAGCTCTGCTTGTTTCCTTCTCACCTCAAGCCCTGCTGAACAGGCAGCTGTGTTGGGTTTTTCCCTAATGTGTGCAGTCAGCCCTCCTCCTATACCCACCCCAACACTATCTCATGAGGTTAAAACACTTTGACCCCAAGTCCAGCCATGCAAGCCCAGCACTACCCCAACCAACAGTCACACGTGGTTATTCATTCACTGGATCCACATCTATTCAGCAAGAAATATTAGATATTAATATAAAAATTAAAATTAAATATAATATAAAACATTAAGCCGTAAATGTTTCAATCAGTATAAGCTTGTCCCACTCTCCTGTTCCAGCTGTGTGTCCGTGAAGCCTAACCTGCCTCTCAATGTTCCTCAGGAGGCGCATGGGGCTGCTGGGCTCCGCCTCTGAATCGGAGGCAGAGTCATGAGAATGGCAGGGATGAGCAGGCGACGGTCCCGTCTGCAGGGGGCACGCCTGATGGACCAGGTCACCCGCTGGGGGGCGTGGCCCTGCCAGGACTGCCCACCCCTGGGAAACACGCATACCAGGAAACATGCTCAGCAGCTCTAACGAGGAAGTGCCATGGGAGGCAAGCCCCTCTTAATCATTGCACGCTTCGCAGCGTCCAAGCCTGACGACGACATACATAAAAAGTTTATACTTTAACTCCAGGACACAGATTAAGCACCATGTTTATGGAAGATATTTTTCATTAGATATGGAGGGAAAGTATCCATGTGAACAGACTTTTAAAATGAAACCAAAGCCCATGCTGAACAGTGGCAGAGCTGTGACAAGTCTGCCTAAGGTTGGCGTTGCTCTGGGCCCCCACCTTGCTTGAGATGATCCTCCTGTGAAGGTTATTGAGCGACTGGATCTTAGCTCCCAGCTCTGCTACCCGCACCTGCAGCCAGGCCCAACGGCTGCCGATCTCAGCACGCTCGGCCTGCCAGCGCCACTCCTGCCCGCCACGGCTGTCAGCATGGAGAGACTCCATCAGAGCAACCTCTGCAGCCTGTGCCCATCCCTATGCCAACATCATGTTCAAACTGTAGCAGGTCAGCCCTAACCCAAACCCCACCCGAGAGGACAACTAAAACACAGCTGGTTAATTAGCCATATACAAGTGATGTATGGGTCTGATGGAATCTTGACATAATGCAACTTGAAAACAAACACCCAAATCCCTGCTATTTGATTTCTAACAATCTGGTACAGCCATAGAGAGGATGCTGGGAATAGTTTCATGTCCTGCTTAGCGATCAAAGTTCCCACTTTTACATTAAACATAGAAGTCACACATTTTTCTGGGGGACAGTGAGGATCTGTTTACAGCCCCATTGCTGTGGATCGCTGTGTGAGCTGTTGTTTCCGGTCAGGCTGTCATCCCAGCTCCACACTGCATACAGTAAATTACCCAAAAAGGGAGCTGTTTCTGGTTGGCGCCCCATCCTGGCTTGTTCCCTGCCTTGCACCCGTAGCCTCCTGGATAGGTTCTGAACCTCTGTGATGTTGAATAGCACAAGTGGTTTTAGAAATGGAAGGATAGTGGACAGCTGGATGGATGAATGGAAGCTGTTTCATTCCTCAGGCAAAAGGCTAGTGATCTCACTTAGTGATTCAGCCCAGCCTCTGAGAGAGGAGCAGCGTGATGTGTGACTCTGTAGTCTCCATGCCACTGGGCCAGCTGTCACATCCAGAGAAATCCCTTAATCCCAGCGCCGGGGAAAGCCTCGAGACCCCTTCGGCTCTCCATAGCCATCTGAACTGGGACCAGACCCGGATTATCCCTGCCAGCTATGGGCCGCAATGAATAGAAACCTCCCCGTGCCAGATACATGGTGTGACCAGAAGAACGAGGACCCAGATGGACTGCAAAGAGAAAGAATTGTCGGTCCCAAGATCAATGGCACCCCTGTAGTTTCCTTGAAGCATATTTTACAGGAAAGTGTCAGAGTGCAGCTCTCATTCATATACATAAAAAGAGCCAAAGTTTATTTATTAGTAAACAGTGGACATGTGTGCATGATACTGGTAACCATCTGCTCCCAGTTTCATGCACCAGTTAGCATAGCATTGGGTTAGAACCTCAACGAAGCAAGACTGTCCCCATTCCAAAGCCTGCTGAGAGTGTTAGAAGGGAGCGGAAGTGCCCCCCCGCCCCCAAAGTTCTGCCAGCAACCTGAACAACCGGGTTAAATACTAAACTTAAATCATATCAACAGAATATGAAGAATGGAAACCCAGAAACAAGCAAAAAAATGCATCTGCAACCACTCAATGCGGAGCCTGCAAATGCTAAACCAACAAAGACATCAGGCTGCAATGAACTGAAGGGCTTGTAGTGATGACATCTACAACACGACTGCCATGCCCTGTGTGATGATTATCACACCAAAAAGTGTAAGATGCTTTTAAGTAAGTAAGTAAGCTTTTAGAGACCAGAGGAGGGAGCTTTCTTTACATTTTGGTCTCTGTGCTTCTTCCAGTACAGCATAGAGGTACTCTTAAAAGCATCCAAAATCCTTTTTTGTTTGTCAGAATTTTAAACTTTCTCATCACCAGAATGACAACCATGTCAAATTTATGGTGCTTTAAATAACAGAAAGTCTGACTCTGACAGGGGAGGGGAAAGATGTTCTCCACAATCCGTCAAGCCGTTTGTCCTGACCCTGGCCTGTTTCTGTCAGTCAAGCTCTGTGTGTTTCTAAACATCTCTGCAGTGCTTTGTGTTCCCAATGCAGCGCTGTGTATGCTGCGCCGTTTGAACCCTGCGCTTCCAATCTAAATAAGGAATGCGTTTCAACTCACACAATGCACGCCTACAACAGGAATGTAAACTTCGGCTGTCAGAGTATAACTGTAGAAAATGTAGGCCAATATGTCATATAAACAGTGGCATGGCAGAGCAAGGTGTCTGCCAAGCCAATGAATATGAATTTAAGTGCTGTGTTTGTATGATGATGCTTTTAGAGTCAGTGTATAAAAGTCTCCATATGGTGCATCAAAAGTGAGAAATAACAAATTACACAGAGCTCTACCAAACCAACATGTTCTTCAGAAAAATAACACTGGTGTCTCTATCATTTACGCACTTCACAGGATGCTGCGGTGTGGCCACACCTATAGAGAGGGGCTGCTCTATCAATCCACTACTCACACTGGCACCCTCTGTGGTCCTGGTGTGACCTCATGGTCAGGCTCCTCATCTGAGCTGCTCTCTGTGGCATCAGAGTCAAGCTGAGCCTCTCTCATGACCATCTTAACACAGCTGGCAAGGTGCTGGACATCCCTTGAGGCATCCTGGGCCTGAAGAGCATGGGTGAGGCTGACTTGTGCAATCCCAAGGAAGGTTGGCTCCTGGCTCAGTAGTAGAGGACTGGGGGATGCTAGGAGTACATCATCCCCAAGGCACTGCCCCCTCAGGGTGTTCAGCTGGCGGATGAAGAGCTGGATAGTGTGCTCCCTCAGGAGAGTCCTGACACGCCACTGGATGAGTGTGGCCCGTCTGACCAAGGACCAGTGCTGGGAAACACACTGAACTCTTCGATCCCACACCTGCGGATCTGCATGCAGACTACTGTGCTGATGCTGTGAGACCTTCTCTTTCAGTGTTGGGGCTGTAGCTCTAGACCTGTGTGGCCAGCTCCTCTCTGCCCCACAAGGCTTAAGAGTGTAGGACTCCGGAAAAGCTGGTGACATAGCTGAAGATCCTCGTAGTCAGAGTCATGTAAGCTAGAAAAGATCTGTCAGCTGAATGGAGAAACAGCTGTAAAAGTTTCCACGATATGTGCCGTACAAGGAGCACTTCCTGGGATCTTCGGTGATCTTGGAAGCCAGGAGAGAAAGCTGCAATGGGTGAAAGAACATTCAAATACAAGTAACTTGTCAGAAGTGGTCAGGTATTCAGATAAATTTAAATAATGCTGATATATAGTTCAGAAACGAATTGGTTAATATATAAAAATCACGCATGCAGGCGGCTCTGACATTTAACACAAAGCAGGTAGCAGGCAGGACGTTTTTTTAATACACTCTGCCTGAAAATCTGGAGTACCCTTATTATTAAAACTGGTAGTCTGTTAAAGGAGACCTTTGCTGACTTACTTTCATCACAGCCCAATCTGCGTCTTGGTACCCAGGCTGTCCGGTGGAGCCCCGTTTGCACGTCTTTTCTCCCAGATGTAACCCGCTTGGAGAAAAAAGCAGAAGAAGCCCTGCCTGGGCGTGTCTATGCAAATCACAGCAATGACATCAACCAATAGGAGGCGAAGGGCGTCGAAAGCCCTGCTATGAGTTTTTCCTTACGTTTCTTTTCCGAACAGGTTATTCATTTTTACTTTTATACAATCTACTAATAAACATGTGTTTAAATATACCACACGAACAGATCCTTAGGAAAGTCCTGGTTCAGCTGACTCTTTCTATATCCAATTACTGAGGTAGTTTTGCACCCTCTACCGGGAACCCCAGTGCTCTTCAGAAATCTGCGTGTACGACATAAATGCAGATAAAATGTCTTTAGTTCATAAATGTAATATATACTGTCGTTATGTTATCTGCAATACAAACCTGATAGGGTGTATGGTCACATAATGCGCCTGTACCCGATGGAGCTGGATACCCAGTCATTGAGCCAAAATGTTGCGCATTTCGAAACCATTCCAAAGATTTGCTTAGGTTTACTTGATAGGGGAAGAATGATTTTTTTTTCCAGGACAGACGACCAAAATCCGGGGTGGTCCCGGAAAATCCTGAACCGGTGGCAATAACCCTAGATCGAGCAGAGGGTCAATCAATGTAATATTCTTCCAAAGTGGTTTTGTTTCTGGTTCCCCCGTAAAACCTTACCCTGGGACCATGTCTGATGGCTAAGAAGGACAGCTCATAGCCTAGTTATGGTCATTAAGCAGTGGGTGTCAGTTAAAGCGGGAAACTTTAAAGCACTGTATGCCGTCACCAAATCCATCTGCTGGTTCAGGAGAAGCTTACTTCTAAACAAATCGTATTTCTTCGGTTCTCTTTTTTTCTGGACTCATAAATACGGACTGATACAGGAGAGAGAAAGAGGCCCCCAATTCACGGACCTGTTAATTCTGTACAGTTCTGTACGGTGTGGGTGTGCTTCTGGACGCTTCTCTTTCAGGTTAAGCACAGGCGTTGCTGAAGACGATTCTTGAAGCTTCACTCAAGATAACCGTTATGTGTTGCTGCCACCTACTGGTCGTGGTTTGGTAACTGCAGATTTTTAACTTGTATTTAATAATGCTAGTTTAGGCCTGTTTGAACTTACCACGATTGTTTGCCATTTAGATTGTAGGAATAAAAACACTCCCACACAAAGGACAAAGATGGCATGTCTGGTAAATGCTTACCTTTTATAGGTTAAAGGTTGATTAAAGACTATAGAAATGAAAGGTCAGAAGTGAGGGTAGCAGACAGTCATTTTGATCTAAAATGTAATTGAATCCGATCTTGCTGAATGTTGTGGTCTAAGAACACGGTAATGTAGCGAGTTAATAATAAATTTACCATCACGTGCCAGTAATAGTCCACAGTTAAATTATTCAGCATCCAATAAAACCATCATAAGTAATAAATAGCTCAGCAAGACCAAACACCAATATGTATGGAAAAAAGCCATGTCAGGGAGAGAATTTTCTGTCAACAAGCACCCCATTTCAATATTTAAAATTCAGTGGAAATCTATTACGCTGTTGCATGAATGTGTGTAGATGTGCTGCCATTTTGCCAAAGCTACGCTGCCAGGTGTGTGTAGGCCAGTGTCGGGGGACAGGAAAGTGCATGGGGAAGGGATAAAGCACAGGCACTATAACAAACTAAAATCCCAATAAGCAGTGTGTAATACAGCCAGGGGTGGGCAGTGTCATGCAAAACCCAGCACTGCAAAGACAGCAAGGACCCCAGGAAAACATGCTCCGAGACCCAGGCAGTAAGAAAAGGCTTTTAATCCTCTTACGGTCTTTAATATTTCCTGTGTGCTGGCATGTTTTACACAGGTGATCAGAGACAGCAGGTGCACACAGCATGCTTCCCTGGTGGCAATCAGACACAAACATACTTGGTTGTTGGAATAAATTACAAAATTAAAATAGGAGACATTTCAAAAAGACCCACACAATTTCACAGGCTGCTGGTGCAGGACACCCTTTTTGGAAGCAGGGGCTAGTTTCACCTGTGCTCATTTAAAATGCAATCTTGTTTGTTCTCACCAATGGAAATGGCATAAGTGACAGTTCATAGGTCCACTCAATTCAGACCTTAGTCCAGGGGTATGTGTCATCAAAGAAAAACAATTAAAAAGATGAAATAAAAACCCAAACGATGATCTTTACCAAAAACAATCATGACCGAGGCACTGGTACTATTAAAAAACTGAATGAGAGGCCCACATATTAAAAATGAAAAGAGAACATACAAATCCCACCATCCTGAGTACAGTCTTACAAATAAATAGGTCCACACATGGAGACTGGCTCCAGTGTTTGCGTGACGGAATAGTTTGGGGAGGATGGGTCTTCAGTACCCCTGCAGTCCGTTATAGACCCTCTGTACTGAAGCTTGCCTCAGCAGCTGCCGGATGCCTGAAAGATCACAAAAGGTCACAACATTAACTGAAAGCTTTACTCCCCTGGGGGACGCTTATCCTAAGTGAATGCTGCACGATTAACACTTAGCTTAGGCAGAGCAAACCCCACTAGTCCTGAAGTACTTCTGGAGATACCAGGACCTTAAACTCATGCCCCTTGTATGGCTTCAAAAACCCTGGGACAGCGTGTGGCTCAGTAGGCTTAGCCTCTGTGACTGTGATCAGAAGGTTGCCTGTTCAAGCCCGGCTTCGGCACCTCTGTGGGTCCTTGATCTCTTAACCCCCAGCTCCCTGGGCACTGCTATGGGTGGCTGCCCTTCATAGCCAACTTGCTCTCACTTACAGAGAGCAAGTTGGAGGAGGTATACAGACAATTTCCCCACGTGGGTCAATGAAGTATCAATTACAACCCTAACCCGTTATGCCTAAAACAAACAGAAAATAGCTATTGTTCCACAAAAACTTTGCTTCTGTGATCAAGATAAATGATATTTTGAAATTCGTCTGTTTTCGAGAAAATTCTCGATTCGCATTCAATACTGAGTAGTCTTCTAGAATATT
>JAAGVU020000035.1:16863965-16879049 GCA_011763525.2 Mormyrus iriodes | reverse complement strand
TGTCAATTTGTCCTTTCCCTTTTTCTTATCTCTCAATGTCATGTAAAGCGCTTTGGGGCGACTCTGTCGTGAAAGGCACTATATAAGAATAAAATTGATAAAATTGATCGATCCTGGGTTGTTTCCTGCCTGTAGCCTCCGGGTCAGGATCCAGACCCCCCCTGACCCTGAATAGGAGAAGTGGTTACAGAAAATGAATGAAAATTGCATTAACATCTAATGTTTACTTTTCATCCATTCATATAGAAATCTGACAGATTTCTGCAGCTCTTTTACACTCTCATCTTACCTGTACTGTGCAAAACCTCTGTCTCTTTCTTTCCCTCATCACCAAACCGGCAGCTACATGATCCAGCTGTACGATAAGATATCTGCCTAACCGCATATTTTTGGACTGTGGGAGGAAACTGGAGAACCCAGAGGACACCAGTGCAAACATAGAACAGGAACTACATCAATAACTTTGGAGGGGTGAGGCCCAATTAGTTGTTGTGGCATTGTGGCAGTTGTGTATTTGTACGCTATGACACGTGACTCTGAGACATGTAAAGAGCATTACAGAATCAGTGTAACAGTATGGAGACGCTGGGTGCCATTTACATGTTTAGTTAAACTGTAAATCATTTAGTTAAACCGGAAATTTCTGTTACGGTGCACATTGAATAAGCAATAAAATGAACGTTTTGTGTTTTTTGTAGCATGTGAATTACAGTTCGTGCTTTTAACCTTTCGTAAACAGCACATCATTGTCATTTAGAGTAAAACAGGAATCTGAAAATATGGAATAAGGCACTTTAGCCGGCTTTATTCATTCATTTATTAAATGCAGAATCGCACGTCACATACACCAATGCTTCCAAAGCCCTGCGGCCACCGGTTCAAATCCATGGCGCGTTTAGTGCGCATGTGCGGAAGGGCAGACGGCGCTCGGGAGCGCAGTGCCGAAGCTGCGTGCTGCTGTTAGGCAGTACCCGCGCGACTGTCCTTCCGCAAAGGTCTTAGCTCATCTCCCAGACACATTCGTCCTGGTGATAAAGAAGCTGTTATAGTTCAGGTACGTTCATGCACTACTTCGGACGCGTCGGATTACTGGTTTCACCATTGCATCCCTAAAATCAATAAGGTTGCTCTAAGGCGTTCGTCTACTTTAAATGCGAAATTTAGCTTGTTCGTTATTTATATAGTTTTGACAAGCTGTGTTTGTGCATTCTCCTAATACTCAGATACTGACACACACTGACTCCCTGAAATACCCTAACTGTGCTACTGTCATTGCAGGCTTTTGCATGGTATATCTACGCGCTGCAGGACACCCATGGGTGTGTTGCGCTTTCTCTGCAAGGTTTCAAAGTCCTGTCCTTGTGCCCGCCAGCCGCGTTGTCCTTTCGTAATCCTAGAGGTTGTTAATTTCTGAATGACTTTGTCTGTTGCTTTACATTTTCTGCTAGGGGCCTCATATAAAGGAAGTGAAGAAAATCATGTGTTTGGCTGTGAAATTTCATTAACAGACCGTAATCCCTAATCAGGACACACACTGAAAGGCTTGTAAGATAACAGAATATGTTCTTACTGCATGGTGTTTATCATAACGCTTGTCTTGGTGTCACCATGTACTGTTGCATGTTGTGTAACAAACGGAAGTGCCTGAGTTTTGCAGAGACTGTCCATAGAGTGCAGAAAAGCCCTGGGATATTGACTTCCTCTACAAAGAGAACTGTACTTTCAGGAAGTGGATGCTGCTTACTAAACATGCTTTCCTTTCAGTGCCTCCAAGGACAGCGCACAGGTTATTCCAGTTTTAGGACAATGGTTGTCTGTTTCTGAAAATAATCAATGATGGTAATAATAATTATGGTGCAGTAATGAAACGTCTAATATGATGTGTAAGCAATGAAAAAGGCTATATCCGGAATGTTTTGTGAAACGCCATTCGTTACTTTGTCCCTTTGCAGTAGGCTAAGTATTCCAGGACCCTTTCTTGGACCTGCCTCAGCGAAGCACCTGGAGCTCGCCTCATTTCAGGAACATCAGCAACATGTTAGTTGTTGTTTCAGGAGCAGGGAGTGACAGCGGGGCAGAGGTGGAGTCACATAGTACAAAGAGCAGGCTGGCTGCAGAACCCCCTCTTCTGAGGAACCTCTCCTAATGGCCAGCAGAGGAAGTGCCGATGATGACACCCCGCAGCAGACGAAGATCTGCCAGTTCAAGCTGGTACTGCTTGGAGACATGGCGGTGGGCAAGTCCAGCCTGGTTTTGCGCTTCGTGAAGGGCCATTTTGATGAGTTCCAGGAGACTACTATTGGAGGTGAGAACACAGGAGAACATTCGGGATAGACATTAAAATCTGAGGTTTCCCTAGGCAGGAGGAGGTTAGCATTGAAACCTGTTTTCTTAGCAAACTTTAGAATGTCCAGTTTAAGTATGAAAGACCACTAAAATATAATATGCTCGCAACATTTGATGAACATTTTGAGACCACCTGCAAGCTTGAGAAAAAAATTCATTCACAGGATCGGTATTCCTTATTTCTTGATGACTAATGTGTGCTGAGACTTCAAAAGCACGTCTCGTCCCTCACTTGCTGTGATGATATTTCCCAACCTCCCCTTTCTTGGTCCTAGCTGCATTTCTGGCACAGTCAGTATGTCTAGATGACACCACCATCAAGTTCGAGATTTGGGACACGGCAGGGCAGGAGCGCTATCACAGTCTGGCCCCCATGTATTACCGAGGTGCGCAGGCTGCCATCGTGGTGTTCGACATCACCAAACCGGTACGCTCACTGTGTCACAGGCAGAGGTGGGTAGTTCAGGTCTAGAAAGTCCAAACCAAGATTTTGTTTCAACCAACCAGTTGAGCATAAAGCGTCACAGTTACAGGGTTCTCAACTGGCTGTTTGAAACAAAATTGTGTACTGGACTTTTACTCTCTGGACCTGAACTACCCATCGCTGGTCACAGGACCTTCAGACATACTCCAACCCCCCCAAGTGAATGGGTTTAGAAATGTTCCTCTCTGTTCAGGAGACATTTGAGCGGGCCAAGGCTTGGGTAAAGGAGCTCCAAAGGCAGGCCAGCCCCAGTATCGTTATTGCCCTGGCGGGGAACAAGGCTGACTTGGCTGACCGGCGCATGGTGGACTATGAGGTGCTCACATGCCCCGGGCCTTTTGGGGGGGCGGCGCGTGGTGCCCAGAAAGAGTGTGGTCAGGGGGGTAGATTCTTCTCTCGGAAGCTGTGTGTTTGCTCATTCCCATTCTGTCCCATTCCCAAGAAATTCCAAGTGATGAGAATAAATTTAGTTTTTCTAATAAATATTGAAACTGAGAATATGCCGTAAAAATATATTTAAACAAATACAGTGACATATAAAGTAAACTTGTGGATTTTAACACTATGTGAAATATGTACAAAATTCATTTATGTTTATCATAATAATGGTTTTACACCATATTAAGAAGGTTGTATGTGCATATTCCTGAGTTTTAATTTTGCAGTACGTGCTTGTTCAGTAGGCTCAGAAGTACATGTTTCCTTATCAGGATTTGTTCAGGACCAGGCATAGTTACGATTATGTGATGAACAAACTTGACAGCACCACTGATATGGAGGCTGAGACCATTCCAGTTAAAAGGCTTTGAGTCTTCCTGTAGATGCTCAGCTATGAGGAGCTTCTGAATGAGGATGGCGTGTGACGTAAGATGGCCTTACCCCCATCTCTTCACCTTTTCGCTGGGACAGGAGGGTCAAGCCTACTCGCAGGATACTGGCCTGCTGTTCATGGAGACTTCCGCAAAGACTGCCATGAATGTCAACGAGTTGTTCCTGGCTATCGGTAAGCCCCGCCCCCATGGTAGTGCAACCCATGTCATAAATCCCAGGAATGTTCTACCAAAAGCCGTATGAGGCCCATGTCTTTCAAATAGAGTTTGCTGTTTCTGCACCAGATCATTCTCCATACAACCTTTGCACCTGTGTCCAGCTTGTTTATAATGTTCTATACATGCAATTACAACAGAACAGAATTATTTGATACCAGTAATCTTTCTCCAGCCAAGAAGATGCCAAAGATGGACACTCAGAACCCCACGCATGCTGCTTGGCACAGAGGGGTAAACCTTCAGGAGCCGGATGGCCAGTTTTCCTGGGGCTGCTGTGCAAGCTAATGGGGCTGTACTACAGAGTATTATTCCAGGCCGTAAGCTTGCTGCACCCTGAAGGAGAACCCGAGCGGCTGGGAATGCCGTCTTTGGGAAACATCTCCAGAGAGTGGTGGAAATTCCAAAGGACAATGAGAAAATGAAATGAAGTGCTATTTTATACATTATCTAGCACCAGTCGGCGGTTTTTGTGGTGAGGGACAAAATGATGCTTCATGAACCATTTGATGTATTTTTGGACCCCACTAGATGGTGCTTTGGGGCATGCTTTGTGTCAGTTTTTGAAAAGAGAACACTATCTAGTTAAAAAAAAATACAATACGGTCAAAAAATACATCAAATGGTTCATGAAGTGTAATTTTGTCCATCACTCTTTTTCAGTGTGCAAATTTAAGTAACAGCTTCTTTTAAATATGAAACACTGCTGATGAGTGACAGGTAGAGGGAACGGTCTTTACTTTTAGTCCAGGTGATGGAGTACATGGAGAAGTCTTCAAGGTGGCTCAGACTTTAGTTAAAGTCTAACATGTTGCTCCGACTATATGAAGGACCCATCAGGGGTACCCCAGTACCTTCATTAGACAGTGAGTCAAGCTAGACACACTTAAAATACCTGTGTGCAAGTCTCCTGATCTCTTCCACCTCTTCTACTAATTGATGAGTTGAGAGCTTGATGAGCATAGCTATAACATTCCTGGAGGGCTGCACACATTTTACACACATGTGTCAGCCTCCAGAGCTGGTTCTGACCCTGTCCCTTCCAAGTCATGGTTATGTGTGTCCAGGCGGACCTACATGCTTCTGTTTACAGTGACATAGTTAATTTACAGTGACATTAAAAGCAATATTGAATAAAGCAAAGAAAAGTATTCTATATTTTTTAAGGTGAAGGAGTTGAGTAACATGCATTTTGTCCACCAATCTGGTCAACCTAATCAATAATCAACAGATACCTTCACACCGGGAGCTCAGCTGTGGCCTTGCAAGGTTGAATGTAGAGCAGAGCTTGATGACACCTGTAAACACTGGCTAAGATCACCTTGCTTATTATCTTTAATAAAGGTTTAGAAATCTGTTGTGTTTCAGCACTTTTCAGTATGTTTGTCATACAACCTTGAGTGGGATAAGAGGGGGCTTGAGAAGGTCAATGGGTGCAGAGAGGGGGACACAAACCAAGAACTTCTCTTGCAGGTCACCCTGAACCTTAAGCCAGGAATCTGACACCACCCCACACCACGTCACCCAAGAGATTTTTTGTTTGACATTTCAATATAGCTGTTAAAAACCAGCATGCTCTCTATCTGAAGATGTTCTCAACAGTGATCCTGACCAGAACATAGCTTGTGTAGAGATACCTGGATCCCAAACTAATGCAAATTCACAATTAAATCCCTGCAGCCTTACAACTATACTCCAGATAAATTTCCAGGTAAATAAAAACCTAATGAGAAGTAGAACAGCCACAATATCACCACACTACAGATGTATCTTAGATTTTTATTAGTGTAATTGCTGTTGTTTTTGGATTTTTTTTTAAAAAAAACAGCATGTCATAAGTGATCAGAACCCAAAATCAAGGTTTGTACATAACCATTATGTAAAGGTCAGCACCTGTCTGGTCTTGTTCCTTGTCTTTTCCCTGGTTGGCCAGCTGGTGCCGCTGGCCATCCTGCCGTTTCATGTCCTGTTGATTACTTCGTTAGTTAAGTCTCCCCACCTGATGGTTATTTCCCTGTACTGTTTCCATTGGTCCCTTTTCATGTTTCACACCTGTTCCTAGTTAGTCCTTGTGTATGTAAGTGCCTGCCTTAGTTCAGTTCCCTTGTTGGGGATTGTGCCTGTGCCTTGCCATTGTGACATTACACCCCTGTTACATACACATATCGTATATATTCAATTCACGAAAGCTGTTGCAATAGATCCTATAGATTTGCAATTGTCTGACAAATTTACTCAGCACTTCAGGGATGCATGATAGGCCTATTAGAAAAAAAAAATCCAATATTGTGATGTGTATTTTTTAAATATTGTAATATTTATAAAGCAAAAAGGAAGTTGAAAATGTATCCAAAGTAATCTATAGCCAAATAGAACTTATCTACCAACAGAATCTATGAAATGTTTGTTCTGTAAGTTGTTGTAAGGTGTTTATGAAGTAAGTTGTGCTGACAGATTATATGCTTTTGCTCAGTATTGGCTCTATGAAATCTAGAATATTTACATACAGTTCAATTAGTTAACTTTACACCAAAATAATGTTGCTTTTGAAAATATCACATGCCATGGCATAATGGCCTGGCAGGAAGACTAGTATGAAAAATTAGGTACCGCCTCAGGCTCTTCTCATCCCAGCTGACTATCGCTGTCTTTGTGATGTGATATTGGCATGAACATAATATGAGATGTTACATATCGCCCAGCCATATATTTTTTTATAGATTCTTCAGACTTACAGTATTTTATTTCGCTTCTGGTTACATTCACAATTTGAACACTTTATACTATCTAATGTGCATAGTAAATAAAAGATCTGCTGTTTAAAAATATCGAAAGGAGCATAAAACACAATTTCACAAACTTGGAAGCATGGAACATTTTTGACACAATATATTAAACACAAAGGAAGGTGAGGCTATTTATGATGGGTACTGATTTCACACGCTAAGAGAATCCTTGCGTTTTTTATGATCCCAAGAGGCAGCTAATACTTAGACTTAAGAAAGGTTTACCATACGATGACTATTAGACAGACTTTTATCAGTCTGCTTCCTTTGTCTCTATGGGCTACTGGACAACAGCTATAAAGATACTTTAATATATCCTTTACTGTATTTTTAACAATGTATGGCCAATGACTCTGTAGTGAGTATTGGGTGATTGCTGGCATCACATCTGTGTCCAAAAGGGGCCACCTAGGCTCAAAAAGGAGGAAAGTCATGTTAAGTTGTTGGGCATACTACAGAAGCTAAGAGCAGTATATCTATTACGACAATCATATCGTTATCCAGAGGGAATAGTGTGAAAAGTAATTCAAGCATGGCCATTCTCGGCTTCCATAGTATGTGTGTGCAGGTGTTTCCCATTTTTGGGGTTGGAGAGCTGTAGACAAGTAGGGGGTGGGGAAAAGAGAGACAAGGCGGCCAAAAGAAAGGGCCCCCAACAGCAATCCGGAGGGACGCCAGGAAATCCGGACTGTCTGGACAAAATCTCTCACCCAAAGTGAGTGTCACCTTGCTTCTGCTAAACCCCCATTCAAAACACGTAATACCAACAACAATCCATGTAGCACATGGTATGGCCAGAAGATGGCGCCAATGACCAGCCTATAGCAACCAGGGACGGTTAATTATGCTAGTCCTCAAATATTGTGCTGGAGGTAGGAGTCTTCTCACTAGGAGCCGGCTGGTAGAATCACAGGCATCACGCAGGAGACTGAAACTAAATAATGCTGTAGGAAAAATGTGAAGGAAACTGGATAATAAACAGTTAACCAAATAGATGGGATTAGCTGTGTGAATATCACACCTCTTTTTAACTCCACGGGTATAGGCCTGTCACTGCGCTCTGGACTATGCTGTTTCCTGGACTAACGAGCTCTTAGCAAACGGTGAGTTGGTATGTCAAGTTATAGTGTCTGGACAGTATGAAAAATTAGATATGCAGGTACCTCTGCACCTCCTAACCATAACTACAACAACAAAAATGCTAACTCATAGGGGGTTGCAGTATTGAAGAACACTGTGTGCTGAAGCAGTTGCTGATCCCAAGAGAAAATTAGTCAATGATCTTTCATTTAATAATATGGAATATTATTTAACACTGCATAACACATAGAGAATGTAATCATTAGGACACTATTATTAAACCATATAGAGTATGACCTTGTAACCTGTAGAGAATGCAGACCAATTACTGCTGCACAATGTGGTTAAAAATAAGTATGAATAAGCACTTTGTGTTAGCGTAGAAGTTTCTGTATCTGTTAGTTATCTGTAAGCGCTTTGGGGCGACTGTCATGAAAGGCGCTATATAAGAATAAAATTAAATTGATTGAGCTATCTTATGTTAGCCTTTGTTGTATGAATATGCACTTTGATTAGCGCAGCTCGCCACTGTTTTGAAGGCCCAGAATAGTCAGATCTGTGGCCAAGTGTCACATGAACAGCTGAAGCTGCTAAGGTTGGTGATGAAGAGAAGAGAATTGCCTGAGTTCTGAGTTAGGCCAGAGTTCACTGTTGAGTATGTATATAAAAAGAATTTAGAGATGGTCGCACAACAATTATGTTCAACTGAGGGACCAAACAGTAAAAGGAATGATTGACAACCTTATCACGTAGGGGTGTGGATCAAGAGAGAAAACAATGATGGTGAATGGTTGAGGGTAGGATGATGTTTATGTGACGAGTCATTGTTAAAACATAAAAAAATGTATATAAAAATCAGTGTAAACCCGCATTGATCACACTCCTGCAGGGGGTGCAGCCTTGGGTGTAACCTTGCTGTTGGAATAAAGACTGAATCTGAAGATCTACACAAGCGGCTCCTGACTCCTGATTGGAGGGAAGGAAAAACCACAAGGATAAAAACATGGCATCCTGGGTGGGGGCATTTTCTGCAGACCCCCTCCTCAACACTGTCAGCTCAATATGAATCTCCAGGCTTGATTGATGCCACTAATACCATTCCTGGAAAACAATGACAGATTACCCAAACCAGGTGTGTTCGTGTCTCATGGAGGGGGCTTTAGCAACAAGACTACAGAAAGGGATCTTCATGCTCCAGATAGAAACCTCCACCATAATCCTGGGCCTGTTATCATGTAGCAAGATGACTATCTGGAGCATCCACATCAGGACCTCTCCTGGGAAGGCCAGGTACTGCCAGTGTGGTTGGGACAGTGAGCCTTGCTCCTGAACCAGAACTCCCAGCCTGATTACTGGGAGATACAAATATCAAAGGCGGGAAGGGGACTATGCCAGGGACCATTTCCAAACTTGTTCAGTGGTCTACCTTCATTATACTGTTTGTACCTTAGATTAAGCATTTAATTGCTTACCTTCTCATCTAAAACAAATGATTTTTGCTGATACAATAACTCATAATGACCAACCATGGATGTCTTTAGGTTCGATCACTGGGGGCTGTAGCCCCGAATATTTTAATATATTAATATTTAGCCCCGAATATCCCCAAGTATTTTAGCCCCGATGCCAATCTTCCTTCGAAAGAGAAAAAAGTCAAGCCCCAGGCAAACTTGACTTAGCCCCAGATCTTTTCCATAGCTAGAAACCCCCTTGTGACCAACTATTTGAACATCTTCAGAAAACTGTAGCATATATTTGTAGCTCGTCCATAATTTTAGATAATTTATCTGCCAGTTAAGATGCAACAGTAACAAGACTGGATTGAACAAGGCAGTGTTGTAATTGTTTTAGAAATACATATTGCTATACAACTCTGTTATTAAAAATGACAAATGACATCATTCTTCCAGTGTTGTATCATTATATTTGATAGGAGTTTAGGACATCTGCTTACCTCTTATCAGACCTTTGCCTGCAGCAGTAAGATACAGGCTCTTTCTGCGGGTGCTTCTCTAATAGAAGCATTTCATGTACTTCTTCTCCATCTCCTACTGGGATTTTGGTTCCCAGGTAGCAACTGTGTACCTGAAATGGAGTCCTGCTTAGCCTGGGGAATAAATGGGTTGGCAGGTGGCACCAAGTCCCTGGAGAGTCATGTTAACAGACAGTAGGCATGCTCGCAGTATTTCACACCGTGTGCCCAGCTGAGGCCTTAGCAATGAAAATGGCAGGATCAGACCTTCATGCATATGGCGTCTGAGACTATTAGACAGTTGTAATAATAATAATGGATCAAATTAGATAAAGAGATCTACTTCAAAAAGGGGAATTTAATTGTGTTATGTTCTGGTATGTCATTTGTGGTGGAATGGATAATTTATCTCGGAGTTTATTTGTCACCCAGATCCTGTTACTCTGACTCATGCGTCATGGTATTAAACACTGAATGAACAGAGTAAACACTTTTTTAAAGTGCAGTGCCATTAAAAAGTTTGGACACACTTACCCATAAAAGGTTTATTTCTACTATTGTAGATTTATTATTTTTTAATTATTTTATAATAAAGACATAAAACTATAACATACGGAATTATGTACTGACCAAGTATTAAACAAAAAATATTTGTTGGAGGCTCAGGAGGTTGCTAGTTCAAATCCAGTGGTTGACAGCGTAATCCCTCCACTGGGCCCTTGCGCAAGGCCCTTAACCCCAGTTTACTCCAGGGACTGGTTGACCCTACAATCTGCTCGACACCAGTTTCATGAGGTGGCCTCCTGGGATGCTTTTCCAGCTCTCCTGAAAGAGGTCCCACATATATGCTGAGTTCTCATTGGCCCCTTTTCCTTCACTTTCTGCTCAAACTCCTCCAAACCCATTACTACTGCGTTTAGGTCAGGTGGCCAGGTCATGTGACTGGCAATCTCCTTTGTAAGCGACTTGGTGTGTCAAAACTTTTGACTTGTACTGTATGTTGTCTGGCCCTGGACCTTTGCGGGAATTTATGCTGGAGAGAGCCTTCATTATTTTGTCTGGTAAGTACCTGGTTACCGGGTAGTAATGGAAAATTTTCCTGCACAGCTGTAGTTGGTAGCCTGAAAACATGTGCAAAAGTTGTTAAATTTGTCCAGTAAGGTGGGAACCTTTTGGCATGCTATTATTTTGGAAGTCTGTTATTGTTTGGAAACCTTGCCGCAACTGTTACATGTCCCTGTTGTTACTGAAAAGGCTGTCCAGCCTCTGTCCATACAGCCTCTTCACCTCCCTGATACCCCAGGACAAGTTGTTCCTTGTCATTCTGTATGCTGCAGAGTCTCCAGCTCTGAATGCAGCATTCCGAATTTACAGCAGCGAGCAGACCTCCCCAGTCAGTCAGGATCTGTGGTGGGCATGCTTCTTCATGGCTTTTACAATGTTCACATCATCTTTGCACTTGCATATATATCTAATAACAGCCTATGTATAGGTCTGTGATTTTGTCTTTAAAAATGTCCCATTGTGTGCTTTCAAAGCAGTCTTGCGTTGCTGTAACAGCCTCCTGTGGCTACACACTAGTTTTTTCACACATGAACTCCAGACATTGTCCTGAGAATCAGGTCCGGACGTTTTCCGAAGTTGCCCTTTCAGATGTGGCACATAACTGGCGATTGTCTGTGTTAGATGCAATCAGACTATATATGTAATCAGTTATTTATATATCGTTGTACCCTTCTTGTTATTGTGATATTGATGAATTTATTGAGATATTTTAGTATTTGTCTATTATGGCACTGTTTTGTCTGCGTGGAACGCCCTTCTGGTTTTTCCATACATTAAAAATACGTCAATGAAGGCAATCTGAGAAACCAAGATTGCCATGATGTGATTGCATGCCCCCTGGTGCAATGTTATGGTTATACAGTGGAATAGCGTTAAGCCTGAAAAAACAAGTGGCACGGAATTGCATTATACTCCAAACAGTGCATCTGCCATCTTCTAGCATACCTTGTTAAAAGGTATAATATTTTTGCCCATTGTCATTTTTATTAATAGATATCAAAAAGGTAAAAAAATAAGTCTTATTTAACTTATTTCAGTGTAATGCAACAATGCGCCATAAAACTGAAAAATTATCAGAAATACTAAAATGCAAGTAATTCAGTATAAGGTTAATCACAGAGTACCATAAGTATGCAGAAAATGTGCCAGATTGAAAGGCTAAAGCACATATATTCAATGTACAGAGAACACCAAAAATGACCTTCATGGCTGCATGGTTAATTCCATCACTCAGCAGTTCAGGAAAGCAGTCAATAACCACATCATTTTACATAAATTGCAGTAACCCACCATGCCAGCACTCTGCAGAACCAGTGACCTCACAGCAATGAATTTTCCTTCCCCAAATACATGGTGCACAAAGCTGAAGCATACACAACATTTAACAATACTCTTAAATCCAAAAGGACATTGTTATAACATGTTCAACAATTATAAAAAGTGGTGTGAATAACCATGGAAACTAAATCATGCCAGCTAGGACCATTTATTTCTGTACTCTTATTTATTGAAATGTTCAGTTAAAAAACATGTTCAAGTCATGTTACATTTCCCAGGGAAAAAATAATATTTGCTGTATAGGAATGAAAAAACAGGCAATATTCCCTGATATCGGACACTTGTTTGCAGGCTGATCATCATCATCACCATCATCATCATCTAATCAATTTAGTCTGCAGCCATAAAAAAGGGTACAACTAATAAGAATATATAAAAACAATAGGGATCCAGCATTTCTAGGGCTTGGTCCCTTAACAAGCACGAAAAACTAAACTAACAGCTAAACTATATAAAAGAAAGGCAGATAATCGAGATAAATTGAGGGAGGTTGGTTGAATCAGGACAAGCCACTGTGGCATCTGACAAAAAAGAAATCCTTCAACCAATTTGAAAGCTGTGTATTCAGTGCTGGAAACATCAATAAATAAAAATATGTACAGCATTTTCTTTAAAGCTTTAGAGAGTATAATAGAGGAGTTCAGCCAGGAAAAAAAAACCAACAGTACATTGTTGCTTCCTTTATCTAATCTTAGGAAAACAACATTTTTAATGCAGATAAGGTATGAAACTATATCATTACAATGACATTTTCCAAGATGAGCAGTATTGCATCCATGCCTTTGTTTGTTGCTTCACCATATTGTTTGCATTAGTAACTATGCTACTCTGTCAGACAACAACATCATACTTACTCAGGTGTAAAACCTAAACTCAGAGAACATGCTCTGGCATCTCAATGTGTGCATCTGATAGGCACATTAACATTACAGCACATATCGGAGCACACCTCAAGCACCTACGGAGTGTGCACATACCGTTTATTTCCCAGCAACATTTACCATTTATTATTCCAGTGTAATAAGAGGTTTTTCCTTGTACCTTCTGTGTACTCAGCTTTCTCTTCTCATTCATCATAAGATGGCCTGCAGAGAAAAGCAAATTGCATGACCCTAAAGCTTTTGCTATGAGCTATCATTAGCCATGATGTACAATTGTTCAAATGAAATTACTTTTCCAATTTCGTGTGCCCATTGTCTTATCTAAGTCACCCTTGCCTTTGCTGTCACTAAGCACTGTAGCTTCAATTTTGGTCTAATTTGACTCAAAATTTGATCAGGTCCTGATATTCGTCCTTACAATGTGTCTGCAACGGTTGAAAAAGATCTGACAAATACTTTTTGAGTTAAAAAGATTCAGTGTCTGAAATTGCTTCCATTTTTGCTATCACTACACGACCCTGCTTAAATTTTTGGGCGATCTGTCTTAAAATTTGATCACTTCCAGTTTGTCACGCATAAAATGTATCTGCAAAGTTTGAGAATTATCCATAAAATACTTTTTAAAAGAACAGTGCCAGTTAAAAGTCTGGACATGCTAAGCCTCCGACAAAGAAGATGTTATAATAACTATAGACTCTAATGTAAGATATCTGGTTAATTTTAGTCCAATAATTGGTAGAACCCAAAAAATATTCACATTCAGTTGGTAACTCAGTTGGTAAGAGCAGAGTGTGAATGTTGAATTAACAGAGCAGTAGCAGAACCTTACAGAAAATATTGCAATCCACAAAGCATAATGGGAGAAATATCAGAATACAGAAAAGGACAAATTGTTGGTGCGTGTTTCACTGGTGTGTCTGTGACCAGGACAGTGTGTCTTTGTGGTGTATTGAGAGCCACGGTATCCAGGGTAATGTCGCCATTCCACCACAAATGACGGATCATATCCAACAGGAGTAACTGTGGATGCAGGAGGAAGCTGTCTAAATGGAATGCCTGGGTATCAACCTGGATTGTGTTCAAAAAACATAAAACCACCTTGACTTTCCTGTTTTCATCAAAACTGTTCCTCGGGAACTCCACAGGGTCAATATTCATGGTCAGGTTGCTATAGCCAAACCTTTGCCAATGTCAAATGTCAGTTTCAATGGTGCCGTCAGAGCACATCTTGGGCTGTGGACAATGTGAAAAATATATTGTTCTCTGATGAGCCCACCTTCACTGTCTTTCCCACATCTGGGAGAGTTACAGTGTGACGAAGCCTCAAAGCACCTAGACTGTTGTGTACACAGAGTGCAGCACGGGGGTATATCAGTGACAGTTTAGGCTGCAAAATCATGGCAGTGCTTAGGCCCATTATTTCTTCTAGATGGGTGTGTCACTGCCATGGACTACCAAAGCATTCTGGATGACCATGTTCACCCTATGGTTCAAACTTTGTATCCTGAAGATGGTATAGTGTATCAGGATGATAATGCATCGATACACACAGCAAGACTGGTGACAGGGTGTTTTGTGAAACATGACAGTAAAGTTGACAGGCCTGAACAGTCACCAGATCTGCTGATTTGTGGTGTTTTGGAGGAGCGAGTCAGGAAACGTTTTCCTCCACCAGCATCATGTATTGACCGGGCCACTGTTCTGCAAGAGTAATGGCTCAAAATCACTCTGGCCACTGTGCAGGACTTGTATCTCTCATTCCCAAGACAAATTGATGCTGTATTGGTCGCAAAAGGAGGACTTACACCATACTAATAACTTATTGTGGTCTAAACCCACGTGTTTCAGTTTCATCGACGATCATCTGTATGTTTACAGCCTCGAGCAAAGGAGACTAAGGGACTCATGATCCAGGTATATAAGATTCTAACAGGTCTGGATGCTGTTCAGCCAAATGGCTATTTCAACACTAGTTTAAATACTAGAACTCGTGGCCATGAGTGGAAATTAGCGGGAGAACATTTTAAAGTAAATTTGAGGAAACACTTCTTTACACAGCGTGTAGTTAGAGTATGGAATAGTCTTC
>JAAGVU020000035.1:16835122-16853234 GCA_011763525.2 Mormyrus iriodes | reverse complement strand
GGCATGTCCCACTGGGAGGAGGCCCCGGGGAAGACCCAGGACACGCTGGAGAGACTATGTCTCTCGGCTGGCCTGGGAATGCCTTGGGGTTCCCCCAGAGGAGCTAGATGAAGTGGCTGGGGAGAGAGAAGTCTGGGTTTCCCTGCTGAGACAGCTGCCCCCGCGACCCGACCTCGGATTAAGTGGGAGATGATGGATGGATGCTATATCCTGTTTGTCGAGTGAATACCATACCCAAATAGGCTGTGCTCTCCTCATAACAGAACACAGAAGGCTGTATTCATATAAAATGCATTTTATTTCTCGTAACCATTGTTGTTAAAATGTCTTAGATCCCCCCTATCCCAGGCATTAAAGCCACATTCATCATGCAGTTGACTGTTTCATGCAGATGACCACATCCTACTACCTCACACAGAACATACCAAACCCTGAAGTCCACGTTAGGACTGCAGGATAACATAATTACTTCTTAAGTTGTTCAGCTGAGGTAAAACACTGGTCTTTAAACACCAGCAGTGGGGAAACCGTCCACATGGGTGAATTGATCAGCTAACATGTAGGAAGTGTGACAACAGCTATGATGATATGATGGGTACCTCTGACCATGCAATACCTCACTGCAATAAACCTGAATTTCAGGCACAACACAGGGGACTGGACAGTGTCTTAAATAGTGAAAAAGCACCAATGGCCGTAGGTTTGAACCTTGGCCCCCACAGGGCTGGTAGGAGTCATATCGAATGATAGGGTAGAGACCCTCAAATAAACCATAATGAGAGAGTACCCAGCCCCATTCCAGTGCAGAAATCAGGGGCCCGCCAGCTTTGAAAGTCTCCCTACAATTATCACTTGGGTTAGCAGTTAACTACATTGTTGAAGTTAGCCATATTTTGTAATAAATGCTAACTGAACCCAAATGATGGAAAAAGTTGTTCTCTGAAAGTTCTGAACTGGAACAGACTACAGTGTGTTATTTAAGGAGCAAAGGTTGTTCATAGTGTGGCTGCCATGTGGGAAATTTTGGATTCCTTACAGTTCTCTACGCCTGCATGCATGCCTTGATATTCCAGAACTGTTTATCTGCTAAGGGGGTATGGGAAACACTGAATGGGATGCTAGTCCATCACAGGACACAAACAAACAGATTAGAGACTCTCCATTCATCTGTATGAGCATAACTCTAATACCAACAATGACAACCTTAACCCCTACACGGCCCTAACCTTAACCATAAGTAACCAAACAAAATACAAGACTTTTGACATTTTTAGTTTTTTGACTGCAGTCACAGATTTTTATAAAATTGAGTTTTCCCTTGTGGAGACCAAAAAAATATCTCCACAATGTCAAAAGAACAGATTTTTATCACATTGTAGGGACGTTTTTGGATGGCAGGAAGAAAACCATGAGACCACAGGGGTAATTCCACATGCATGCTTTGCACATTCAAACCCACAACCCTGTGGGTGACAGGCTGCAAGGTGCACCAAACCCTGAAATGGTGTTTCCTCTCCTCCTGACCAAAAATGTACCATTTTGCTTCAAGGCTTGGCATATTCTGCTCTAATCTTCCACACATATGATCATGTTGTGATTTGCAGCTGCCACCCTCATCTGAATACAACTCAGAAGGATATATGACTATTTTAGGTGGGCATGTCACATTTCTCTGAGAGATGTCATTGGAGGAAGGATAAGTTGGTTCAGGTGCAGCTGACCAATCAGAAAGGGAGAGTGACTCTCCGGAGTAGCTGGAGACATAATGAAAGACAACGCTGTGCCGTCCCAGCCCTCCACTGTAGTGACCGCTTATGCTGCTCACTCTGCTTTGTCTCACACCTGTGGACCCTCACTGTCGATAAGTAAGGCATGTTCACTTAACAGTCCTTGCAGCCTAGTCTCTGCGGCCTGGAGGCCAGGGCTCAGCTGAGGCCAGGAGACGAGTGAGTCCAAGGGAGATTCAGAGATGTGAGTGGAGGGGAAGGAGCAAGGGGGTGGCATGCTAGGTGGCCGCAGGATCAAAGCTGTGGAAGAGGAGCAGGAGGCACTGGTCTCCCTTTGGGTTCCCGGGGAGGTGCTGAGTGATGGGGGTGCAGAGCAGTGAGTGGCAGGGGGGGAAGGCACTTGCTGGGTGGAGGACAGAGACAGCAGGAGCCTGCAGTGAGTGTCCCGCTGGGGGTTAAGGGAAGCACATGTGGGGGTAGAGGAACAGAGTGGTGAGGGGAGGGAGGTGGATGAGGAGGTGCTTTGAGAGGTGAGTAACCAGTTATCCTCTGCCGGATGGGGGAGCCTGGTCGTTGGGGTGGAGGGAGCTGATGTGAGCTTGATGGATGCTGCCCCTGGTGAGGATGTGGCATGAGGTAGACACCCAGAGCAGCCTGAGGGAGGGTTCTCTGGTTGAGGCGTGGCCTTGGGTTGAGAAGGCAAGGGTACGAGGCAGCCCGATGGCCCTTCTGTCCCAGAGTCTTTGTGGTCCAGTGGAGAACGAGGGGGAGGAGCCCAGGGTGGGCTCTGCAAGGGACTGCCAGAGGATGGAGGCTGTGCAGCCGTTAGGGCTGACAGAAGGGGATGGGAGCCCAGGAGAAGCAGGGGCTGAAGTAGACGTGTCATATCCTGCAGCTCCTGGCTAAGCTGGGACACCTGCTGGCACAGACTTCCCATCTGCAAAGTGTGTGGTCACATGACAAACATGTGATGTTGGTGGTCACATGACAAACTTCCTGACTGCAGCAGTGATCATATCAGTAATTATTTGCTTATAACAACCATGCATTGTTTATAGCATTAAAGCTTCTTCATGCTGTTTGCTGTCAGCCTGTACTAAAGGGGGCCTCAGTGCCACTCCCTTACGGCTTTAGTTGTTGTTCTGCACTTGCAGGAATAGCCACATAACCAAGCCGGTCACCCACCTCCTGGCTCAACTTGGTCAGGCTCTGCCTGGTTTCTGCATTCTCCCGGTTCCCTGAACACACAAACACACAGATGAGTTGGAAGGTCGCAGATCTACTTTTTGCAGATCGATGCTTATCGTCCCGCGGAGCCCGAGAGACCCAGCCTGAGTGCGTATGAAAGTGAAAAAAACAGACAAAGAGGCTGGCAGGAGGAGGCATTACAGAACAGTTGGAGTGAGGTGGGCGTGATCTCTATTATAGTCCGCAGTCATTATGTCATCTGTTCCACAGTCTCTCCAAGCCATCAGACGTGTCGATACGGAATATGTACTGCTTTCAAATCAGCAGATCAATATCAAACAATTAAGAATCGACTTAAGGACCAAGTGACATGACTTTGTGCTCCTGGTGTGGTCAATGTAGTTACCAGGGCATGTGAGGTTACCAAGGCCAGTGGACGAGGGGCTGCTGATGGTCATGCTGGGGCTGAACTCAAACTTATGTGCCAAACTGGTGGTGCTCTCTGCCTCGATGCCGTCCACAAACCTAGAGGGGAGGAGAGGATGACCACCTCAGGACTGATGATGCATGACACTTTTTCACATTATCATTTACATCATGTTTATGAACGGAGCATGGTTACATCAACATGGATGCATTTGTTATTAATGCTGTCATGCATGTGTGGTGGATACCAACACTGTGACTGTGCTTGAGTATTCTGTTGGCTGATCGGCAGTTATTTTTTTCTACATCTCACCAGTGGCAAGTGAGATACTGCCCATGCAACTCTCAGTAAACGTGGAGATAAACGTGTGTGTATACCATGTATATTTTGCACCAAGCTGAAGGTTGGAGTCAGCACTTTACCACTAGATGGCAGTGTAACGCATAAAATAACATTTCCTTTTCACAGTTATCCTTACAGCTCTGGGTAATCAAATACACGTTAACAGCTTCAGTACTGTTCGCCATACAGACAGAATAACTAGAGCTTTTACTTATGTAGCAAATAAATGCTCAGCCTCACGTCATCCTTTCACTATGCATAATGGCCACACCTCAAAATAAATATTTCTCACTATCCTCATAATTCTCCATTGACCCTGCGGGCCCCACTCCTCCATAAACTACCTGCCTTAACCACAGCAGAGCAGAACACCCCCTATATACCTTGGGGATCAGGTGAGTTCTCCTTAGTCAACTGACCAAGATAACAGGAATATTTCTGTCCATACATCTGCTGCATCTTCTGGGGCCATCCTGAATGGTTGGTGTGGCGCGGGGTGTCCTACCTGGGGCTGAGCTCAGATGGGGCACTGCTGTAGCTCAGCAGGGGGATCTGCAGGCTGGCAGGCCGAGCGCGGTCAGCTAGCTGCTGGAAGGGCCGTGTGGGCACCAGCGGTGAGCGGAAGGGCGGGCACGTCGACCGGCTGGGCCGCGTGGAGGAATGGGACACCTGAGGTGTCGGTGAGGGGTACTGCTCTTCATCACCCTCATCATCCTCCATGATCGAAGGCAGCTTCTTCATCAGGCTTCCGTTACTCTCCCTGTCCACCTAAGAGAGACAGACAGCAAAGACAGGTGAAGGACACCAACTCATGCTGGGCCAAAGGCCCCTTTTCATAGCCGCATTCTGAAGGATCAGAGTGTTGAAAAACATTTCCATCCAGCAACTTACTAAGTGCAGGAGGAAGGAAGCATGCACTGACACAGCACATTGCCACACCCACCACACGACGAATCACCTCACGGACAAGCACCTGAGTGCGGCCAAGCAGCAGGTAAGACCTCAGTACCACACAAGTTTGAATGGAACAGAACAGCGTGAGGTTTTTTTTCTGGTGGCTAGAGTGCAGTCCTGCAACCAACCCCCAAGTTTTTGCTGTAAGCTAGAGGACCAGCTTGCAGAACCAGATGTGGGTTAACATCATACACAGGATAAAGCAATTGCAGGTTAAGGGTCTTGCTCAAGAGCCCACCTGAATCACTCCTGGAATTCATAGGATTCAAACCGGCAACCTTTCAATTGCCGGTACCGATCCCTAGCCTCAGAGCCACCATTCCATGTAGGGTGTAGGGTCATTGTATAAAAAGTTTATCATTTCCCAAATTCCTAAAGCCATGTTTTAGGTAATGAGCACAACAGGAAGTGAGCTCCCGAAAGCAGATGCGGTGCTCAGCACACTGGGCCAAACTGCTTAAACCTGTCAGTGGGGTCACCCAAGGTGAGCAGACCCTGCCTTACCTTCCACTGCCGCCAGGCTCTGCACCACACACTGAGCTACCTCCTGCTATTCTCATAAATACATCGCTCCCTCTGTAAAACCCATTATGGCTGAAATTTGATTAAATATATAGCAAAAGGGTATGAAACAGGATGCCGCTGTACCATGTCTGTACAATGTCCTTCTGATCCAGGGCTGATCCAGAGACTTTCTGAGGGGCAGGTGCACCAGGGCACCCAGTACCTTTAAAGCTCATGTGCAAGTTCACACTGAACAGTTTGGGCAAAACAGGCAGGTGCTCAGGCACACCAGACCTCCACCCCCCTTCTGCTCGTGCCTTGAACCAAACCCCTCCCTCCCCTTAAGTCACCCTCCCACCACTCAGTCTTGCCTCCCTTTTCCCTCCGTCCTGTTTCCACTCTGCTCCCAGTCTGGGGTCTCTCAGCATGGGGATGCGGGCAGATGCATGCCTGTGTGTGGGTGTGTGGTCTTGAATACCTTACAGATAAACTTCAATTGTATAAAAATCTGTTAATACAATTTAAAAACTATAATAGCTAAGAGATTTGTATTTTGCTTGGCTAAGCTTCTCATAGTTGGGATTACGCCAATAGAAATTAATGCAGTCCCCATAAAGATATAGATACATAATCTCTGTGTGTGTCTGTGTGTGTGTGTGTGTGTGTGTGTGTGTGTGTGTGTGTGCATGTGCGCACAGTGTTTTCCCCCCTCCAGGCTCGTCCTGTTGGCTCAGAGCTGCACAAACTCTCCCCCTCTGCCCACTGACTTTATTTACTTCCTCTCTTCCTGCACTACAGACTGAAATCGGTAAGGAGCCAGCAGACCAATCGATAGACATGCTGATGGTGTTTAAATGAATCAGCCGTGTGAGTACAGTAGGGCTGCATCTTCAGGGCCGGCCCTTTGGTATGCGAAGCACATCATATTTGGAAACGATCACTCGTCTGTTCGCGTCCCCTGGTTTCCCTGAATACCTAGTTTAAATTGGCAGTTAAGTGGCTTGTGTGCCCATGGTAGAGGTGCACACACGCAGAACACAAAAAGGCACGCGCACACGCAGCACACAAAATGGCGTGCACACGCGCAGAACACAGAAAAGGCACGCACACACGCAGCACACAAAATGGCATGGACGCACACAGCACACAAAAAGGCATGCACACAAGCAGCACACAAAAAGGCGCGCACAAACATAAAGCACACAAAAAGGTACATACACACACAGCACACAAAAAGGCATGCACACACGCAGCACACAAAAAGGCGCGCACACACATATCACACAAAAAGACATGCACAAACAAAAAGCACACAAAAAGGTACGCACACAGGCATCATACAAAAAGGCGCACACAAACACAAAAGCACACAAAAAGCACGCACACACGCAGCACACAAAAAGTCATGCACACACGCAGCACACAAAAATGCATGTACACACACAGCACACAAAAAGGCGTGCACAAACACAAAGCACACAAAAAGGTACGCACATACGCGCACACAAAAAAGCACGCACACACGTAGCGCACAAAGAGGCATGCACACATGCGGCACACAAAAAGGCATGCACAAATGCAGCACACAAAAGGCGTGCACACACGTAGCACGCAAAAATGCATGCACACACGCAGCACACAAAAAGGCATGCACAAGCACAAAGCACACAAAAAGGTACGCACACATGCAGCACACAAAAAGGCATGCACACACGTAACACATAAAAAGGCATGCACACATGCAGCACACAAAAAGGCATGCACACACGTAGCACCCAAAAAGGCATGCACACATGTAGCACACAAAAAGGCATGCACACACGCAGCACACAAAAAGGCATGGACATGCACACAAAAAGGTACGCACACACGCAGCACACAAAAAAGCGTGCACACACATAGCACACAAAAAGGCATGCACACAAGCAGCACACAAAAAGGTGCGCACACACACAGCACGCAAAAAGGTGCGCACAAACAAGCAGCACACAAGAAGGTGCGCACACACACAGCACACAAAAAGGTGCGCACACACACAGCACACAAAATGGCGTGCACGCACACAGCACACAAAAAGGCGTGCACAAACATAGCACAGAAAAAGTCATGCACACACGCAGCACACAAAAAGGCATGCACAAACCCAAAGCACACAAAAAGGTACGCACACATGCAGCACACAAAAAGGCGCGCATAAACACAAAACACACAGAAAGGCATGCACACACACACCCCATGTGATTCTGCAGACTGCAGACAAGAAAGTTGCAGACTGCAGTCTCACACACACAAACACACAAATGTTTGGATTCAGATCTTTGTAGGGACTCTCCATTGATTTCTATGGGGAAAAACCTGAATACCAACAATCTTAACCCTTACCCAGCCGGTAACTCTAAACATAAGTCACCAAACAAAACACAAGGTTTTGGGAATTTTTAGTTTGCAGTCACAGATTGTTATAATATTTTCCCATAATGTCAAAACAACAGATTATTGTCACACAATGTAACATATCCATAACCCACACACATGCACAGGTTCATTCTCCTGTCAAATACTGGGGCTGCAAACCCTGAACACAGAGACATGCAAACAGCAGCTGGAATAAGCAGACACACACGCACACACACACACTGCCTGTCATGAGAGGACAGGAATAGCAACAGCAGGTGCTCACTGCTAAGAATACCAGCAGGGAAGAGCAAAGCGCAACCTGCTGGCTGCACAGTGATCTGATAGCAGTGTGTGTGTGGCTCTGTCCATGTAAATGTACACGTGTGCGTGTGCATGTTCATGTGTGAGAGCATGTGCGGATTTAAAATGAGGGAAACGTTACATCACTTTTTTAATCATCTCTTAACCAAAGTAGATACAGCAGGATCTGGTGAGGCACCTCTATGAGGATAGTGTGCAGGCACACACACAGGCATGCACACGCGTTGGCAGGCGAGCGGCTGTGACTCACATCGGCTGTGTGACCCTCTCGCAGGTTGTAGGTGAGGTCGTGCTGGATCTCCCTGACAAACTTCTGGGCATATTCAGGGTACAGGCGCAACACTTCGCGCAGCCCCCTCAGGCTGATGTACTGCAGGTCGCAGTAGGTGAGCGCCTTCACATTGGCGTTGGTCTTTATCACCTGCTCCTTGGTCAAGAAGTCTGATCCGATCAGGTCACCTTTCCCTGCAGAGACAAGCCATTTGGCCGGGATACAAACTCACACACGGAACAACGTGGGAGCAGGCAGTGGGACAACAAGCAGCCGTACAGCTGCGTGCACGAATTCATTGTGAATTCAGCCTTCGTACCCAAAAACACAGCTTGAATTTCCCAAAAATGGGTGGTAGTAATAAAGCCTGAACCACACCAAAACAGGGAATTATGGGGAACTGGGTGGCATGAAAAATTGCCAGTTTCATCACCATTTTTCAGTCCTGTGCTTCCTATCAGAGCTTCCCTCACTTTCCCTGATTTACCCATAACCCCCTCACTCTCCCTGATTTACCCATAACCCCCCTCACTTGCCTTGCTTTACCCATAACCCTTCACTCTCTCTGATTTACCCTTAACCCCCCTCACTCTCCTTGCTTTACTGATAACCTCCTCACTCTCCCTGCTTTACCCATACCCTCCTCACTCTCTCTGCTTTACTCATAACCCCCTTCACTCTCTCTGATTTACCTGTGAGACCCCTCACTTGTATTTATCCATGCAATATACTTTTCCTACAGTTAAACTGCTGTTACTTTTCCTTAAATTGGCACATTTGCTTAATTAGCACATAAAACAGCTACACTGCAGTAGCGATCTCCGATGAATGTGTTAAGAAAATGTGTCTAAACCAATTATTGAAGCTGTTATACCTGCTATACCTGTGACTGTTATATTTACACCCCCACGTGTAACTGTCTTTCTGCTGTGTTTGCAGCTGTGTACCCTGTACCATGGTCAGCTCCTCGCTATGACCGTCAGAGTTGATGCCTCTCTGCGAAGCTGACCATAGTCATGTAAATAACCATCTCTGTACTAGGTCTCTGCGAGGCCGACCATAGTCATGTAAATGACCGTCAGAGTCGATGCCTTTCTGTGGGGCCGACTGCAGTCATGTAAATGACCATTGGAGTCGATGCCTCTCTGTGGGGCCGACTGCAGTCATGTAAATGACCATCAGAGTCGATGCCTCTCTGTGAGGGAGGCTGACTGCAGTCATGTAAATGACCATCAGAGTCGATGCCTCTCTGTGAGGGAGGCTGACTGCAGTCATGTAAATGACCATTAGAGTTGATGCCTCTCTGTCTTAGAGGAAAGGGGGTTTTGCCACATTCAAGAGCTTTCAAAGATGAGGAGGATAAACAACTCATGTAAATTCCCCATCTTACTGAAACTGTTATCGTTGTCACCCGCTGTGGTCCAGCGGAGCCGACTGAGACCTCTAATCTCAACCCCAAGCTTTGTTATCTAACCAGGCGTCTAATTAAGAAAAATGGGATCTGCCACTGACACATGAAAGGCCTTTTCTCTCCATATCCAGCAGAACGTATAATCTCACCCCCTTATGACTCATTTACATATCAAATCTCTCTATACTTAACCAGCACATCTGGACTATGGAGCCCACACACACTATGACAGGTACCTGACCATCCTAACCTATACTCAGAACCGAACCCTGTCCGTGTTTTTCCTCCCAGGCATCCCACTCTGAGACTGATGGTTCTGATGGTTCAAAATGTGAAGCGGCCATCCACTGGTCTGCGAGTGTGTGTGTTTGATAGATGGTGCTTATCTGAGCCCTGAATGGATGTTTTCATGTCTTCCTAAATACACCATGTGAATGTCTCTCTCTGACAGTTGCAGAGTGGATGAGATGAGGCTGCTCTCTCTCACTGTCTCTCAGCGTGAACCATGGGACACAGGGATTTAAAAATGCTGATGATCTGCTGTCAGCCAAGGAGCAGATGCAGGCCTTGGTGGGGAGGACTCAGCTTAGTGTCCCATACATGCTACACAGTCAGGAGTCGACAATAAAACCCCATCTACTGCAGCAGTGGGGGGTGGGAGGGTGTTTTCCTCCTGTAGTGAAGCCACAAGATTTTCCCAGATACAGACTTCAGAAGATGAATCAGAGGGAGAGGATGACCAGCACTGAGATGTGTAAAATAACCTTTTCGAAGGAGACACTCAAAAATCTGCCATCACCTTGAGGTTTCAGCCCAGCCTATCCAAGTCTGAGTAGAGGTGATGTGGGTCTCTGCAAGGCTCCTTACACATCAGGTAATTCAGTGACCCTGACTGCCCCTTAGAGGTTGACACTGTGTGTAGGTGCTGTGTGAGGAGCTGGCTTGTTGTCCAGGGTGTAAACCATGTCCTGGATGAGTCCTAACTGTGACTCTGACTGGATTAGTGGGTAACGAAAATGGATGGAAATGCTTCAGTCACTTAAGCTGAGCAGTCGATGACGAGCAAGTTAGATCACGATACCCTCCAGACTCCAATACCATGTTACATTCAAAAGACTGGTGTATATTCTTGGGGCTTTACTATTATATCTCAGTTTGGTTTTGTTATTTTATAGTTCTACAGCTGTATTATTCTGTGGTACTATAGCTGTGTGGTTCTGTGGGTCTGTAGCTGTGTCACTCTATGGTTCTGTAGCTGTGTCATTCTGTGCATCTGTAGTCCTGTTACTATTGTTCTGTAGCTGTGTCATTCTGTGGTTCTGTAGCTCTGTCAATCAATGGTTCTGTAGCTGTGTCATTCTGTGGTTCTGCAGCTGTGTCATTCTGTGATTTTGTTGCTGTGTGGTTCTGTGACTTGGTGCTGTTATTTTGTACAGTAAGAGTCCATTATCTGCTCTATTGTTGAGACCCTTCACCCTGCTGGCCAGGCCTGACTCTAAATCCCTGCTGTGGGGTCTTGTGGAGCTCAGAACAGCTATTGACATAGGTCACACTCACTCAGCTTGTGTTCTAATGTCTGCGTGCAGTGCTCAGTGATAGTAACTGAGTGCTGCTGCACTCGTACATCCGACAGGTAAGTGTCAGTGAGTAGACATCAAGTATTCTCATACGATGGAAGCATCTAATGTTGACTCAATCATTACACTTTTGGCTGCCTCACCCCACCAGACAGACGGCAGTAGGGCCTTGTATTTTGAACAGAATTTTTCTGCCAGATGGAGCATGAAAACAAATTTAACATTTGTACATGGAAAATATCAGCATATTTACAGATTTTAAACAGCACTCTTTTATCACCAAGAAAAAGTTCTGTTTTGTATTTCTATTGCAAGTCTGTGGAGGAGGATATAACTTATCCATCCATCCATCTATCCATCCATCCACATTACATAACTTGTAATCCAGTATACTGGTGAGTAACATAGGGCAGAAAACATGGGACACCCTGAACGAGATGCCAGTCCATCACAAGGCTGGGTAGAGATACAGACAGAGGCCAAATTCTTACAGGGAGTTAAATGAAACTGATAGCTAACAGGGAAAACAACAAAACCTCCCAGCTTTAGTACTGAACCATAAGGTTCAATATGTCCCAGTTCTGATGTCTTTGAAAAGTTTTTTCGGGTAATGAGAGAAGAATATGTCATAATGACATCAATTGAGAGTGTCATAAGCTTGAAAAATGGCAGTCAAAGTAGTTCATGCTGAAAGTTGTTCTTGATTAAAACCTAGTGGAGAATCTATAGTGAATTAAAGTCATACTCTAAACATAGCATTGTGTGATTATTTCAGTGGTACGAAGATAAACTGGTCAGAACCACAGAGAGTTAAGTGGTGATATCCTACTCATCAAAAGTAATGCCTTACAAGGTACACAACCCAAATTTTTCTAAACAAATTTTACTTGTAGAAATGGGTAAAAATATATAATATTCAGAGTATCCATGAAAAAAAGAAAAACATCCCATCTGCTTTTCCTGTTACTCTGACTCAGAATTAAATTTACTAGTTTCGATCTACTCTAATTTTATAATATTGTTGCTATGGTAAACGATCATGAAGTCTCCCCCCACAACAAAATGGTCTGCATGAAACCCATTCAGCAGTGAAAAATCCGGGAATATGTGAGACCTAGATAGATAACACTAATGGTATTGGACAGCACTCAGCAGCCCACAGTTGTGGGTAGATGCTCTGAACTTAAGGCTTATGGACAGATGTGCAGTTGAACACTTGCTCTTGAAAAAAGTCAATCTCATTTGCAGCAGTATAAAGAGGTTATGGGGTCTCACGCTCAAATCCTGAGCCATGCATTCAGATAGTTGTTGACCAGTGTCATAATGAGGATCGACAATCTTCTTCCAGCACAGGTCAGGGTCGATAGCTTCCGTCCAAGGCAAATATTACGACGCAGTATCATTGTGACATTGCGTGACCTTAAGCCAATGCTGTAAAAAAAACAAATCGATACCCAAGACTCACTAAGAGCCTTTGTGCTTGGACTGAGCTACCCCCAAAAGACAAGGGTCATGTCAATCAACGTTGCTGTGTATGGGTGTACCGACTTGTGGATGGTAGAGTGAGCAAGGAGCATCCCCTACTGGAGAAGAGATAAGGGAGAGTATCTGTTGGTGTATCTCTACATTACAGTAGGTGATTCTGAGGATGATGCAGGGCTGTTTGCACTTCTTAGGTTTGGGTTGTTGGCTGGTGTGTGAGTCTGTGTTTATATACGCTTTGCCGGCATGTACAGGTCAGGAACATCAGCACCATACCCAGAATGGCCAGTACAGTGTTGTCTTTCAGCACCTCCATGGAGCCAGAGCAGACGAAGTAGATGGCCTGTAGAGCGTCACCCTGGCGGATGAGGAATTCCCCTGGGGCACAGAAGGACGTCTTGATGATGAGGGACAGGGAACGCAGGCACCCCCTGCTGGCTGACTCGAAGAGCGGCAGCTGCAGGAGCTCCTTGTTGAGGTGCATGGCAATGTCGGCACGCAGCTCATCTGGAAAGTCCTTCAGCAGCTGGGCGACAGAAAGTGACAATTTTTAACTAATATTTATTTATGAATCCATGCTTCAGCATTGTTTAGTCCATGCTGATTTGACATAGACAAAAAGGCAGAATGAGGTTGAGAAGGTGAGGAGGAGAAGGGCTGGGAGAGAGAATCAAGAGAGAAGATCAGAGCTGAAGAGATGGAAAGGAGGATAAAATGAGGTGAGGACAAGGCACAAGGAGAAAAGCTGGGTGGTGAGGCTTGTGAAGGAGACACTGGATACACAGGACATAGGTAGCGGGGACCAAAGGGCAGCATCTGAGTCTGACAGAGCAGATGAAACTGTGTTCAACTGGTGCATTGTGGGTACAGACTCACAGGCGTCATGGATTGGACTCACTGATGCACAGTGGGCAGACACACCTCATTGACATCTATGCCATTGTTGACAGACCAGGTAGTCTGGAAGCACTCGAGCATGCGCTGCTCCAGGGCCTTGGGCAGCCGGTGCACACGGATGAAGTCCTTCAAGTCCTTGGTGCGTGTGTGGTAGAGCGAACGGCGTGAGTACATGCGCTGGATGATGGCTGTCACGTTGCCAAAGACCACGGCGTGCATCAGTGCTGTACAGACAGTACGTGGGACCATGAACCAAAGCACAGCATTTTCACTAAGAGGAAGTAAAGAGCATACATTTTACTGAGTGCTTTTACCTGGAGTGAAAAAAAAAACAAATGAAATTGTGTATGTCCCTTGGGAGGAGTATCAGGTGACCTTGTTCCCTGATTTCAGGGCCCCTGGACAGCACAGCCATAAGCTGAGCGGTGCATACAAATGCGCATGGAGTCACAGAATGAGCAATGATGAGGGGCTGTGACAGCCAGCTCCAAAGGATTAAAGGAGATGGGAGCATGAGCCAAAAAGCAAAGGCGGGTGGAGGGGGGGGCTCTGTTTTCCCTAATACTTAATGTCCGATTATGTAACATCAGCACCTGGATCACTGTTACCATGACTCCCGAAAAGCAGAACTTCCTGCCTGGCTCTCCACTAATTTCTAGCGCTCAGCAAAAGCTCATGATTAGTTACCCTCCGGTAGGTTCCAGCACCAGACTTGACTGGACATATGACCCCCATCACGAGCTGCCCATTGGTGCAGTCCCCTCTGCCTTTATGTTGCCATACGACACCGTCCCTTGTGTACGAGTTAAAGAGCAGCACTTCGTCAACAAGGTGCTGCTCGAGTAACCATGAGCAAGGTACTTGGATTTCTGCATGACTTCAGTATATATCCTGCTCTACTGTTTTCCAGATAAATAGCGCAGAAACTTAGGTCTGACCTATCAAAGCAGGTAAATCATTCAGCATATTGGCAGGAACACAAAGTTTCAGGAGAGTGCAGCACCATGCCTGGCTGCCAAGGGACAGTGTCTGCCACAGCTCAGCCCCACAGACTCACTGCTGAATGCTGAAGCAGACAGACAGCAGCCAGGAGTCATTTTTAACCGGGATGGCGAGCCCTAGGCACACTCACCCCCAATTAGCATGGTACAGATGGAGAAGATCTTTTCAGAGTCGGTGTTGGCAGAGACGTTCCCAAAACCCACGCTGGTCAGACTGCTGAGCGCAAAGTAGAGTGACGTGACGTAGGAGCTGCGAATAGAGGGACCACCTCCCAGCTCTGCCCCTGATTCATTCCATTGGCTGGCACCCGGAACGGCCCTCCTCGCCGACTCAGTCCCTGATGAATTCCATTGGCTGCTGTTAGGTGGGAGCCCGTCCGTGCGGTGCAGAGAATCGGTGACTCCCAAAAGTGAGGTCAGAGGGGACAGGAAGTAAGGTGTGCCCAAGCGCTTGGCAAGTTCATGCAGCCAACCTAGAAGGAGGACAAAATGACTCCACTAACAGTTACAACTCTGACATGTATCTGTGACCAGGGAACATGTTCACATTTTGTAACTTTTCTAAATTTTATGCGGGGTGTTCCATATTCTTCAGGAATAACAAACTGCAATGGATATTTGCTCAGAAGAGCCTCAGTGTGAACACAGAGTGTCAGCTAATGGTGTATACCCCACCCCCACCCCCACACCCGAATTCTTCTAGTACATTTCTCACTGCAGGTTCTCATGTCCGTGTTTGGACGTCATGGCGTCTGTGGTACTGGACATTCCCATACTCTCCCCAAAGCCGATTCAGACTGTGGGCCACATCATGGAGCTGAACAGCCCTCTCAGGCCGTCTATGAAGTGCTCCTCAGATATACGCCACAAAGTCACCTGGAGTGATGCTAGCAAGCCCCAGGAGATGGGCCAGACAGTGCTAGAGACTGAGCAAGAGGAGTGTGTATGTGTGTGTGTGTGTGTGTGTGTGTGTGTGGGGGGGGGGGAGTTAGTTAGCAGCCACAGGTAGGCATGGCAGAGCCCTCACAGTCCACTTAACACCATTAACACCTGCAAAACAGCACCACAGATCAAGTGCTCCGCTCATATAACGTCATAATGTGCAGATACATACATTATTAAAGAACCATTTCCTGGTTACAGTTCAGCAGCTTTAATGCCAGCTGAGCCACTGGCTTGACATTTTCCCTCAAACTTATTAAGCCCTCTCTTCTAGCACTGGGGAGCCGGCTCTGTCAATATTGTAATGAGTCACACCCGTGTTGCTGACGGGTCCCATGGCTGTAAGCTGGTGACAGGGTAAGGAGAGAGTGTCACTGGTATAGCAGAGGTCACATGGCCTAAGTGAGCCTGTCAATCACAGAGGCTAATGGTGACGTTAGCTCTAAGTGTTCTGGATGGACACCAGGAGCATTGTGGCTGGGAGGACAGAGTACAGCCACCAACCGTCATGGGCAAGGAGCTATAAAACCATGACCAGTGCTGAATGTTGCCATGATGGCTTTTGAATGATTTGACTTTCAGATGTGACAGTAAGCAGACTGATCTCGCTTGGCAGTGTTCAGCCAGCTTCTCACTGCTGCGTATGGAAAGTGCATTTGCATAATGTGCCAGACCGAGTCTCGCATTTCTGATGTTGATGCAACATTGCATTGCTGTGTATGACAGCCACCATTTATGCTAAGATGAATGATGATGAGCTCCTATGTAATCCTCAGGCCCCTGTGCTGTGAGCAGAGTTAGCAGTACAGTACTTCAGGTCATGGAGTGGGAGAACAGGGAAGCAGGGTGACACTGCTAAGGCCAGGGCAGTGGTCAGGGACCAGTGAAGCAGCCCAGTTGCGTGAATTAACAGCGGTACTGGCAAAGCGTGGAGAGCCCTCACCGATGTCCCAGGTCCCCGGGCTACTGCTCTCGATCTCACGGCGGCCAATGAAGTACCAGACACAGGCCATCCAGTGGGCGAGAAGGGCGAACATGGACATGAGCAGCGTCAGCACCACCGCACTGTACTGGGAGTATCGCTCCAGCTTCTGCAGCAAGCGCAGCAGCCTCAACAGCCGCACTGTCTTCAGCAGGTGAACACCAAAGTACTGTGTGGAAAAGAAGATAGAAGATGAACACCAGAGTACTGTGTGGAAGAGAAGACAGAAGATGAAGACCGGAGTACTGTGTGGAGGAGAAGATAGAAGGTGAAGACCAATGTACTGTGTGGAGGAGAAGATAGAAGGTGACCACTAAAGTACTATGTGGAGGAGAGGATTGAAGGTGAACACCAAAGTACTGTGTGGAGAAGAAGATAGAAGGTGAACACCAGAGTACTGTGTGGAGGAGAAGATAGAAGGTGAACATCAGAGTACTGTGTGGAGGAAAAGATAGAAAGTGAATATCAGCATACTGTGTGGAGGAGAAGATACAAGGTGAACACCAAAGTACTGTGTGGAGGAGAAGATACAAGGTGAACACCAAAGTACTGTGTGGAGGAGAAGATAGAAGGTGAACACCAGAGTACTGAGTGGAGGAGAAGATAGAAGGTGAACACCAGAGTACTGAGTGGAGGAGAAGATAGAAAGTGAACACCAAAGTACTGTGTGGAGGAGAAGATAGAAGGTGCACACCAGTGTATGAAATATGGATTAATTTTAATATCAAAACAAATCCTTTCCACTACACTCAGCAGACCACATTTACACTGGATCAGGTGGTAACAGGTTCTCCTTTTCTCTTGGTCTACCAGATGCAGGCAGTAATCAATTCACTGTCATGGTCCTTCAGCATCTTTCACTGTATATTGTAAATACAGACCCGTTTCTGACTAAATTCTGTGGTTAATTTCAACACATTCTCAGAGAATGAAGCCAATGGAGCTTAAAACTTACTGCAGTAATCTGGAAAGAGTCAATAAGATTCTGAGAGTGACACCCAACGTTGAACACTGGCCACAAAGGCTTAGATATGATAAGTATTTTAATTTATGTTGACTATTCAATTTATGCCAGCCTTAATGAGAAATGCTATATGTTCTAGGACCTTGATATGAATAATTTGGGGTTTATTTTCAGGACCAGTCAGAGTTCAGGTATCCCTCCATTTTCCATTCTGTGGTATTGTTCCTTCTGTCATTTCTGTATGCCATAAATCTACTCAATTAATCTGCACCTAAAGAGGATTAGTTTATGCTTCTCACAACCTCCTGAGATGAGGCACCCAAGCTAGTATACACCCCAACGTTTAACCCCATCAGCCATGCCCATACACTGGGAAGACAGACTCACCACACTGACGTTGAAGGCATATAGCAGGTCAAAGGGCAGCGCAGCAATCATGTCCACAAACAACCAGGTGGTGGCGTAGTGCCCACAGATGGAACGTGCATCATATACCACCTGGCCCGTTGAGCTGACGTAGGTGGTTCGGAAGTTCAGGACAATGTCTGTTAGAAACACACAGTGTTTGTGTAACACTACATTATCTCCTTTATGCTCTTTAGAAGACAACTATCTGTCCATCCATCCATCTTCCCATGTAGGGACATGGAGAACATAAGAACATAAGAACATAAGAAATGTACAAACGAGAGGAGGCCATTCGGCCCATCAAGCTCGTTTGGGGA
>JAAGVU020000035.1:16811767-16834387 GCA_011763525.2 Mormyrus iriodes | reverse complement strand
CCTTTGCTCGAGGCTAAACAGATTTAGCTCAGCTAACCTCTCCTCATAAGACATTCCTCTAAGACCAGGAATCATTCAGGAACATATTTAGCTTAATCAGCTTGTGTACCTCTTAGTACTTCAGAATGGTATGGTGTGTGATTAAACTGTGCAGAACCTAAAACTAGACCTGACACTGTTCAGAACCTCAAACTATTCATTCTTTGATGATGTGTGGAATGGATTTAAGTGCATGTTGTTGTTTAAACTGAGCTGTGAAGTACTTAAGAGAATAAGTTGTCCAGCTGAATTAAACTGACCTCTGACAATGTTCTGAGGCTCTCAGGTGTTTGAGAAGAGCTTAAAAGTCACCCAGTACTAGGAACACAGCCTCTTGGATGAAATGTTGTTTGAAAGACGCGTTATAATGGCCTGATTGATCATGAACACGACTTGTCACCCCACCATGCATCAAATAGCTCAAATTAGGTGGCTGGTACAGATCACTGTACAGCAGTGGTAAGGAACTAAAAGGGTCATCCCAACTAGTCAAGGGGTGAGATCATTAAGTCTGCATGGCCGCTGAGGTTAATCCTTATTTAAATGGGGCAATTTATCAAACGCCCCAAGTCACTACTCGTGACTTATGGAGCTGTCTACACCCAGGTACACTTGGGTTTAATTGGCTCATGTGCTTGCCTATAGTACCCTTACCTAGCATGAAAAGGATTTCCACCAGGATGTCACTGACACTGGGTGGGCTACGGGCGACAGGGATCCCCTCGTTCCGCCCCCCAACAGCTGTGAAACAGACGTTGTAGGGAACAGTGACGGCCACATAGAACGTAGCCAGCAGGATCAGCCAATCCCAGCCTGCCTTGAAGGTGCCGTAGTGGAGCAGGATGAAACGAGATTTCTGGATGTCGGCTACTTTGTACTCTGGCAGGGCTGGTTTTTCACCAAACATGTTCTGGGTGGACAAATACAACCAAAAGGTCAGACCGACTGGGAAACAAACATAGGAACACCTGCATATATACCGAATGTCTGTCTAATAAAGGGGGGCATTTTCTGTTTCATGTAAAACAAGAACACATTTGAGACAGGAGTTGACCTGGGAGAACCCCATGCAAACCTGTCAAAGCCTTTTTGAGGTCCCAATGACATAAAAGTATTGGGTGCTTATTCATCTGTAAATCATACCGGCTAGCCCTGATCTCAGAGATTTACACTCAGTGGCATGGCTGAAGGCTGGCTAACAACCTTAAATAAGGGGGCTGCCTCCACATCTGAATATCAGGACTGTTCAAGGCAGTCATGAGCTGCGTTCTGCAGACTCATAGCTGATGACCCACAATTTATGAGCTGAAATGTATCATTACTGTCTTGGAGCTGTCATTTATAATTCATGACAGTGCTCTATGAGTCCATGATGATTATGGTCTTTACAGTAAGTGTAAAAACCACTCTATAACAGAGGTGAGAAGGAGCTGGGGCTGTGCCATCACACAGAGGGCCTTTTCAATGAGTGTGTCTCTGTGTAGGAAAACAAAGCTGAGGAACTGCAACAAAATCCTGTGCCTCCCATGGATGGGATCCTCACGTTGTTGATCTTCAGCTTGCCCTTGTCCTGCTTCTGCAAGTGGCCCGACAAGTGATACAGCACGGCCCGGCTGCGGCGGCGATTGGTGTTGAAGCCCAAGGGACGAGTGACACGGTGCATATTCAGTCCTGTCTCCTCATCTGGGGATAGACGGGTCATCATGATTGGTGAGGCTGGAGCTGATGCGTGATCTGCTCCCCCATGACAAAGTGTCTGGCCAGTTTCTGTTACTATGCATTACGATGTCTCAACTGCCCCCTTCTTTTGCTTCAACCCCCCTTCTTCCCACAATTCCCGTCAACTTGGCTTTCATTGGGTCTTCATCCCTCCACTCACCTACGTCTGGGTCTGGTTCCGATTCCTGGTCTTTCTTGTTATCAGTGATGTCCTTGTGGGACACCAGAAAAAGTACTACCTCCCCCTTCTCATTCTTGATCGGGACAATGTCCAGGAGACACCAGAACTGTGTACCTGCCACACCAACGGAAAGACAAGGCATAAGCGTCTTGGACACACCAATGTTACAGCTACTATCATATGAAGCCTTCAGCGTGGAGTACAGAGGCTCAGCGTGCTGATCCAGGACCCAGGAAACCCATTAAGCATGAGGACAGAACACTGAGATGGTTCTGAGAGTCTCTTGGCCATGCTAGCACGTTATCATCATGATTATGTATGAACGTGTGTATGTGTGCTTCTGTGAGTTTGTGGAGCATAAATGTGACTCACATTCTCTACATGTGTTAATATTTCTATGTTGGTTTCAGGCAGTGTTACTCACCAGTGTGTTTAATGTGTCTGTTTTGCTCTTTTCGTCTGACCAGGGGGTTGTTTTATAAAATTATACTTTATTTGGCCATTGTAAAATCAGGTATACAGGTACACAGGACTTCCTTATCCCATCTTAAGCACCATTTGGATGGGATCAGTTTACCTTAGGAAGATTTGTTATGTAGTTTGTAAAGACATTTGTCTGGCTGATTCAGATTGGATAAGAAACATGTGTAATTTCCCCAAATAACCAGAGACAGCGGAGATAAAACAAATCCTGTCCATTGATGTTAACGTCAATGTCACGGACCTTCCCAGGGGAACCCCGTCGATGTCATGCAGAGATAGCCCTCCTCGCCAGCCACAGTCCCCCAAGGGATTCTTGCTGGCGAGAACCACCCGGGCAGGGAAGCCTTGTTCAGTGTGTGCCCTGGGTCACTAGTGATTCCAATTAGTGCCCACGCCCCTTTATCAGTTGTAGTACATTTTGTTTTGATTACCTCTCGATTTGACTCCTGAGTTGCATCAGGCAGACAGTAGATCTCTGTTTCAGAGAGTTTGAATGGTTCCCTATATGATTATCTGGTTACAGGCTTCCTGATTCCATTCTGTTCCTGATCTCTGACTTTTCCCTGTTCCTGATCTCTGTTCTTGCCTCGCCTGACCTTTGCCTGTTTCATTGACCATCGCCTGCCTGACATTTTGGATCAGGACATTTTGGTTGTTGCCCGTGCTGGTTTTGGACCTGGATTTATTGACTCCGATTTTGCCTGCCACATTAAAACCTCTTTTATACCCACATTGTATATCCACATTTGAGTCCTTATTTATTTTTGGGTGGCCTATCCCTTTAAGATACTATTCAAACACAATAAAAACAGATTTTTCCTCCAAATTAAATAATATCATACAAATTGGTGTACTCAGTACTGCTGTACTGCTCTGCACCTACAGAAAACCTGGAGCCTGAGTCTGTAGGTGCAGGTTCTCAGACATGTGCTGTATGTGGAAAACTCTGTACCCATTCAAGCTCCATTTTTAGTGCATAAATGCTATTGCTGTTTTACAAAACAATTGGTCTGCCTTTATAGACATGACTGTATTACCAAGATCACAGTTTGGACTGGCCTACTATTACTGAAAGAGGCCAATGTACGCTGAATTACACAAAGTAAATGGTTCCTGAATTTTTACTCTGGAGGCTTGGGATAATGACAGACATAGCAGATTGGACTGCATTAGAATTATGGACCTTGATGGTAACTGTTTCAATTACATTCCCCAGGTAAAATTAATTCCATCTGAACAGAGTTTAAATCTCCTATGAGACACACAGACACAGGTTGAGAGCAAAATTTTGGGTCAAAACACAAGACCAGCTCCCATGAAGCAGTTTTCGGGGTTTAGGGCCTTGCTGAAGAGCCCAAAACAGATAAAATCAGTCTCTCTGTCACAGCATTTGAATCGGTGACCTTTTGATCACATTATCAATCTGCAGAGCCACACACAGCCCATCAAAACACTTATAAATGAAGAAAACAGACAGGGTAGAATTAAATTTCACTGTTCGCGTGACAAAAAAAACCCGGAACTTGAAAGGAGGCATCAACCCCTGTGTGCCTTGGTGCAGTCATCGTTCCTTCAGCGAGAATTATATATCACAAGCTCACAGGAACGTGCGCAACATGCAGATTTCGGAGTCCAAAGCAGAAGTGGAGTTGGCCCACCTCTCTCCCCAGAGGACGTTCTCCAAACTGATTATTCTCCTCGAAGCCACAGGGATTCCTACTTGTTCTGTGGGCTATTGTATCCCAGCAGTCTGCTAGGTGACCACACTGAGAATGGGGTCACCTATCAGCCTGCTGGATCACTCTCATACACTGTTTGCATCCTCAGATGCATTCTGATGTATGTTAATTACTGATAATTACATGATCTGGACTTCCCTGTTTTTCCAGTTGCCGGCTATGACATATGTGTCTTTCCAGAGATTAAGAGCTCACATGCATTAGGTAAAACACCTCTCACTGAGCTTTACTTCCAGTCACAGGACCACAGTATGATCATATTTAAGTGTGACATCAGCAATCCAATTACAAGGCCATTTGAGTCTGCCCAGATTGTTACGGTTTCTGGCAACAGAATATACGAATTTCATTTACTGTGTAATAACGTGTATTCTGCTGGTCTCTTTATATAATGTGCCTTCACAGAGGTGGAGATGAATTGATAATATATATCCAAGCTTTGGCTTCATTCCTCTGAATTGCCTCAGGTTCCTGTACTCGTACAAATAGCAAATAAAAAGAATCTTATTTTTTCATCTCTTTCTCTCCATCCATAACCTTCAGACTGTCTCACCTCCCTTCTTGTAGAGCACCAGTTCTGTCTTGAACTCCCGCCGGTCATCCAGCGCCCCCTGGATCTGTGTTGTTAGCCGTTCGCTGGTCTCGGGCCCGTACAGAAAGTGGCACGCACAGCTCTTCTGCATCAGCTCAGCGCGGGCATAGCCAGTGAGGTCACAGAACCCATCAGAGCAGTACACAATGGGGTACAGAGACTGGACCTGGGCATTCCCCAGCACAAAGTTACTGTCTGTTAGAGAAACAAAGTAATACAGAGATTAGGAGATAAGTCATTAACAATAGAAAATGAACATCAACAACAATAAGCAGCTTTGGGAACCATGTCAGCAGCTAAGACAACCAAAAATATTCACTTCGAAGTCAGTTTTGACAGTATTTTCTTCTAGTAGCGATTCTGCAATGATATTTTTCCATGATATTTTGCATGGTCACTATCCACACCAGCTACCAGCTCATTTGATGATCAGCTTATTTAATCATGGGGTATTCATGTGAAAGGGTGTAGAGACTAACATCTGAGAATGAAGGCATTTCAATGGTGTTCAGCCAGGGGGAGATATAAGACGGCTTTTTAATTCGGTGATTAAATGGCCAACAGTCAACAGAGAAACTGAATAGTGTTTGAAATGTGTGATGGGAATTCCCAGGCCCGCTCTGTTTTCATATTGTGATGAAAAGTTGTGGGAGGTCCGTATGTAGAGAAACATGATCCGCTAAAAATGTAGATGTCAATGAACTTCTCCAGTTCATTTTGTTGGGCCTTCCATGGCACCAGGGGGGTCTTGAGAGAAAGTGGCCAGGAAAGAAATGCTTTAAAGCAAGCCAATGGAAAGGCTGCTACTGAAATAATCGTCAATTTGTGTGAGAATTTTTTGCATAGTGGGTCTCACTGTGAACTTAGCTGGTTCTGCAATACAGAGGGTCCAGCTGCTTTCGTCTGTCAGATAGTAATAAAAAGCATCACAAAGGTCCCACTAAGCCCTCACTACATATACTGTATACACCACAAATATAATTGCTATGTTCGCTAAAATCCTTGATTTAATTGTGCTGGAACAAATTATGCAAGACATATAGTTGTAATCAGCTGTGTTTCAACTTATTTACAGACAAATAGAAACAAAACTACAGCGACAGAAAGTCAACCGGCTTTACAATAACCATCCAATACAGAGTCCTGATATACCTGGAGCCTATCCCAGAATCCACAGGGCATGAGGCAGGAGATACCCTGGACAGGATGCCCGCCGATGACAGAATATTTTTAATGAATAATTGTATTATTATCAATCTGTCTGCTATTCTTCCCAATGCTATTTGGGTAAAATGTCTCACTCACTGGCAGAAGTCCACTTTCCCACCTGAATTTTACAGGGACAATCAGACAGTCTCATATTCAGGAATGTCAAGCCAGGCCATTCTTCTCTGCGATGATTTTAGAGTTATCAGTAGATTTTCAGTGCACAGTCACTGTGATATAAATCTCTCTGAGCAGGGCCCAGCTCACATGTATCTTTATGCATAACCGATCTGTGATTCCGTTTTCTCTGATCATGCACACCAATATTAATAACAACACTTTGCAAGTTTATTCTTTTTAAAAATCTTCCTTTTTGAGCTCCCCCCTCACAGAGACCACAAACACCCTGGGAAGCGGAGGTTATGAACATGTGAACCTTAGTCAACATGGATGCCTTCATGGCTGTCACATGCCATTTCAGTGAAAAGGGGAAGCTAGCAAGCATATTACTGGGTATAACTAAGTTCCCCCAGGTACATCCTTCAGCAATCCTGAAAGAAGCAAAGGAAAAGCTCATATCTGAGTGAGACCTCCAAGGAAAAATAATTTGTATTATTACAGACAATGCAGCCATGATGATAAAGTGTGCCTAGCTCATGAGAATGACGCATATTTCATGTTTTGCCCACACACTGAACTGAATTACAAAGAAGACCATAGAAGACACTCCTGGCCTGACAAGTAAAGTCCAAGAAAAGGCAAGAACAATTGTTGTACTGTTTAAATCAAGCACAACTGCTAAAGAGAGGCTGGCTCATTTTCAGGGGCAGCTTGGAATGCCACAGCACAAGCTGCTTCAGGAGGTTGAACCAGGTTGGAACAGTATTTATTTAATGTTTCAGCATCTCTATGACCAGAGAGAGCCTGTTGGAGCTGCTCAGACAAATCTGAGGCCAGACATTACTCCTCTGTCCAGTGACAAACTTGAGATAATGAGTCAGTCTCTCCAAGTGCTGTCTGTTTTTATTGAGGTCACACAAGAACTGTCAGCAGACAGAACTGTAACCGGCTCTAAGGTTTGTTTGTACACGTCTGTACAAATAACTTTGTGAAATACACAGCACAAAGTGTAACAGCTAAATGCATTCAGTATTTGATGTTGTAGTTGTTTTTGTTAAGGTCATACAACTTTTCAGGAACCTGCAACATGCAGTAAGGTTGCAGTTGGCTGACAGTTCACATCCATTGGCAGTGATTCTGGGACAGTAACTGCTGGACAGTTTATGAGCCAGGCCTACAGGCAGCGACATTTCCGGATCCAAGGTTCATTAGCATTTGAAAACCAAGCAAAAGTTCAGGAGGCCCAGAAATATGTCACCACAGAATGTGCAAAACTGATTAAAGTCCCACCTCCACCAACAACAGAAGCACAACCAGAAGCAGATGATGACCCAGCAGACAGCCAGAACAACAAAAAAGTTTATTTTCAAATTTGTTGTACTTTTTGTACGGGCCTTTTTTCTGCTTACTTTATGCCAGGTCTGGCAGGCCTTTTTAGTTAACTAAATTTGACCATAAAGTTTGCCAGGTAAGAAGACAACAAAACCTTACAGCAGATGCCATGACAGAAGTTCAGCATTTCTTAGCTGATGGATATTTGGATAGAGGTGAAGTCCCAATTGCATACCTGGAGCAGAACTTCGGGGTCTTCCCCCACCTATACAAGTCGGGATAGGTGTTCCTGACTATTCCAGTAACATCTGCACCATGTGTAAGGGTGTTTTCAAAAGCTAGCCAGGTAATGTAATTACTAGAGCTTTTTCCCTCTTTGCAAAGTGTCTTTTAGACAGGTGTCATTTCATTTCAGGTAACAGACAAGAAGAGGAATCGATTGAAGCCCCATAACATGGAAAAGAAATGGTTTTGAATAAAACCTGTAAAACTGTTGTCAGAAACTGTGTTTTTGCATTGGTCTATTCTTTACTAATGAATTAAAACGAAACAACCTGCACAACATACACAAGCCTGGAAAAGATGATTACTTACATGCACACTCAATACTCATATAGTATGTAAGTACAGCAATTATGTTTTAACAGAATACACAACCATGGGAACAGGGTATCAAATAATCTCGATAAATGATATAAAACCCATTTTAGGTTCAGATTGACTGTATTGATCCCAGTGGGGATTCTGGTGCATACAGACAAACATGCACAGAGTGCCAAACATACGAGGAACAAAGACAGTACACATAGTGTAAAGAAGGTAAATATAATGCAACAGATTGAAAAGTACACAGTACACAAATGTTGAAATAATTTAGAGGAGCAGAATGTGAAACTAAAAATAAACATTTAAAGATGAGAATAATAATTATGGGTAAATAAATTATGTGCAGTTGGAAAATAACACACTGGACTGTATTGTAACGAGCGGATGTCAGATTTATAAACCCGTGCTTACGTGGCTGGAATTGTGCGTACATGGGTCAGCCTGCTATTACGCCTTCTACACGCCCACATTTAACCATAAATGGTCAATGCAAAACACCTCATGAATATATGAATATCGATATATACAAATTAAGCCCGATAGACGTTTACGTTTCATGGCAACCGAAAGGAAGTGCAAGAAAGGAAACGGTGCTTCTGGGTGAGGTAGAGACTACAAAATTCGTTTTGTTTGGTGGCCACAGCAGTGGGGCGACAAACAAAAATGCAGGGAGTGGCAACACGTTGCAGGTCCTGTTATTGCTGTGAGCACAGCAAATAAGACATTTCATGAGATTTTAAAAAAAAATCCATTATGCAGCATTACGCACGTGTGTGACTGCAGTATTTTTATGTTTCCAGCAATCAGACTGATTGCTTCACATTTTGTCCAAATGATTGCAATATCTTGTCTTGTCCACCACTAATATATTCACATTTCAACGGATGTGATGCGGGTGGGGCTGATGAAATATTACAAGTGTAATTTGATTTAAGATTTGAATCCGCTTGTATATTTTTCTATTGTATAGTACTTATAGAATAATTATGGCTCACTATCAAAAATAAAACCAATATTTCTTTGATAAAGTAGATATATGTGACGTGTGCTATGAGGTGAAGTTCAATGTACGATTTATGACTCAAGATGAGACGCCAGATCTAACATCAGGGCCAAATTAGCCAGCTCTGTATTCATATATCCTGGGGCTACATCACATGGACACCTCAGGATATATTTTGTTTTACCCTATCTTTAAAGTTTCCTGTAAAATTGTGTGTTTAATTGAGTAATGCCCCAATCCCTTCTGCTGCAATACTATCAGGAAAATGGTTGTTTCTCAATGCTGAGTCCAAAAAAGATGCAAATTATACCGTACAACAACATATCCAGATAAACTTCACACCTTCAGTTAACTTCTGTGTCATGTGTCTGTCTGCTGACCCGAATATCATCATGCTACTCTATTTGAGATCACATTTGGAGGCAGGGTCAGAAAATCCTATATCACGGAGAGCAATGCCACAACATGTGCCGTTTTGCAGTTTAATTCATATGCCATCATTTACATGTACTCTCGACTGACATCTCATGTTTCTCTGGTACGGACCTGAACTGTGAGACTTGGGTGTGTGTGTATGATTCTTCCACAATGCAGAATGCATACTAAACCGTACATTCATATAGAACATAATATATACACTATCTGTTAGAGAAAGTATATATAGCTGAATATAAGTAAGACACATATTCCTTTGGCAAGACATTATATATCGATGAGTCTGGCTTTACTCAATATATTCCTTAGTGTTTGACCATAAAATGTGGACACGTCTGTGGTATTTGGAAGAAAACCAAGCTGACTCACATAGACGGTTATATTTAGTTAATGTGAAACTCAAACTAATGCTTAAAATTGTGACACATCCCAGCCCCCTGAATGTGGTCCATAAAATTCCTAGCTGCCCATTAACTTGAATCATTTAAACTGGGGTGGACAATCTTATCCACGAAGAGCCAGTGTGTATGCAGGTTTCTGGGATAACCTTTAGGTCAGTTGTTCAAACCCAGGTTTGAGGACCCTTCAGTCATTCACTCCTCTAATTAGTAATCTAATTATGGAATTGCAGTGAAAACCTGCATACACAACGGCCCTTGCTGGGTAAGAATGGCGAGGCCTGATTTAAACACATTCCTCTGCATTTTACGAGTTAGTTTTTTTTTGTTCTAGATTGGACTTTTAATATAACATTAGTTGATTTTAAAAGGATTTAAAAAATTCTTTTGTCTTTATCCTAACCAAGTTAACTGAAATTTTGGTAATGGTATTTACAAAAGTCTTTGCAGGTGTCATAACATGATAAATAAAGTACATTTAAATAAGGACTTCCACCACCACAAGTGGTTCCTGACTTTTTAGCAAGGAGAGGACTTGTCCTTGTTTGACTGCATCTATTTCACAGTCCTTCAGTGTTTTCGTCACCTCTTCCTAAACGCTGAGGTGTTGTTTACGCTAGTGTTTAGCTACACGCGTGAGCACATGCATGTTAGCGACAACTGAGCTGCTTAAGGCAGGCCTCTGGATAAAAGCGCCACGCGTATAAAGCCTACATTTACTTACTTTTCCTGCCCTTTTCGCTTTTCATCTTCACAGGGAACGAGATCTCTCTGTTCTCTTCTATGGGCCAGTTGCTATGGTAATGTTTAAAGATGGCTGCCCCCTTTCATGTTTTGGTGGCTACAGAGACTGTCGTTCTCCTTACTGAGCTCATTTCATGGCTCATCAAATTTTCATCAACCAAATATATAATCATAGACCCCTGAAAATGTCCACTCTTGTCTCTTGGTTTCCCTTATTATTATTATTATTATTATTATTATTATTATTATTATTATTATTATTATATTTTATTACATCCTGTACTTAATACATGTGACATTAAATCTTGAATTTTGAATCTTAATGTAATATATGTTGTATTTGTTCTTATAGTATGCATTCCCCTTAGTTATGTGCTATTTGGACATTTCCAAAGGTTCTTGCTTTACCTCCCTTGTCTGCCTATAGTTGCCCTTTGCTTTCATGGTGCTTCCTTTTATAGTTGAGATCGGTGCAATCCAGCTCTTCTTTCAGTCACGAGTCCTGCTCAGTATCCATCATCCTACCAGGTTGCCTACCTCAGCCTGCTGCCACAGGCATTATTGCTGGCTGCATTTCAGCCCAGTCAAGTTTATTTACTTCTTTGTGTCCACCTGAGCCAAAGTGCAGCCTGTCTCAGATAGAGGAGCTGAAGCCGTGTGATGGACAGCAGACCTTAAAAACAGCCTTCAAATGCACTTAGTTCACGAATGGAGCTCACAGGAGCTGAAGATATCTCAAGGTAGGTCTTTTTCTTAAAAGAGCCACTTATCTTTCAGGACACAACAATGATTGTTATCTCAGGCTAGGGGAGCTACAGGGAAGTGATTGTGTTATTGCTGCTATCGCCGTACTGCTTCTTCACGCCGGGCCGTCAGATCATGCCACAGTGTCCCAGTCAATGACGGCTGCAATTTAACCCCTTCCAATCTGTATTCCGCTGCATCTTGTACACCACATACTTTTAGGGTTACCACCCAACCCCTGTCATGTAGGACACTTGGAGCTATTTCAGGCTTTACAAACTAATTTAAAACTGTGCTTGGCTAAATAGTTCACTTCTTTTTTTACTTTGACTGGCTTGTCTCCCTGATTGAAATACTCATCTGGCGGTTTCACATTAACATTAGTGGCACATGCATGATTATAGGAGACAGACCAATCAACATATAGCAAGAACTCAGTCCTTATGTGAAATCCAGTTCCTTTTCTTTGAAATAGTAGTTTACAAATCCTATCCTAGCTCACCTTTCTGAGATGAATTAAGTTGTAAGCTACATACATTAGCAAAAGAGAAGTTAATAGTCTACAGGCAGATTGGCCTCAGTTTCACAGAATGTATTTGGTATGCTTCAGGTTGCTGGAAAACCAGTAGAATAGACACAACAATCTAGACTAAAGTCTCTCTCCCATCCACTGCAGGTACTAGCAGGATTGTTGCTGCAACACAGTCCATGTCTGAGCTATGATCTGACATGTACAGTAATGTGCTCTGGAGCAGTCTTTCTCAACCAAGTCCTCTGGGACCCCCAGACAGTCCACATTTTTGCTCCATCCCAGCTCCAAGCCAATCAGGAACACTGAATTACCTGGTACAGGTGTTCTGGGAGCTGGAAAGGAACAAAAATGTGCATGGTTTGGGGGTTGACAAACACTGCTCTGAAGAACTAATTTAGCCCCCAGCCTTCTGGGGAGGCCCCTTCTATCCATGTCTGTGAGGTTAATACTTATACAGTGGCCAAGGTAGTTGAAGCTATGTTCATCATAAAATCCCTTTATATTGGACAGTCAGGTATGTGACACTGCAGGACATCGAACTCACTGTAATGGGGCCTGACTGAAGACTGAGGAAGTGGCCACCTACCCCAATCAGCATTCCACGAATCAGTCTCAGTGTTACTCACTGACCAACAAGGCTTTGCAGCTCTCCTTGGGGGTGGCAACCAGGTCTTACCACATCAATTACCATGCTGAGATTGACCAAAAGCCTCCACAACAGATAATTTGACGATGAGAATTCAGAAAAGCCATTTATTCCTTCACAGAGCACCAGATGAAACCGTTGGCTGTTTTGAATTTCTGCCTCATTTGCTATAGCTGAGCACAGCTGAACAGGCCTGAGGTCAGCTAAAAAATAAAAAAACAGAGACTATTAATTACTTGTTCATCAAATGGAAAATGATACCTGCTGAAGCATGAATTGCAGGCCGATATTCTTCATATGCACAAAGGGCCAGTAATGGATGCCTGGTATCCAATGTCCCATATGCTAATATGCTGACCTTCACATGGCTCCATAAAGACAGAAAGGCATGACTTATCTCTCTCTATATATATCTATATCTTTAGATATTTATATCTAGCAATAAATGACCAGTTCAGCATGAGTATCATTCTCCTTAAGTAAAGACTCCCAAGGCAAAGAACATTGTGGAACTGGAAATGTGAAACATTGCCCTCTTCTCTCGCTCTCTCTCTCTCTCTCTTTCTCTCTCTCACACACACACACACACACACACACACACACACACACACACACACACACACACACACGGACCTGGGGACCGTCCATTCATTTTTATGGGCAGAACCCAAATTCCAACAATGACAACCTTAATCCCTACCCGGCCCTAACATTCACCATAAGCAACCAAACAAAATACTTTAAAATACTTAAAAAAAAATATATATTTTTTTTTTTGTTGCAGTCACAGATTTTTATAAAATTGAATTTTCCCTTGTGGGGACCAGAAAAATCATCCCAACAACATCAAATAGCAGGTTTTTTTATCACATTGTGGGGACATTTGGTCACCACAATGTAAGGTATACCTGGACCACACATACACACCTATGCTGCACAAGATCACTGATCAAAACACAGGAGGATCATCTGGCCAGTTTCAGACAGGAGTCTACTCAATAGTTTAAACTTATACATATACTTATACACTTAAACATATTCCAAGTGCTGCTTTATTCAACAAGCTCTTTCTTGAACTTTAGTTTAAAAAAAAATATTGATAGTATAATAAATTATTCTAAACAACATAAATGTGATTCATCAAGCTTCTTTTCCTCTAACTATAGCATCTAAAGGCAAAGCAGCTGGCTTCTTACCCCAAGCGGAAACGAGGGAACATCAAACATTTAACACAAAACAGTTCCATTTGCACCAATGGAAATATGAAGAAAAAAAAATGCATGACATAAATTGAGAAGCCTGTGGACATCGCATGTGGTGGTACATGACTTGTAGCCATTAAGAAAAAAACATGTGGCAATCACTCATTTGAAACAGCGCAATTAGATACTGTTACAACACCTGGGCATGGTGCCGGCAGGAAAGGAGAATGACGATCCACTTACGGCTTCTTAAGACACAAAAAGGGGTTTATTGAGGATCTCTGGTAGGCACAGGGGAAAATCAAGAAAACAAAGGAACCACGAGGGGTCAAACACAAGACAGGGCGGGGCAGGTAATCTACAACAGGAGGGCTAGGGAAACAACCTGGAGACAAGGCTAAACACATCTAATAAAGTCAAACACATTAAACCACATCAGCTACCACCTAAGACACACAGGAAATGAACAGAAACTCAATTACACTAACCAAAACCCAACAAAACAAGAGGATGCTAGACCCAAGCCCAGGTGTGGAGAGCTACAGCCTCTGTGCCACCAGCTCAGCCCACTGAGCTATGCTGTGGCCTGGGAACAAGGGAAACAAGGGGTACTCAAGACACTGGGAACTAGGGGAAAAGACACAAAAGGCGGGGTGGCAGATGCTGACCATGACAGTACCCCCCTCGAACGCGCGAACACCAGGCGCGCGACACCAAAAACACCAAAACCAATGAAACAGCAAAAAAGAAACTAACAGGGATCAGACAAGCAACCCGACAAAAACAAAACAGCAGACAGGGAGGGAACAAGAACAGAAAAGGAAAGCCAGAGGAGCAAAAGAGCAGACACTAGACACTGGAAGGCAACAAGGAACAGATCTCGGGGAAAACAGGGCACACAAAGAGACACAGGGGGCGGACACTGAAGGACAGAACCTGAGAGAAAGACACTGGGGGCAGACAGGAGAAACTGAGGAACAGAACCCGGGGCAGAGGCATAGGGAGCAAAAGAGGGACGCTGAGGGACAGGACCTGGGACAAAGGCATAGGGAGTAGAAGCCGAACACTGAGGGACAGGACCCGGGATGCAGGCGTTGAGAGGAGAAGGGGAACACTGAGGGACAGAACCCGGGATACTGGTGTTGAGAGCGGGAGGCACAGAATGAGGCAGAGGAAGGGAAGAGGTAGGGAAGGGAAGAAAAGGAACATGGCATGGAACTTGAGGGAAAGGACCGAAAAACGGAGAAGGGGAACTAGAAGGGAAAGGGGTGAAAGGTGCTTGACGGGATGGCAGGCTCGGGTATAGAGGTGGAAAAGACCGGGTGAGGAAAAATCCAGATGGAAAAGGAACTGGAGGTCTGACAGAACGGTGACGGGACATGAAAGGACGAGGCTTCCGGACCACCATGAACCTAAACTGTAGAGAGGCAGGGCTGAGCAGTGGCACCATGGAAACAGGAGGCAGGTCTAGTGAGGGTTCAGGGGCTGTAGGACTGGTGCCGGAGGGTGACAAGGGGACTGGTGGACTGGAACTAGGGGGCGACGGGAGCTTTGGGGAACGATGAGGAAACTGACGGACTAGCGCTGGAAGACAAGGAAACTGAAGGACTAGGACTCGGGGGTGACGAGGAGACAGACAGACCAGGACTCGGGGGCGACAAGGAGACAGGCAGGCCGGGACTCGGGGGCGACGAGGAGACAGGCAAGCCGGGACTCGGGGGCGACGAGGAGACAGGCACCGAGAGGCTGGCCCGACGGGTATGTCCCCGTCTCCCCCTTTGGGAAATGGAGAAACAGCCTTCCCGTCTGCTGGACCTCCCCGGGTGCTGGGGTAGGCAACCCAGGGCGGAGGCCAGAGTCCCAAACATGGGTTGCAGGTCCAGGGGGTCCCACTCTAGGTCCTCCGGAGAGGAATCCCTCTGGTCCATACCCCCCAGGCTGGGAACTACCCCTGGGCAGGGCTCAGAAGGTACGGCGGCAACAGGTTCCCCTGGGCAGGGCTCGGAAGGTGCGGCGGCAACAGGTACCCCTGGGCAGGGCTCGGAAGGTGCACCGGCAACAGGTTCCCCTGGGCAGGGCTCGGAAGGTGCGACAGCAACAGGTCCCCCTGGGCAGGGCTCGGAAGTCTTAGGGGGCCTGGCTTGGCCCTCACAGGGGGTAAGGAAAACCCCCTGTACCCCTCAGCCTTGGGGACTGCAGGGAATGGTGCCAGGGGGTTGGCCTCCACCCCCAGAAAACTGAGGACCTCCTCCTCAGATATCTTGGGGACCCAAGGTATGGCATCTGCCCGTAGTCTGAAGCCTTTAAGGGCAAGATGGGTACCATTCCAGGTACTTGGGCAACCCACTCCGCTGTCACTGGGTTCCTCCAGGTCCCATCAGTCCAGGAATCCAACAGCAGATTGTCCATGAACCTCGGGGATGGCCAGCCTGGGTGGCCGGACCACAGCCAGAGGCGAGGTGCTTAGCCAAAAGCGGACGCCTTAAAACAGGACTCTAACCCCTGGGCTGTGGGGTCAGACTCAGGCACAAGGAAAACAGATCCCAGAGTGAGGGGTGCCTCATAACCTGGGGATCGTCGTCAGGAATCGGTCATTCTGTTACGACGCCTGGGCATGGCGCCGGCAGGAAAGGAGAATGACGATACACTTATGGCTTCTTAAGACACAAAAAGGGGTTTATTGGGCATTTCTTGTAAGCACAGGGGAAAATCAAGAAAACAAAGGAACCACGAGGGGTCAAACACAAAATAGGGCAGGGGCAGGTAATATACAACAGGAGGGCTAGGGAAACAACCTGGAGAGTTGGCTAAACACATCTAACAAACTCAAACACATTAAACCACATCAGCTACCACCTAAGACACACAGGAAATAAACAGAACTCAATTACACTAACCAAAACCCAACAAAACAAGAGGAGGCTGGACCCAAACCCAGGTGTGGAGAGCTACAGCCTCTGTGCCACCAGCTCAGCCCACTGAGCTACGTTGCGTCCCAGGAACAAGGGAAACAAGGGGTACTCAGGACACCGGGAACTATAGGAAAAGACACAAAAGACGGGGTGACGGATGCTGACCATGACAGATACTGTAAAAAAAAACATTGAGCGGGACACAAATAGATTCCAAGGATTGTGCTGTTAAAAGGATTGTGATGATGTAGCGGAGTTTAAGGGGGGCCCTGCTAGTCCCCTCAGAGCTCTCCACACCCTCTGTATGCTGGTGCCTTCTCCAGCCTCTGAAGATGCATCGTGTCACACCTCCCCCACAATGGCAACTGTAGTGTAAGAATCTGTTTTTGGCATGTTAACTGTTAAGTTGATGGGTGGAGTCACAGATCACTCTTCCGCTATTAGAGGACAATGATACGCAGGACTATGTGCCACTGATGCTACAGGGGATGGATCCAGGTCACTAATACTGGGCAAGAAGGAAAGTCAGGACTTGGGTCTGCAGCTCCAACACCAAAACCATAATAATAATGATGATGATGGCAAAGATGATTAGGAGAAGGAACTTTATGTTAGCTACATACACAGCAGCCCTATGACACTCATTTCTGTACAGATACTCATAAACCCAGCTGCTGTCTTGTGGTGCTTCCTCTGGATTTCAGTAAGAGAGGCCGTCTCTGTCTCTCTTATTTACTGTCAGCATTTTGCGCCTGGGATATATCAGGTTACGTTGCTTGGCAACATGAACATACGGTGTGTTCGTGTGTTGCTATGGAGACAAAGGCTTTGAAGGAGTTTTGGGTTGTTGTTAGTATATTCAGCGCATGAGCTGTGAGAAGATGGATCAATACATTATACCATGAAGTTGGGAGAAGTCTATAATTTGAGGTACTGAATATGCCGCCAGCTAACAGAGAACACCAATTCTTCAACCTCATCAGACAGCTGTGAAGTGGAAGATGTGTGGCAGGGTTTTCTTCACACTGTTGTACTCACCTTAAATGGCTTCCAAACTATTGAAGCATTTTTAGGAATAAGGATGTAATCAGAAGAAAGTGCAGAAGCCTGCAAGCTTTAATCTATGAATGACTTATATATTAGCTAAACACTGAGCAAGGTATCCAAACTGGATCATCTGAACTTTATCTGTAACACATGTAAAGAATAGCAAGATCTACAGACTGCCCTGGATGACAGTGTCGACTAATCAAAGGAAGATTGTATCTGTGTTAGTTTCTGAACCTCTGGCTTCATACAGTTAGCTTGGATAAACTGTCCAGCCCAGGCATGCAGCTCTAAGGCTGTATCCACTTTTCTGGTGCAGGTGGGGATGGGTTATGGTCTGAGACCCCAACTGCTGGTTGTCCTTCGTCTTCCTCTTTTTAGGTTGCTTATGGGAGTTTTACTTAGACAAAAATGTTTAAGGGCAGAATGAAAAACGATTGGCTCAGAGAGATAACCAATCACATTACAGAGGAGATGGGTCCAAGCAACGAGAGGAGGTGGCACCAACAAATCAGATGTCTTGGTCCCGCCTCCTCCAGTTGGTTGGACCTACCACCTCTACAATCTGATTAATGCTTAGGATTCCTTTCTATTTCAGGTCATTTTTCATTGTGATTTGCACGAATGGTTGTCAGATCACAACTGTCTACATCAGTCACACATTGTGAGCTGATACTCCCCCGATAATCATGTCACTGATACAGATGTTGATAGCATGGCAAATACCCAGGCAGAACAAGGTATTTTTCCTATAAACCTCCAGTACAAAAGGTAGTATGATGACCTCTCTGTCTGCTGATACAGGAATCTCTTTTCACAGCTATTATTTGGTTTCTTTTCCAAGGCAATGTAGCCTTAAAGTTTGATTAAGAGTAAACGCTCCAACTGTCATTTCATTCACATTCTTCCACACTCATTCTACAACTCTGTGCCAAAGAAACATCTTTAATGAGAGACATCGCAGGCATCTAGTAGGACCTGGTGACCGGGGAGTGATGACTTGTGAGCTCAGTTTGTCATATTGCTTATTCAAGAGAATTGCAGATGTCACCTCTTTGAGCAATGATCTACATGATGTACAAGCCTCTGGGTCTAACTAGGTGGAAGCATTATTTCAGATGTTTACACTTTAAAGCCCCTAGTCTTTTATCCAGCGCTTTATCAGCTGAACTGCAGCTGGCCTGAGAACAGTCACACCGTTATACTACACTTCTTGGAAAATTACTCTCATCCATCAGGGACAGAGGGAAAGCAAACAAATGAGGTTGTAATAAAATGTGAACTTTGCTGGCAGCAATAAAGGAGCAGCAATGGAGAACTCACATGAACAGGCTTTTTGAAAATCGATGCAACATTTACAGTTTTGTCATTTGTAGGCTTAAAACTCCACTTTGCATGCATGTGTTTTTCTTTCATTGAAAACAAGTAACTGGACACTGAAAACAAGCTATGTTCAAATAAAAATATTTATATTATATGCTATACCAGCAAGATGAAGTTTCTCAAAAGTACAGCTGCAAATCACCAAAGAACTGATAATATCAGTTGATTCATAACAGCAGGAAGGGCTTCTCATTGCACCTAAAATCATTAGAAACGGTGCCCCACACCTTGTCTCACTCTTACTGACAGATTTTCTGGTCACTTCAGTTCTGCTTGTATTCAGAACAGATACTCAGTTTCCCTCAGGCTGTTTCCAGCGCTTCAAGCAATACATGGTTCCTATGTGGTGCTTCAGTGCAGCTCTGATGGAGATCTATGCAGCAAGACCATGCCAACAAAGCTAGGCAACACAAAAAATACATTATAATCTAAGAAACCGTGCAATGATCACATAACACTTAACGAGCTGACGCCAAGTGTGCCTGTTTGAGTGTCAGTCCATTTTCAGTGTCTGCCTATCTCAGAAATTTGGTGACAATGCTACTGTTATAGTTAGAACAAATGGATTTGCACCTCAAAGCAACAATTAATAATGTTTCAGTTTCTGAAAATGTATGAAAAATTGAGATTTCAGGACCTAGGCTGGACTCAGCTGAAGTCTTATAAGCCACAAGGTACTTAAGATAAATTGTTATACTTAAAATATTATAGCACTGGCAGGATCAGCATATCCCAGCACGCTTGTGGACCATGTATATAGCCCCTGTGTATTTCTCATTATAAATCATGGTATGTATTGATTAGTGTAAATGCTTGTACTCTCAAGTATTGAGTGTACCCTTACCTGTGTTGTATGTGTATTCCTGACGTGTTCTAGTGTTGTATAATGACCTACCATGTGTGAGTCTTCCTGTGCAGAGTGTAACCTCCCTACATTTCCCTGCTGTGTTGGTCTCTGTGTTACTGCTGCTTATCACACGGTCCTTTTAAGAACTAATGTAGAGAGCAACTTCATCTTAATTCACATCTCTTCGTCTTCATTCGCTGCTGCCGCGAAGCCTCGGTCTGCCCGGCCCTACAATATTCAGCTAAATAAATATTTCATCAGTAATACTGAAGATTTGAATATTATATGTGATTATTTAATACAACATTTTTTTATTTAATAGAACATTTAATAATCCATCCATCCATCCATTTTCTATAACCGCTTATTCCATATGGGTCGCGGACATTTAATAATGATTAAAGAAAAGTCGGTAGGCCTTCAAGCCCTCTGAGGCTTTTTTGTGGTGAGATGTTTGAAGGTTGAAATTGTTACAAGTTAAACAGACCCACTGTGGACTCAAGGCCTTATGCAAACTGTCCCTCGAATGTGTCCAAGGTACATCTATACAGAGGACATCAAAGTTTCAGCTCCGTGAATTATTCTTGGACACAATGGGGAATTAAAATACCAACATGTGGGAAAGTCAACCTAAAACTGACAGCATATATGTGAAAGAGACAACTCCCTGATTCAGCACACTTATTATTGAAAAAGAAGACCTGAGGGAAACATGTGGGGGGGGGGGCGACAGGGGAGAGACAGATGGAGGGAAGGGAAAGGGAAAAATGGAACACAAGCAGACACAGAAGATGGGGGAGCATGGCTTCCAGGAAAAGGCCTGTAAAACCTCATAGTTCTTTGTTTTGCTGAGTATTAAAAAAGGAATTGGGGGTATTGCGCCCGTAGCCTCTGGGAGAGGCTCCGGACCAACCGTATACCCTGAATAGGATGAAGTGATTACAGAAAATGCACAAATGGATGGATGGATGGATGGATGGATGGTTGAATGGATGGATGGATGGATGGAATTCTGGGAGTAGACAACTGGCACAAAGGTTGACTGAATAAGCTTAGGCCTACTCATCATCCGGCTTCTTCCTGACCCCAGGGCCTACTGTCTTACTGGAAGCAGTAGGTCTGCAATGCATCCAAAACAAAGCTTGCAACTCACTGTCTCATTTACTGTTCTTATCCCAGGTAACCTGGCTAGGCTAGTCACCAGACTTAAACCATCTACTTATCTATCGGATCCCATGGCTACAAAGAAGATGAAGTAGTTGCTGCCTTTAATAGGAAAACTCATGATAGACAACATTTTTAAATCATTATTTTCTGCCACTACCTGCTCTGCTTGTATGAAGCTTTCATGTGTTCCTACTGTTGCACAAGTTTCCTCCAAGTGAAAAACATACACTTAGGCCAGGGCTGCCCAACTCTCCTCCTATGTTGAAGCTATGCTCGTTCTAATACTGAGATATTAATAAAGGGCCTGATTATCTGTATCAGGTGTGTTAAATTAGGGCTGCACCTAAACTCTGCAGGTTGGTTGATCTCCAGGGACAGGGCTGGGCATAAACTGCCCATAGTGGGTTATTGCCATAAGATGGACTGGCAGCCCATCTAGGATGTCCCATCTTGTGCTCTATGCTGTCTGCAATAAGCTCTTGGCCCCTAATGACCTTGCAATGGATTAGTGGTTGGAAGATGGGTTATTAACCTGGGATATGTTCCCAGGTCGACTCAAAGACCCGACTAAAGAATCCTAAATTGGATCTGTGTCTAGTTATAGGCCTCTGGAATATTTGAACGTAGAATAGACATGTTAGTGGCTGTGTGTCGTCTCATAATGAAAGTATGATGCCCGCTGGAACACAAGTTACAGGCGTCAGTCAGGATTCAGACACCATAGCCCATAAATAGCACTTGGAAATAAATGGCTTAATTCTCTCTCCTGACTCCTCCTGCCTGTTCTTGTGCTTCTGCCCACTTTTCACATCATAAATCCACACGTACTCTTTGACAGACTAGAAAATCTTGTTGGTCTCCGAGAGCAGGTGCTTTCTTAATTTGGTTCCTATCTGTCATACTGTTACCGTCGTCAACGTACCCATCAGTCAGCTATGAAGCATCACACGGATCACCTTTGGCTGACTGCTCTTGTCCCTGTGCTTCCCCTTGGTGATCTGATTCACAAACATAATGTTAATTAACATTATGATTGAGATGAACATCATTAGGGGTTCACGTCTCCGCGCGGGTTCCATGTGTGTGGAGTTTGCATGTTGTCTCCGTGTTGTCGTGGGGTTTCCTCCGGGTACTCCGGTTTCCCCCCACAGTCCAAAAACATGCTGAGGCCGATTGCAGTTGCCAAATTGCCCGTAGGTATGCATGTGCGTGTGAATGGTGTGTGAGTGTGCCCAGTGATGGGTTGTTCCCTGCCTTGCGCCCGGACCCCCCATGACCCCACATGGGATAAGCGGTTACAGAAGATGGATGGATGGATGAACATCATTAGAACCTAAAAGATGTTAAGCGGCCCCAAGATACGTTCTGAAACCTCTGGGCCCACTCAGACACCTGAGATGAATCCAACTGTTGAGGGGCTAACAGTTGTCATTAATAACACTATGTAACACAAATTTTGTTCCTGGACAATGCATGTTATTTCTTAATTGCTTATGTTGTAAAAGTATAGAAAATGGCCATTATTCCCTTTAAACTTTGCTTT
>JAAGVU020000035.1:16800301-16811667 GCA_011763525.2 Mormyrus iriodes | reverse complement strand
AGACCCAGGACACGCTGGAGGGACTATGTCTCTCGGCTGGCCTGGGAACGCCTTGGGATTCCCCCAGAGGAGCTGGACGAAGTGGCCGGGGAGAGGGAAGTCTGGGTTTCCCTGCTGAGGCAGCTGACCCCGCGACCCGACCTCGGATAAAGCGGTAGATGATGGATGGATGGATGGAGTCTATAAAATGAATTACAAATTAATCAATCATGAGTAAGTCAATTTCAGAGGATGTACTAGTGTGGTAAAATGCACCTTGAGAGTCGTTTGACTGTTAGAATTAATACGTATAACTCTAAAATAGGACTATAGGCAGCTGACTTAGATCACAACATTAAACCATTTTAAACACAAGTATTTGCCATTCATTCAAACAAAGTGTTTGAGACATAAGAAATCACTTTCCCACTTCCTGTGTGGGTTTTCATTTTGTGAAAAAGAAAAAACAATGAACAGCAACATGTATTCACAAATAATAAGATTAAATGATTTGTCATTTTAAATGGGAAACTGGCTTTTGTGGTACAACATTAACTCTCTCCATTTCTATAAGAAACAACCCCTCCAAACCAGAATGGAGGCCACTGCAATCGGCTGAGGGTGGGGGGGGGGCGGATAGGCTGGAAAAGAAGAATCACCTGTTGGGTGGCAGAACATGGCTATAGCCCCGATAATGATACAGAAACCCACTCACAGTGGTACAATGCCAAGTTCTGTGCCAGAAGGAGTGCATCCCTCTGAGAGCTGTCTGCTGAATGCACCACATTACTGTACTATTTCAGGAGTTTTCAGACAAAAATCACATCATGAGATCTTAAGCTGAGGGCTCAGTACACAATGATAATGTGAGTCACAGTGCCCCTCTGTGTGTTAGCACTGTGTGTGGTGGTGTCCTGCCTGATGTGCATACGTGTGCATTTCTGTGTGTTTCTGTGTATATCCTCAGGTGTTGGCAATGTGCATTCCCATAGCTATATGTTAAAAGTCATGTTTGAGAGGTTTTGTATGACTGAGCATCAGTGAGAATGCTAATGTACACTCAGTGGCCATTTTATTACGTACACCTGCTTGTTGATGCAAACAGTCTGCTTCTCCAAACAGGAAATCATGGAGCCAGAACTCAATATATGCAGCTAACAGACTGGGTCAAGAGGTTCAGTTACTGTGTGGCTAAGCATTAGAGCACCGAAGTGATTTTAAACACGGTGTGATTGTCGCTGCCAGGCGTGGTGGTTCCAGCATCCCGGAAACAGCCACCCTCCTGGGATTTTCACACACTACCGTGTCTCGGGTTTACAGAGAATGGTGTGATAAATATTCAGTCAATGGCAGTTCTGTCACCAAAAACACCTTGTTAATGAGAGGGGACAGAGGAGAATGGCCGGCCATTAAATCTAACGGGAAGGGCCCAAGGGCAAAAAATACAGCTCAGTGCAAAGGCGGTGTGCAGAATGGATTCTCATCTGACCTTGAAGCAGTTCTGAAGGTAAAAGTGAGTCCTACCCAATACTAGCTAAGTGTAGCTAATAAAATGGACAGAATACCTCAGATATGTTCAGGGGATTTAACAGAATCCATTCACTGAGTCAAATTCACAGCCTGACCTACATGGAAACGGTAACTGAGTGCACCCTGCAATAACAACTGCATACAGTGGTTATGTGGCGTCATCTTCTAGTACACCTGTTAAATGATCTATTATTTGCCATTTGCACAAGTCTGAGTACAAGTACACAGGAGAGCTCCTTTTCACATACCCCATCTTGCTCTCCTCTTGAAACATACATGCACACTCATGTATAATACAGTTATACAAGCGCAGGGTCAGGGCGTTTATTAAGCACTCCTTGAGCATTTCAAGGAGTTAAGGGCCTTGCTAGAGGTTTCAACGGAGAAGTGACTATTCTGCCAAGGTTCAAACCAACGACCTTCTTATTACAGGTATAGAAGCTGCTGAGCCACACACTATCCCCAGCCCAGGAGTCTTAGGGAGAAAGCATTGTCCAGTTTCCCCATGTTCCATGCCTCCTTACACTCCTTCATCCAAGCCCAAGGATCTGCATATGTGTCCCTCAAGTTGACATTAACTGGCAGTCAGGCACCACCTGAACTTATGTGAGATAAATGATATTCTGAAAGCCTGGGGGACCACACTGTCCCGGCCATAAAGCCAAAGTCCAGGGTTGGGCCCCCAGAGCAGGAGCAGTGCTGGGCCCCTGGGGGGGGTGTGGCAGTGGACAAAAATATACAGCGTTAGCATTCTCCTGGAACACACTGCTCCCACAGAGATCATCCACCCACAGAAATGTGCAAGCTCCGTTTACAGAGACAGACACAAGAGCAAGGTGAAGAGGATTCTGCAGTGTGACACATATCCTCCTCTTTCCCTCTTCTATGTTAATCAGACTCAGTGCTTTTTAATGCTTTCTGTTAGATTTCATGTTGTAAATTAAATCCATTAGTTTTTCATGTGCTTATGAATGAGAGGACATTTTGGCAAATGATAGGACAAATGGGGTATGGAAAATGGATGAATGGAGTTGAAACCACTCAAAAATGTGGTGTGGTGGTGTGCCCCTGAGCTGTCAGTGAGGGAACGCCATACCAGTGTTAGACTGACTTACTCATAGCATGTGAAAACTCCCCATATTATCATCAACTTTGGGAAAAAGAGATCTGCAGACATACAGCTCACATATATATTCAATTTATTATTTTTATATATGTCCTTTTCCTTGCAGATAATCAAAAGAGCCAATTCTATCTCTGCTGAAAAAGAAAGGGCCTTTGGGTATGTGCGTTTTTACTGAAACTCCCTAATTAGATTACTAATTAGAGGACTGATTGGCTGAAGAGTCCTCATACCTGGGTTTGAACAGCTGACCTAAAGGTTATCCCAAAGACCTACATACACACTGGCCCTTTGCAGATAGGATTGGCCACCCCCAGCTCTTGCTGCTCTTTGATGGTCTAGCTGGGTGGGTCACCAGTTGGTCATACTGCTGTGACCAGCTAAACCACCTGAAAGACCATCATAAGTTGGTATGACCAGCTAAACTATTAAACCATCATGTGAAAACATACCTTAAGCTGGTCAACTATCATAAATTGGTCAACCAGCTTAATTTGGCAAGCTGTTTTTTTCAGCAAGGGTTTTTCCATAAACAAAGCGAAATAAGAGACATAAGAGAACCACTCTGGTAATATTATTAAAAACAGGTTTGGACAGTTACAGAAAAGACATGTGAGGGAGGGCTGGCAGTGATAAAGGGAGTAAAAGAAGCAAGATAATGATGTGCACAGAGTTGTCTGTCCTTCCGTTTGCTGACCATAATCTGCAGTGGCTTCACCCAGCAAACTCCAGGAGCAGGAGACTGCAAATTTCCACCCAACGCCCCACCCATGTGCACCTACAGGTCCAACAGCTTCACTCATTAATCTCCATGGGAATGAGATGGCCATCAACTCTCGCCCCATGGTCGACACGCACTTTGCTAACTCTGAAGCTGCCATGAACCATGCAAAGGGGACCGTTTTCTCCCAAGAGAACTGTGATGTCATGGTGATGGTGCTGAGGTGCAGTCCATATAAACTGCCGCACCATCAGCCCAGATGCATCTCCTGAGGGGCATGTGATTCATTTGCAGCAGGCGGCTGAGACACAACACAGAGCTGGCAGTAATGCGATGTGTGAGGAGGCCTCGACACTCATACGGCAAAGGCAGTGTCTAATGAAACGTCAATGCTCGTTTCTTTCCTCCGTGGAATGGTGCCCGCTGGTGTCAGGGACATGCACTCAGATCTTCCTTTTACATTTAGACATCAATCCAAAAGCATCAAAAGTGCCTCTTCTCAAAAATCAGCTGCCAGCTCTCAATGCACCAGTGGAAGGAGGTGCCGTCTGGCCCAGAAGAGAACAATGTGCCCTGTCAGGACGGTCAGAGTAGAAGTGACGTCAGGTGCCGGATGTTCTCTCTTGTCCTCAGATGGGTGAAGTGGGCTGGCACATGATTTCTGCACTTTACATTCGCCGTGGTGCTAAGCTACAACCTAGATCAGTGTTTCGTAATACAGTATTCAGGAACCAGAGACAGTCCATGTTTTTGCTCCCTCTCAGCTCCCGGGAGCAAAAACATGGACTTTCTGTGGGACCCTGAGGACTGGATTGGGAAACACTTGCCTAGACCACGGAACTGTCACTCTCAACTATGGGGGCGGGATTTACTTGGTTTTTCAGTTCCAATCTGGGACCAGGAATCAGTAATTTTCTGAAGCAGAACATTTACGAACGCCACATAAAATATTCATGTAAAATATCTATTAAAAAGACAGTGTAAAATACGTTAACGGAACAACTACAGTGCAGAACAAAGTCATTCTATATTCACTTTGTAATAGATAGGGTTGCAGGTCTCTGATGTCCAACACCCAAAAATTTATAGTTTCATTTTTGGTTTTAATAAATATTTTGAAATTCAAAGTCACTGAACAGGCACTGTAGTAAGCAGTTTTACTCCTACATCGCATGATAGAGGTTTAAAACTGTGTGTGTTGTAAAATGGTACTGAGTGGGATTTTACTTCTCATGTTCAACGAAGCTGCCCTCCTGGGCAAACCATAGCCACCCAATCCATGCCCATCCATTCAAGTGCCACGGCAATTCACAAAGCACTTTTATTGCAGGTTTCAGAGATGTTAGTGAAAATATATAAATATATATATATATTAAAGTTATCTAATATACTGTGCATTTCATCCAAAGTGACATAAAAAATGTACATTTGCACCCATTTGTAGTGAAGAACCGATACTGCTGAGGGCGAACAGGTTTTGTTAATGGCTTATAAGGTGAAATATTGAAATATTAAATGTTGCAGAAATCAGTAAGCCAGTTTGTATATTATAGCTATTTGCTTTCATGCTCCACTCAACTGTGCAGTTCCTCGTTTAATGATCTGCCAAAGGCCTCTGGGGCCGCGGGGCTTAAACTACCTACAGGTTTAATGTCATGTGCAGTTAGGATCAATCTTCCCAGCTGTATAATACAGCTGACTGTTACATAATATTTTATAAACCAATAAAATCATTGGACCTGTTGGCCGGCCAACTAAAATTTTCTGCTCATAAGACAAAAAAGCAGACCCAGATACTACAGCGAACACCACCAGAATGGGCCCAAATTATTGTTATTTTTTTATTATTTTTTTTTTAACTCCTTGTTATTTTTTTAAATAATTGATCGATTTTGCTGTGTTGGGATTTAACTTGAAGCTTTCAAGGGTTACTATCTCAGTATCTGTAAAAGGGCCGCCTCTGCTTGTAAGCCTGTTTATAATTTAGTGTCAGTCATCTTCACAAGGAGACAACGGCACAAGTCAGCCAGCAGCAGATCACAGCCTGGTGTACAGTGACATCACAAAGCTGTCACAGTCATAGGCCTGGGCCGTCACACTCACATATGGTAACAGTTTGCAAGTCTAGTTTATGGGCCTTTGCAACAGTAATTGAAAGTGAAGTTTGGTAAATGTCAAGCTGCCATTTAAACACATGCCACACGGGCATGGAGAAATGTCTACACTGGCAAAGACTTCAACACACCCAAAGATGTCATCACCTTTCTGAGTAGCCCCTCAGAAGATAAACCTGAATTGGTAAACAAGATTCAGTGCTCGGGCAAGACTGACACATGAAGAACAACATTCTGACCCCTTCCTGTGGGGGGACAGTACCAACCCATACTTTCATTGGAGGTTAACTACAAGGTCCAGCAAATGGCTGGGGTATATGTATTGCCACCTAGTGGCACATACACACACTTCCAAGCTAGAAGCGGAACTCAGGCACACAGTCTTCTTATAGCAAGTGGAATAGCATCCTTGATACACCGAAGCATCCTTTCCCCCACTCCACCAAGCACTGTAACATAAAGAGGACGTAAGCATAAACTGCTCAACAACCTATAGGATTAAGAGAAGCATTCAAGCATTTCTGTTCCTGTCAGGGGACTGAGGTTGCCAAAGCCTTCCTTTTGAAGTTCTAAGTCTCTCTTTTCGATAACCAACGATCACACAAAATCTACTGAGGGTGACAAACCAAAATGGGAAAATGTACTAGTCCGCCATGCCCCCCCAGTCAAGAAAATGTACTGGTTGCCCATATGCATGCCACCCTCTTTGAGCATCCTCACCTCGACAAGTCTATGCACATCACTAGTTCCCATCATTTATTCTGAGTGACAATTTGATGTCATGTTCACCTGGCAGTGCAGTCAGCCTGGGACTCCCACACAAGGAGGGTGGCTGAAGTGTGTGGAGTGCCGCATTCATTGTCATTCAGAGGTACTGAGAATCTCATGTGGACTGAGACAAAGACGGGAGTGCAGGGTGGTCCAAAACAACAACCCTTGGGAGCAATATTTGAACAATACTAAAGCAAACATTAGTTAAACATCAGTTAAATGAAGACTGCGCATGAAATTTCTTATAAGCTGTGGAAAAAGGTGCCCCAACCCTTCTGGCATGGATAAGAATACATACAGTACATGTTATAATTCTTATAATTTGCCCAGTATTTGTAAGTGAACTTTTTCTGCCTCATGGTTCCCTGGCACCTCAAAAGCAGCACAGAGGAATCACAGAGAACTGGCAACAGTGGTAGAACAAAAAGGAAACTCTTAAATGAGAAAACCGCGTGGCTCTGTGCTCATCGAGGACTCCCCCCCTTTGGGTTCCATGAAATAAAAATGTGGCACCAACGATCTGTCAGTGGATGCCATTTTGTTGGCGACTTGATGTTCTGTGGGACAGTCATGTGCAATTACTGTGAGCGATACAGCGGTACCTGAGATTTATAGACAGCTCGGCAGTAAAACAGGGAACTGGGGGCCATCCTACCCAGAGAGAGTAACAGAAACAGCAGACTGAAACCTGGGAGACAGAGAGGCAGAACTGTTTGTTCACCAGGCCTCTGGGGCCCCACACCGATTAAGTGTGTGATTCCCTCATGTCCATTTCTAAACCTGAGCTGTTTACACATTCGAAACTGCCGTCTTCCCCAGGACGAACACCATTCCACTCCTCACGTCCCTGCACTCCAGACTGGCCCCACCCTCCGCTCGTTACCATCACATTAGCCTCGGCTCTTTCGGCTCCACTACGAGCCTGGATGCTGGTGCCTGGTCCATTACGTCGCTCCCATGTCAGCAGACAGCTCTGCTCATCAGACTTGTCACGTCCTCTCTGTCTACCACTTTCGTTTTTCCTGTAACGAGCCTTGGCTCTTTTTGCCCAGCACACTTGAGGCTTCGAGCGAATTTTACATGCATTGACACCCAACCCCAACTCTGCCTTAGCTCCCTTGACAGGGTCTGAAATAAGCCAGTGACATGGAGGGACAATGACCGTAATGTCCTTAAAGCCACACTGTGGATATCAGCTAAGAGAAGCATCCCTGATTTGACACCTGCCTTTTCATACCCACAACGCTGCTGTGTATTTAATTTTCTTTGAAGTGTCTGTAAACTGCTTAAATGTATTTCTCAGGGCACACCATCCCATTACATTTCTGAGAAATTCTAGTTAAATGGGACCCATTAGAGCACAGAGCCTCACTGTTAATCCAGTAGCAGGGAAAAGCATTTCATACAGACCCTACTCTTATTTATTACAGGCTCCCCCACCTGCCTGAGATTCCCTATCCTCTCTTTTTAAACTGAGCTTATGATAGAAAAAAATTAAAAATAAGGCAATTAATAAAATTACTTATTGCAGCATAAACACTATAGAGATCAACATCCTTCTTTTAAACATACATTGGCAATCTATATTGTATTTGATGATATTTTTGGTTTATTGGGTATACCAAACAGGTTTGTGTACTAACAGGTTGCTATACTACAGAGGTGCTGTACTACACAAGCTGTTATACTGTACAGGTGACACAACTGCCAGGACGAAGAACTGGGGGGGCAGGCATGATGGAGGAACAAAGATTAGAAATAAACGGGATCATGAGGGGTCAAAACAGGAGGACTGAGCATAGGCAACAAAACGGAACGACGTCAATAACCAGACTAGCGAGGATGAGACAATCGGGTACTTAAATACATAGACTAATGGAGGGCAACAAGCACCATGTGTGGCCCATCAGGCCCACGTGAAGGAGAAGACTGGAGGGTCAGGCAGACGTGGTAGGCAGGACGTGACAACAGGTTGGTATACTTGGCAGAGCATTCTGTCTGAATGATGTTTGCATCACCATTACCCATTACAAGAAGAAAGGTCCATTCTCCGGGACTAACTGGTCTGCCCTTGGACTTTTTCTTCTGTCACAGATATGCACAACAGCTATGAGGGAACCAGGTGACACTGAAAAACTGCATTCAGCACCATGAACCTGCAAGTTTGTGTCTAGCTTTAAGGAGAAAGTGAATCGCATCAAGGAGTCTGTAAAGCAAGTTAATGAAGTTTAGCAGTGTGACAGTGAATTAAGGGGCAGCCAGGTTCAGCTCCATGTTCCTCGTATGACACAGGAAGCTTACTAAAGCTTTAAATGTGACCGTATTCACACATTTGCCGTTTGTCTTCTTTGGAAGAGGGCTTTATTTTTGCTTTTACATTTACTGGTTCATACCAAGAGGGAATAATATATTCTACTCATATCTAAATTCTGCATCCAAAACCTCTATTCATATAAATATCACCAAATACAAAACCATAAACAGCACATTTGAAAGCAGCCTGCAGGGACTTCCCACCCCCCGGTGGACAGGAGGTCACACTGCTCCACAGCTCTCTTTTCAAGATCAGCTGGACCACCACCCTTCTAGCAGGGGGCCCCACATACTGTGAGGAACATCAACCAAATACCAAAAACAAACTAAATTCATGACTGAGGGGCAGCCAGCTCTGTTTCAGCATCAGCTAGAAACAGCTGCCAGACAACAAAAAAAAAATAAACCTGCTTCTGTAAAACCTCCACAAGCACAGAGTTAGTTCTGCCGCGTTTGTTCCACCACACAAAAAGGGCAGAGAGAGTGGCTTCAGTATGATAACAAAGCAGTGAGGTGGAGATGATCCATTCACTCTGAGCTGCCCTAGACCCAGACGGCTCCGCTGTTCTCAGTCCCCCACGTCTGGGGACTGATTCAGCAGAGATGACAAACATCCGTTCTCATGACTGAAAATGCAATGAACAATAAATAGGCTGGGGAGTGCGGAAACAGAAATGGATCACATCAGATCAACGCACTTCAAATGGGACACAGCCTCGGCCAAAGCAGGACAAAGACGAGTGGCTGGGAGAGGAAACATCCCACAAGGCAGCCATAACAGAGGTCACTGCTGAGGCTGTTGGGTTGAAATCCTGGTCCATTCATCCTGAGTATTAATAATGGCAGCTTCTCCACTGCGTGTTACACCAAAAATGGGTCAGATATCTAACAGTATGATTCCAACTTGAGGCATGAAACTGGACTTATGTGCTTGGAATGGGGGTAGACTGCCGCTACAAACCCTATGTGTGAACAGACAGGCAAATAAATTAATAACAAAAACTTACAGGATAAATTTCTTTAGTCATTGGCAGTTGCCTTTTTGGCACTTAACAATAGAACGTTTAGGAAGCTAAGGCTTGCTCACATCAAAGGAAGTTAATTATAATGGTTGTGCATAATTTTAGTCATGGTATGTAATTACTGCAATTTTTGCTACAAACGATATGTAAAAGTGATAACGGTTAATGTAAACGAAAGGATAAGGATGATGGTCCTAAAATCGAATTAGGTGCAGCACGGTGACACTACAGGCCGATGCCTCGGCCGAAGTCAAGTCTGTGGGGTTCAGCAGGCTGAGAAAATGCCCTCAGCGATGATCTGAGCTACGCCGCTCTGTGCACAACATAGGGTTTACTCTCTGGCTAATGTGCAGCGGTGGGATTGCAGAGGGATTAAATCAGGAGCCGTAGGTGTGAGCTGCCGTGTCAGTGCGCTGATGAAGACAGCTGACGCAGTATTAAACACTTTTCCAAATAATTGTGTTTCTGCAACAGTAGGGCAACACTTTAGTGCTGCGTTTCGGTGAAAATGCTGGATCTATTCCTTTATAACATAAGGATAGCCTAAATTAGTAACTAAAGATAATTCGTCCATATTCGTTAAAACACAATTTTCTCCGTTATTAGAAACGAACCAGAGAGTGGAAAAGGAACGGTTTACATTAAAATGCTATGAAAATGCACAAATATTTGAAACAGCTTACAAATTAAAAGTAGCCATTTATTTTGTTCACTGTTCTTCACACAGTGGCAGACGCCCACCTTCAGCGGACCATAGTCCTTGATTGGCATGGTGAATATTGTATATATGGCATAGAAATATACATAGGTTCACTGCAGAATTATCAGTTCATAAACCACCCGAATTACGGAGATAAACTTTAAATTAATCGATCTCTCTTTAGTATATCAATGATTTCTTAGGTAGATCTTATGCGTAATGAGCACTTCGTATGGCCCTGTGCTAATACCCAGAATGTGTACGCTTTAAACAAGGCTCTTTATTTTTTAAGGATAACATTCAGCTGTTAAAGGGTCAAAACTGTTGCGGCGAGTGGGACGTTTGACAGCATGCCTATGGCCAGAAAAAGGAAATTTTAAAAAGAGAAAAGACACGTACAGTGGATATTTTACAGTGATTGTGAGTCAGATCCACAACCTAATATTAGGATGCAAACATTGCCCAGTAATGCTTTTTTTCAGAAGTCACTGACTGCGGTGAAACTGGCTGTAATCCGCAGGGTCCAGTCAGTGTCAACGTGTTTTAACTGCCAGAGAAATGCCCGACTCGCTTAAAACTCATCTAACTCCAGACATGGTCCAAGGGACATGCACGCCAGTCTCTAGTAACACGGCCATATGCACACTCTAATTTACCAGACTGTACAAGTTACAGACCTGAAAACACTGACATCTGGCAAAGCTTCTATGCGTGATACTTAAATTAATTTAACATTTTGCAAGAAGTAAAGGAAATTTATCAGAAACCGCCAGCACATCAATTAGCTAGAATGTCTTTGCGGTTTAATTCAATTTATTTTTTAATCTTTATATAGCGCCTTTCACACCAGAGTCACCCCAAGGCGCTTAACATGGGTGTGTTGTAGTACATTACGATATCATTAACGGGCCAATTAATTATCAGAAAACCAGCTGCAGGTCCTTCACCATGTCCTTACAGCTGGCCACAGCTGCCCCATGGGGCCGCGACACTGTTTACAAAAGAGCCCCGAAGCGGTACCGCCCACAGTGGCAGCAATGCCGTCTTAGAAAGTCCTTCGAAATTACTTTTATCATCTGTCCATTAATATATA
>JAAGVU020000035.1:16756716-16787818 GCA_011763525.2 Mormyrus iriodes | reverse complement strand
GGGTTTCCCTGCTGAGGCAGCTGCCCCCGCGACCCGACCTCGGATAAGCGGGAGATGATGGATGGATGGATGGATGGCAAAACACAAACATTAGAACTGATACAGAATTGATTGGTGGTCAGAGTTCTCTGGCCTAAAGATTGCTGGGTTGAATAGGATCTGTTTACCATATGGTTTAGAAAGTCATGTGACTAAATTAGGCTGTCCTGGCCTTGCCTGTGCCGCCTTCTGCATGATTAACCACTGAGACATCATGTTACATATGCATATGCTATATAGTGATGCTGTTTAATATTTACTATTTCCAGCACATGCCTCACAGCAGAGTGCTGATTATTTTCTCAGACCAGCTCATGCATTTGTGACAATTACTGCCCCTACCCATGGCGAGTCTGACCACCCCCCCACCACCCCATATCACCGTTCTGCCTGCTCTTACTCTGCAAAACAAGAAAAAAACAAGCATACAAGAGCCATCTTAATTTATCAGGAAGAGGCATCGTAACATAAGCAAGAGAAGCTAATAATCCTCTTGTTTAATTAAGACAATTCCCATGTGACCATGACCAGAATAAGCATATTGAAGATGGATAGACGGATGCATGCATGCATGCATGAATGGATAAATGATGGATGGATGGATGGATGGATGGTGTGGCCATTCCAAAAGTCACTACCAGAAGGTGCCAAGCTAGAACACTAGCTAACTTCAGCATGTTTACAGACAGGCAACATAGGAAAGTATATTAAAACTGATTATCATTACATGATGTCCAAGCAGAACTCTCCTTCATAGGAAAGACTTGAAAAGCACATAAAGATACAAAGATAACAAACCAGGCTCATTCAAGACTAAGTATAAACAACAGCTCATGGACCACTTCCACAGGGACACAGGAGAAATCAGTGAGGCGTGGGAAAGAGTTCGCAAGTAGGATTTGATCAGACAGACTTGCAGGGCTGTCAACTCTCACGCATCTGGCAGAACACTCATGCTTTCTGACTCACGCTCACGCAAGAAATCCTAAGGCAAAACTGTATTATTCCATTATAAACCTAAAATTAGTTATATCAAAATGTTGGGGTAGTCTGCAAACCCTACAGGCTATTGTGCACAGGAAAATGCGTGCAGACTTGTCCTGAATTAAAAAACCTCATGCCAGCCAGCTGACCAAAATTGACAAGCCTGGGTTTTGAACCTTCTGGAAAACAAGGTGCTTTGGTGCTCTGGTAGACACCTTGAGAATTTCATAATTTTATTAAACAAAAGGTTTGAGACTCTTATGTACTCATACTGAAAAGTTTTAGAACTAGAATTATACGTTCCTTGCCAACTTCAGTGGAATACTGGGTCCAAAACTAGTTGTCTGCAGGGAATTAATTACAACATTGTTTTCATTATGATTTAAGTCCACACGTGTCCAGTGATTATCATCATTCCCATGGCAGGGCTCCACCTTACAGTCCAACCACATTCAACACAGTTTTCCTGCTGATTGCCTGGTTTGAATCTGACATGCTCGAGGTAGTGGGGATGTAGCTATGTGAGCTGGTGTGTGCCACGTCCTCTTTGGGCTGAATGAGCGATGAGCCCCCAGAGTATGTCATGTTTCCATTTCTCTCTGAAGAAGACCACATGAACTCTCTGACACCTTGAGCCACCCCTGTCTCAGCCAGCACCTCACCTGAATTCAATTCAATTCAATTCAATTCAGTTTATTTTTATATAGTGCCTTTCACAACAGAGTTACCCCAAAGTGCTTTACATGATGTTTGAGAGAATAATAAGACAAAGAATTTAAAGAAAGAAGAAAGGCCAGATGACAATGGAGGAGAGGAACCAAAAACTCCCAAGTAAGGAGAAAAAAAACCTCTAGGGGTCCAAGGTCATCTGGCTGCCCAATCCCCCAGGGCATGCTAACATTATTGCACAGAATCAGTCTGGTCTCAGTGGCCATTACTGTCAGTGTCAGGCTTTGAAAGGTGAACCCAGTGCAGATGATAAATGAAACCATCACCGGCTCACTAGCCCCCAATTCTGCAGGCATGGGGGAGATTTTGGCAGCTAGACCAGGGAAGCGCTGAAGGTAAAGTGCTCCCTGTGTTCTGTGCTGCATGGCCTCGTGGGTAATGTCACTCTAGGTTGTGGGTACTTTGATTTTAAACTGAAAACACATTCTGGTTACTGTAATTTCTCATATGCATTTTATTCTTGTTAATTCATTTATGCTACGCTAAATTGTTAATTAGCCTATTACTGAACACGAGGGTGGAGCTGCAGTACCGCTTCTGGGATTTCAAAGCTGTGACCTTTTGGTGTGACAGGCCTTTCTCTCACTGCTATGCCGCCAACTGCGTCCTTTGCTGCCCTGGTGTGGCTAACAGGGACGGTCATTTGCACAGCAGTGAACCCAGGATGCCGGTCAACTCTGTTTGGTCTTTTTATTGCCTCTCTGCATAACAGTTACATTTAGACGTTTAACAGACGTGATGTATAATTAAGTCAAATGGCACATTACAAACAAACAGTACTGTACAAAAGTCTTAGGCAGTCAAAGAAAATGTTTGCAGCTCTTTATCTGGGTAGTAAGTGTATATTTGCTCAGAAATAAAAACAATTTAATATTAGAACATATGCAAAGTTGAGAGGAACACAATAAAAACTAACAGAGATTTCTTCTGTTCTCCAAAAAGTTACTGATATCTAGTTGGATGGCTAGATGAACACTGCTTCAGTTCCCAAACCTCTCTTCAGGGGCATCTCAGCCATTCCATGTATCCATTGAACTTCACCACCAGCTCAATTAATTAATTAAATTTGTTTAAAAAGTCAATTAGGTATTGATTGACAATAAGTGGTGTGTTAGCGATCAAGTCAAAAAATACACGGCTGAATTGGATGGTTGCTGCAAATACTGGGGTGACTTTAATACCATTTTTGAAATGGCTGACAGACATATAGTTTTACACCAACATGAAGATCATTTTCTTTGACTGCCTAAGACTCCCCTTAGCCGTCACCAATCGCTCCTCAGCCTGTTTCCATCCCACTCAATGCACCCTTATTTTCAAAGCCTCTGTCACAGAAAAAGATGCAAATCCTTCAAAGCTGGGCTTTTGTGTGTGAGAGAGATACTAAGGGCAGCCATCTTCCAAAGTACATGTTTAAATCAGTAGAGAATAATCAATACACAGAAAATTTAAAATCGTATGCAAATTAAGATGCAAATCGTAGGCCAATCCAAAACATTGAACATGGCATCTTCTGTGTAGAAGACAATGGCCATTTTGTCCCCCTAATGTCATACTGTGACACAAATGTACCACCCTTTCACCTGTCACACAGACCTCATTGTGTCGCTGTGCCACACCCATGCACAGACACACACAGATACACACACGTAAGTGCTGTAGGACTCCTGTGTAGGTTGTCACACATCTGGGAACCAGCTGACCCTCTGGCCGACAAGCAAAAGCTATAACATGTGACCAGCTGCCGGAACTCCGACTGGAACAATGTAGCATCTGTGTTAAATGGCTAGGAACTCCTTAAGACAGGGCAATGTCGGTGCTCCTAAGGACCTCTGAAGGCCTGCTAGGAAATAGTCCATGAGGACAGGAGGAGCTCCCTCAAGGATACAAACATATGTATGTATCAGTTAATATGTAATAATATGTACGGGCCATTTCACACTGGGGCATTTGCAAACCAAGTGCAAACATCCATTTTCTGGACTTCTCAGATTCAAAGTATATCATTCAGCCCTCAAAGCAGCATTGTGTCATTTGATCTACAATCTGAGAAGTCATAACTGGCTGGCTCATCAGTTCTGCTTGATTGGTGGTTTCTTGAGAAATCATTGGTTATAATCTAAGCTCTTTTAGAAAGGTTAGGGAGATGGATTTAGGGTCTGAAGATGACCTGTTCAGCACCTAGTAGGGTTATCCTGTGGTATCATCAACAAAGGTCATAATCTCGAAGACTGAGCTGCATCCACTAATCGACCAAACATAGTGTAAATCAGGGCAGCAGAACAGACGATTTGGCACAGAACTTATGACTGCAATGTTCTAAGGACCCTCAAGCAAAATGCATAAGTTGTATTGTTTGGCTGGTAAATATCCTGATCCAAGAGTGCATAAAAAGAACTTGCATTGTAACAGCTTTATGATTAGTGTGTATACCAACACACACACTCACACATCTAATGCCTCCTTCATTATTGCCAACAAACTCCATATGTACCATATGTAAATGGTTATAAATTGCAGTCTCCTTTCCAGTTTAATTTGCTGTAGACACATAAACACCATGTGCTTTCCTTCATCGATCCATCCATCCATCCATTTCCCAGAACCACTTAGTCCATTTCGGGTCGCGGGGGGTCCGGAGCCTATCCCGGAGGCTGCGGGCGCAAGGCAGGGAACAACCCAGGACGGGGCGCCAACCCATCGCTGGGCACGCTTTCCTTCAATTATAACTAAAATGTGTTAGGCGTGGTGACTTTCTTCATCTCCTCACAGACCTTATTCACACAACAATCTCTTTTGATAGGCTGCTTGCTGCAATTTTAACCTTGAAATGCCACCCCTTAGTTCTTAAAGATGATTTCAATTTTTATGTTGATAAATATTTGAATATAATGCTCGGACATTGCCTGTCTGCAATTTTTGGACCCAATGTTTGGACCTAATTTATGTACGTTGCAGATTGTAAGGTTCCTTCACAGGCTGCAGTAACCCTGAAGCACATTGCTTGAAACTACAACCTATCAAGAAGCCAACTGTGTGAAATTCTTTAAACTGGAAGCCTAAAGTAGCCCAACAGCTACCTGAAATGTTTGCAACATCATCCGGAAGGAGGTAGCAACAGAGAGTTGTTTAATACGAGTCAAATTAGGCACTTCCAGAAACATCAACATTATAGTTTACATCCGTTGGAGTAAGTACTGAAAAGACTTGAATTTTGCTGACCACCTGAGAAGTTTTGTTCGTTAGGTGAGCATTTGTAACAATGATTATTTTCCTTGATTCATTCTGCCCCCTTGTGGCTCCTTGTCATATCTTCAACCATTTTGCAGTTGTTGATAATTGGTATTGTGCTCATGCCCATTTGAGCTGGTGGTGCTCATTTCACTGGCTCCATTGCTGCACTCGGCTGATCTCGTCATTCTGACAATGGATCATAATTAGCACAGCAGGAGGACCTACATCAGCAGAGTTGTGAAAGCAGCTATACCTTTACCCGGTCATGTTTGATTAGGGTGACCACATATTGCTTAGAAAAAAATAGAGAACACCATAGGGAGGATGCAAATATGTCCCAAAACAGAGGACAAGTCCAGGGAAAGGGGGTGTATGGTCACCCTGTGTTAGACCTATGGAGTTTATGCTAACAGAAACAGACACAAAGGGAGTCTGAGCTACTCTAAAGTTCAGAATGACGATTATGTATGTCAAGCGGTGCATGATTGTTATGGTGGGACAGCAGCACCAACTGGACAAGTCAGACAGCTGTGGCAGCTGGTCTGTAGCCTTCTGACTATCCCTACCAATTTGGGGTTGGGGGTTTTAGTTGGCCTGACCAGTCACTAACCACTTTTCTGGCCAGATATTTCTACAATGTTGTGTGTCTGGTCTCATTTTATGATATATATGAACCAGGTGTCACTTGAAAAAGAAAGTTTGTTTGTACTCCTTTAAGTATTAGTCTTGTAAAGCAGATGATTTGTCAGTAGACTACAAACTGTCCAGAGGTGCAAAATCCAGGTTCAAAAAGTATAATTTTCTGACCAAGATTTTGTTTCAGCCAACCAGTTGAGCCACAAGAGTCACAGTCCGAGAGTACTTAACTGGTTGGTTGAAACAAAATCTTTGTTTAGATTTGTATTTTCTGAAGCTGAACTTCCCACCCCTGAAACTACCTACCTTATTTTTTAATTATTATTTTTTTAAATATAAAAATGTATCAAAATTTTAAAACAGCTTATATTTAAGATTTTAATTATGGTAATTTTTTGTTTGATTTTGATGTATCATGTATGTATTATGCAGTTACAGTCAGCAGATGCTTTTGTCCAAAGCAAGTGAGGATAGCTAGAGGGTTTTACAGCAGGGTCAGCCAGCACCCATGGAGCTGGGGTTCAAGGGCCGGACACACAGGCATTCTGTTTCTGTGACTTTTGTAGAGAAAGTTAAGTAGTCTCAGTGTGTTTGTTAATAAATCTTTGAAGGAGTTTCATTTACAGTGGAAACCGCCTATACCGATCATGGTTATAGTGACCAGCCGCTTATATGGATCAAAAAACGTGGGACAGAATCATTCCTGTACAAATGCAGTTTAAATAATCCGCTTATAGTAATCAAATAGTGTGTCTACAGTGTTCATTTTGGGTCTTTTTATACATGACAACGTACGGAAAAAAATTAAACTATGGTAACTTTTTTTTTTTTACTTGCCTACTTTGTCTTGTGGTAACCCGTCTGCTTCTGGCTAGCTACCTGAGGCTAAAGCTGCGGGCCCAGAAAACACAACGGGAAAAAGAAAGTCATTTTCTCTCAATGACAAATCAAAATCAAGAGGGTCAATTCAAATGACTCATCAAAGCTTTTGATAAACTGCCAAAAAACGAGCCACGGAGATGCAACATTTTATTTTTTATATACAGTACTGTACTGTATTATAGCATATTTGAATTATACACAGTTGAGTAATTTAATTTGTACAGTACTGTAAGTTAAAAAGCATTTGACACATCTGCACTGTATTTTTAAAGAGTCAATTAAATTCAGTAGTGACGCTGTTTGTTTTATTGCCTTATATTCACGCAATAAAAGTACAAATGTCAGTTAGATGGTAATCTGGCTGAGAGAAAAAGAAAAAATCAGCTATAATGATCATCCATTTATAGTGATCACTGTAAGCGCTTTCCACTGTATGTGAATATATCAGAACTTTTTTTGCAACTAAAAAGCCAGCTCAGTCTGTGAGTAAAAAAAATCCATCCATCCATCCCTTTTCTATACTTGTCCAAAGCAGGGTTGCAGGGTCTGGAGGCTATATGTATGAAATACGTATGTATACACGTTTAAGTTTTAAAGAAACTTAAAGCATCATGCGATAATTGTGAAAGCACCTGTAAACTTTCAAAAGCTAATTTTTTTAAATTCATCCTTCCAGTGGTCCTCTGATACATTTTATAAGCATGTTGTTCAAAAATTATGTTCCTACTCTGAGATCTCTCTCCATACACATTTTTCTCCAGGAAAGACCTCCCTTTTCCTGCTGGAATTCAGATAGATTGACATATCCACAGATTTATGGGAAACATGCAGACAGATAACACCGGAGCGATCTTATGATAGTCACTCTGAATGCTACACTTTCTTCCCATATGAAAGCAGGTCTTCTCAGTGCTATAGTGGGAAACAGCCACTTGGAGGTACTAGAAGTGCAGCTCTTTTAAATTTTGAGCTGCAGTGACCTGTACTGTAACCTAGTGGTTATTGTATGGATTTGCAAACCTGGGCCAACACACATGCTTAATCACACTTGACACCTATCACTTGTGCATGTGAGAAACACACAAGTGATACAAAATTATTTATAATTTACCATTACCCTCCGTAACTATCGAAAAAATGGCAGTTATGACACAGCATTTCCACGAGGGGATTTCTTTAGTTTATTAATGCTGATGTCTGTTTTTTTCCAGTAATAATGTTAACATAGGTTTGGAACTGATGTTGTTGTGTTTGTTTTTATATTATGGCTGTAAAGAGCCTGTTTAGGTAACTAGAGGTCTGCTTTTATTACACAGGGCACCAGGGTTTTGCCTTTGTTGTCCTGCAGTGCGTTTGCTGTAAGACACACTGCCCCATAATGGCCAAAGATGGCATTGCATTAGGACAGCTGACAGGTGACCTCTGATCGAGACTCAGTGTTACTCACCCACAGCTGATCTGCTGAGACACCCAGGATGCAGAACATGAGAATGGTGCATTAGGGGAATGGGGCTTCTCAACTGCTTGAGGAGACTACAGAGGTTCCTTGGTTTCCAAGGAAACAGCTTTGAGGCAGCAGCAGTGGGAAAATGGTACATAACCCTGTTATGAATCACCCCCCCCAAAATCATTAAATATAATATCAGGCTGTTTTTTTTATGGAGGTAACAAGCAAAAGAATGACTTTCAAAGCAACTTTACTGTGGCTTTACATAAATGTTTATAAAAGGTAGGTAAGATTGGCATCAAATAGGCTCTTAATTACAGTGCTGATGCATTAAACAGGACCATTAATATATACAGGGTTCCTGTCAACAGTTAGAGCAGACAGGAGCCGCTGTGGGTCTTCAGGGGTCTCAGATGCTCACTCAGCTCATTTTGACATTTACTGTCCCTGACTTATCAGCTGACTAAACCATCAGGGACGCATCAATTTTGTCTTAGACTGTCTTCGCCTCCACCCATCAGTCTCATTAACTGGGAACTTGTTTGGAATATTGGATATAAGATGTAAAAATCACTGCAGCAATTTTGAGAAATGCATAAGTACGCACAAATGCATAGGTAGGCCAATTACTGCATGGTGCTTTGGCAGAAATAAAAGTTTGCAAATAGACACAGCTGAGCAGAGTGAGACTCTCGAATAACAGTGCATACAAGGTGTTGAAAAGGTACACTGAGAAAAACCAGCATTACAGAGAAGGTTAAGGCTTCCTGCCCAACAAGTTTGGGGGTTTAACACACTGCAATGCTGGTTCGCACACTGCATTCTGGAGGGGAAGACTGGCTGATTGTAATAAACATCAGGTTAAAAAAAAAAAAAAAAATCTTAACAGGATGACATTTCAGTTGTGTTTTCAAAGTTTTCCAACAGGGGGAGTTGATACCTCTTAGAATATGACATTTCTATGTAAAACAAGTATGACTTCGCATTAGAGAAACATCTGTTCAATTTTAAGAGAAAAACAATAAAACAGCTTTTCGACAGAAGCTGAGCATTAAAACTGGCCAAACTAAAGCATGAGAAACATGCCAAGAGCTTCCTTCTGAAACTGGAGTAAGAAACCTGTCCTGTCAGCAGAGGGCTGAGAAAATTCCAACATCTCAGATTCTGTAAGGAGTTACGCATGTCGGGGCAAGTGAAGCAGAGGAGAGAAATCGAGCCTCCTCTCTTCACAGGAAGAGGCATTCTGCACAGGCCTTCGATTTGGAGAAGCGCTATAAAACAGCCTGTTCTGACTGCACGCTGCCCCATTCCCCTCACAAAGTAAGACACATGGACAACTGTACACAGTAACAATCATTTACATATAAAAATAAAGCAGGCTAAACAATACAGCATAAACTTTTCATAGCCTACATTAAAAATAGCAACCTTTTCACTTAGACTCATTATCCCATTTTGCTGGCAGTTCACCCTCATATCACCATACTGGATGAAGTTGGGACATCGGAGATGCTCTTTGGAAGCTAATTACATTCCCCCCCCCCCCCTGAAATGAAAGATGGGTTTGAACTTAGACATTCTACAGACACAGAGGAATCAACTGTAATCAGGGTTCTATCCAGTGCAAAAAAACACACCCTTATTATTATAGCCAGCCGTTCTCTCAGTCTGGGAATCATAAATGCAAACAGAATCAAATGGTAAAAAAACGGCCAAATTACCAGTAAATGCACGACTTAGCAAAATGAAAACATACAATACAGCTCAGTATGTGGAATAACAATGCACAGTAACATGTACATAACTAAACACACCACGTCCAATATTCTGGTTATGAAGTAGGTGCCCAACATTATCACAGAACAGTTTCCTAACCCGATCCTGAGACTGTCCAGACTGTCTGGGATGGAGTAAAAAGGATCGGGCTGGGAAACACCGAGTTAGAAAGATGGTGAATTTTCATTTCTCCTCTAAAAGCCCAATTGGTGTGACCCAAAATTTGCTAGGCGTGCTGCCACAGTGATCCTCATCAGCAGTAGTTCGATGGATGGATATTTTAATCATGTAACATACATAAATCTGAACCCGCATTCTTAGAAGTGTGATGTGACAGTGCTATCCACCATGCTGCCCAACTCTGAACACATTTTAGTTATATCAAGTAAATAAAAATATGTACTGGTTATGACCTAAGGACATACAATATAAACAAATACAAAAAAATACAAAAATACACTACTGTGGAAAAATATGAACTGGGAACCTCAGCTCTATGTAACCATATCACAATAAAAATAAAATACAGCACTCATGAATGAACACAATGTATCATGCCCCCCCCCCCCAAAACCCCCATACTGCACACAGGGGATGCACAGAAATGCTTCAGGCCCAAGGACAATACTTTAACATCACGCAATGAAGAAAACATGAAGATAAAAATGCTTGTTTTTTTCTCCTATGGGGGCATGTTTTCAATAACAATAATCTGAGACAAACAATGATTTGTGGACATTGCTGGTTCTGGTACAGGAAACCAGTTTGCACATCGCCACCTCCTGGGCATCTACCATAAATCCATGGATTCACAAAGCCATGGGGGTCACCGAGTCTAACAGAGCTGATTTCAATCCTATGTGAGGTTCCTTTCTGGCTTGTAATGCTAAGATATGACTGACAGGGCCTGGGCGACATCCTGTAATGAATGTGCCAGACTGAAGGAGAAGGCATAGTATTGGACTACAAGCATGACTGTCCTTGTTAGTCTTCATGGGGCCCCACGACTAGGGTTAACCTGATTGGGACAGGATGTCCTCAGGGCAAAAAGCCAGTATTCAGATACCTACACGCCCCAACTGCTGTCATTAACAGTTTGTTTTTGATCGGCATGATTACCAGCTATTTAAAAAAAACTTAAAAGGTAAAATGGGAAACAGGCCGAAATTTGAGTACAAATATCTGTGGCAAACTGTCAAACACCTTCCCATCACCAGCGTCCGAACGGCTGGCAGACACAGAGCAAGCAAACAGAGCTACACTTGTCCTTCCTCGGATGGCGCTGTGATGTCCTGCTCTGACAGTCTGCCTGAGTATACACACCAGACGGTTGTAAATGGGTTAATGCAGGGGTACAGACTTCTCCCCAAGGAAAAGCTCTGCGCGTCTGCACCATTCCCAGCCACAGTCGCACTCAGCGACGACTACGGGTGATCACCCAGGATTCAAGGTTCTTCTTTTAAGGTTGTGATCCACAAAAGCAGAACAGGACAAGGGAGCTTAGGGTTACAGTTACTTTCTCCCGATGGTTGGCCTCTTGCATTGGGGGCTCATAGCTTTAAAAACATAGAAAATAAACAAATGTTCATGCCCAGGGGGGCTAAGTCTCTGTAGCGGCGGGACGAGGACTACTCTGACTTATGGCAGTAGAGGTCTTTAAGGGCTTTCAGCTCCTCAATAAGGGTTTTGTTCTGGTTCTCCAGCACGGCCACACGGTTCTCCAGGCATTTGACGTACTCCTTCTTCTTCCTGCGGCACTCCCGGGCAGCCTCCCTATGACATGGCCGGAAAGGAGAGTTAAGATCGGCCTTTTCCAACAGGGCAGGTCAGATTACCATGACAGGCAAAACATTCTTCTGGGTGAGCGATGGGACCTATGCGCCACTTAACTTCTCAGTAAAAGTTACTCTGTTTTATTCATGGTCTTATCCTTAACAGACCTTTACCATGAATCTGAGATCAGTATGTTGGTCAATCTACACCAGGTTCTATAATAAACTTTTTACAGTGCATCTGCAAAGCACCAGTACACATCACACCTTAAACTCTCACTGTACAGTGGGAAATTCTGGGGACATTAACAAAGAGCTGGATTTGTTTCTTATTTTTCTACTCCCATGATTTACTTCAAGATTGAATAGCACTGATATTGGCATGGTTGAATGGGAAAAGGACATATGTGGGCCCTTTACTAGAAATATACCTCAGTAAACTGCTCAGCTTTGGATGTCAAACAGCCAAGGCTTATTTTCAAACAGGAATCACTCAAATGGTTATTAAAATGCTCAGTGTAAATGTGTGAAAGAGACATACAGATGAAGAATGGCATAAAGAACATGCAGACGTACCAGCAGAGAATTACAGAGGGAAAAATTTGCCTGGCACACTGTAAACAACCATCAGTCTGTAGGCCTTAATGGAGTACATTGGGCTATTTCAATATTAACACTTCTGAGTGGCTGAGGTGCACACCACTGGCCTACCTGTTCTTCATGAGACGCACTTCCCTCTTGCGAGTTGCCTCCTCAGCCCCACCCTGGGCAGGGATGGCTGGAGACGTGGCCATGACCACCCCAGGAGCAATGGTGTTGGTCGGGGCAGTGCGGATCTGGTAGGCCTGGACATCCCCAGAGGCAGCTGCGATTGAAGACACAAGGGGTCCATTTAGAGATGAAACACAAACTCATTCAATCCTTTTCAGTTCAAAACAAGTAAAACAGTCACTCGGGAGCTTAGGATGCATGTACAGTGGGACCCCTGTATTGGGGGCTTCAGTTATCCATGGTTTACCATGGTCCGAAAATAAAATAGAAAATTCCAGAAATAAATGGTTTCAAAATGCGCGCCAAGCAAGAACAGGCTGTAACATGGTGAAATCCACCAGGCCAGCCATACTCATCACATGACTCTTCTCCCTGTCCCCATACCCACGCTTTCCCGCAAAACACTCTTCCAATCTACCTGTAGTGTTCTTGCTGATCACATTTGTTGCCGCGTAATTGTAGCGTAAAATATATAAAAAGCATATTTTTCATTGCCCTGTCATCTCTTAATACATACTTTTTCATTGCTCATCTTTTGTGAATTAAGCTAAAACAGTCTTTCATTCGAAAGAGTACAGTACTATACAGTGCTGTATAATAATGTACGTTATCATCGCTGTATTTAATGTTGGTAAAGTCTTACTGTGCATAATTTATCAATTAACACATTAACAATTAACACACAAAATCATATTATATATGGGGTCTATGGCTGGTTTGCTATTATTTGCAGTTTCGACTATCCATAGTATGTCTTGGAATGAATCACCTATGGATACGAGGGGACAGCTATATAGGAATGTGCACAAATTAATATAAATTAACAAACGTGCAATACCAATATCTAAGAACAAGCCTCCTGGTTCTGCTGTTTAATCTGTACATATTTGAGGACCTGGCCATGTAGAGTGCATCCTCTCCACCCACACTTACCCTGAACCACCACCTGGTTGCTCGGCACCAGGATCTGTTGGCCATCTGTGGTCTGTGCATACTGCAGGATGGTGGTTCCCGGCTGGGCGGCGGCCGCGTTGGTCATGGTTAGAGTCTGCAGGCCCTGCACGCCGTCTGTGCCATTGTTAGCCAGCTGGATGGCCCCACCCTGTGTGATGGCGACTGTGACAAAATAGGCACTATGTGAGCTGGCAGCAGGAAGACGGCCAGCCGCACTGAGACGGTCAGGAGAGTAAGTACAGCACAGAAAACACTATAGTTAGACCTGTGGGCCACGTGAAGACCATGACACAATAGGTTGCCTGTTTTACATCCCATCCAGCCTGAAGCTAAAGCTCATCCTCCATTACACTGAGAAAATGGATGCAGTTTGCTCATTGTCTAAGTAAACAGGTGGAAACAGCAGGTCCACGCTGTCATAAGCATGTGAATGGAGGCGGGCAGGGCACATACTGTACTGGCCGCTGCTGGTCTGATAGATGGGCGTTGGCACGGTGACCGTGGTGATGGCAGGTGCCGAATCTTCCTCCAACTTCTCCTCCTCTATCCGCGGGACCCCCGGTGCGTCGGATGACAGGTCGTTAAGGATCTTTCTGTGGGAGGGCAAATGCACCAAAAATAGTTACCATGGCAACATAGCAGTGCCAGGAATTTCCAACTGCAGATACCTCATCCAGAGGACAGCAACCTCAGCACTGCCCCTTACCGGTGTATCAATGCAACTGCCAACATAGTCAAGTAATCACCCATCCAAGAAAAAACCAAGCTCAATCAAGATGGTATCACAGCAGCAGCTTGTATACACTCAAAGATAACCTTGAGATCGAAGGAGGCTGGGGGGGATACCTATAAGAGGGGCGCCTGGACAGGATCTCCCTGCGCTTCTGCGAGTCTGTCACACTATCCACCGACTCCTGGGAGTCCTCGCTCTCCGCAATGGTGGAGATCTGAAAGTCAAACGAGTTATCACCACTGCTGAATTTACAAAGGCATCACTGTCATGAACACAGGAGGACTATACCATACAAAGAAATATATGCACTAAAATGCACATTAAAAGCTACACGCATACGTCTCATACTTTCATACACATTTCATACCCCCAATGGTGAAAACTTTATTGTTAACTACCTCGGCAAAATTTAATTATGGGGGACCGAATTTAATTGTGCAGGTGAGTGCCATCCAATATTTCTTTAAGGGGCTGAACACCCCCAAAGGTCAAATGCTAGAATCGCCCCTGACAGTGAGCCAGGGGCGTTCCCCAAGAAGCACAGGGCACAAGGCCGGTGACACAAATTTTATATTTAAGTATAAAAAAAAATAAAGTACAAACAATTCCATAGAGCTGAAATAGACAGGACGCACTCACCTGGACAGCTTGCACCTGGGGAGACTGGATGACGGATGGCTGGGCAGCCTGAATGACCCCATGCACCTGGACTGTCTGCCCATTTGGCAGCTGCACCAGGGTGACCGTGGGGCCACTGGTCGTCCCATGACCAGCTGCCATGGACACCTGTCCAGGTAGAGGGGCAGTCACTTGCACAGCTAAAGGCCAGCAGGGGCAAGTCCAGCTGTCTTATGGGCAGAAACAGCAGGTCTGGGCCCATTTCCCAAGTGCATTCCAAAAACCACAAAACATTTACTCAATTATTTATAAGGAACTGAAGCACACAAGATGTTAAAGGTTTCAAACTGGTCATCTACAGTGAAGACCCACCCTGCCCTGTTTTTGAACTTTAGACAATTTCCATGGCTGTCCTGCTGCAAGCCCCCCTTACTTCCTGAGATTCAGTACAGCCAGCCAGACAGGGAGGGGGGATCTCTGTCTGCCAGGGCTTACCTGTGCCAGTGTGGCGATCTGGGCCTGGGCTATCTGCTGGCTCTCTGTCTCAGACACTGGAGCATCGCCACCCTGCTGAGTGTCTGTGGCCGATTCCATGGTCATTTATTTAGCTGGGGATATAGAAGAGAGAAATTTTCAGTGGAAGATGTTCAGCAGAGTGCACACTGGTGCAGACCTTAGAAAGAAATCCAGCAACAAGCGACCAACTACATCAAAAAAATGGTACCAGTCCTCGAAGGTAGCACCATTCAAACACCAACAAGCAGTCACTAAATAACTTACATTTACAGCATTTGGCAGACACCCTTAGCCAAAGCGACTTACATAAGTGCTTAGAAATAATTTGTTAACCACACTTCCGTTATTTTGCAATAGGCTGAAATAATGGGCCTTCATTCACAAGCAACTGAAAAAAAAATTTATCAGGAAAATCTTAAATGAAAACAATGCATGAACATACATGAATAGCAGCGACAGCCCAAGCCGATATCAAAGATCGGAATCAGGACTGATTCAGGTATGAGGTAACTGATCGGTATTGGCTGCCAAAGTCCGATCTTTCTTCTTCTTCCCAGGTCCGCCCAATTTACGTCCATTGCACAGATTATAACGTTCCATCACATGCTACATTAAGCCTGATGCACATGGCTTGAAACTACAAACTATCAAGGAGCCAGCCACGCAGAAATTCTTGAAAATGCAAATTCAAAGCAGCCCAACGGCTACTTGCAATGTTTGCAACGCCATCCTTTTGAAAGGAGGTAGCAAAAGAGTGCCGTTTAATACAACAAATCCAATTAGGAACTTGCAGAAATATCATGAGTGAATTAACCAAACGTTATTGTATGTGTATGTTTATTTAAATATTTATTAAAAGACTGGATCGGGAATCTGAATTGACATGCAAATACTGAATCTATCGGGATACCAAAAAAGTGGATCAGGACATCAGTCTTTTTTAAAAACAAGATCCGACAGGTGAATAATGGAACACCTCAAAGATTTTTCTTCGCAAATAGAGCTACCTCTAAATGCTAGATGTTCACCAGGGCCAAGTCGACCACCTGAGCACCATCTGTCATCAGAAGGCTTATGCCCCAGAGGTCTGGTCTGTTAGAAACATGCTCAGTCCTGTGAAGAGGGCCCAGCACTACTCATAGCATAACACCAGGGGCACAGATGCTGGGGGGATGGGAGGCACACGTCCCTCCCAGTTTTACGCCTCATCAAGCATGTCGGGTACGCTCAAGAGTTGACACCTTTTGCTTATTATTTGGTCCCCACCACTTCAAAAATCTCTCCTACGCCCCTGCGTAACACAGCTGAGCCAACTAACTTATCTAGTCACAGCCAGAAGAGTCATAAATATCTCAAAGCACTTCCGGTCACTGCTTACTGTCTGGTGTGCCAGTACAACCACGAGACTAATAATCATCCGAAAATAAGCCCAAATAAAGGAGTCAGACCCTCCTTACCATCGACGACAACTTGTAGGAAAATTCATTTTTGACTCATCTTTCTTGGAACCACCTAAGGAGAAAGCCAAAATTCAGAGCTTGCACCTGCAGTGTGCTGTGACATGGGTGGGCATTAATTTATTTCATGAACAGACTCCGATTCAACCAGCTGCTGTTGGTTCTAGGAAAATTATTAAGTGTGCACCAGAAAGTTTGTGCAGCGTAATGTCATATGTCTACAAAACTCAATATTAAACAGCAGCAAAAATACATCATTACAGACTGCAATGAAGTTCTACAGTAGGTGGCATGTTAGTAGATTTAAAGACTAGACCTGTCAACACTGTCACTCTGTTTCAAACAGGGGGCAATTCGCCATTCATACATGTTAATTCACTCTAACTCTCGAAAAAAGTTCTTGCTTAATAAGTTTTTAACTACAGCATGGAATGTGACTTGTGCTTGAGTCAAATTCACGCAAAAGAAGTACTTAAAAGAAAATGACCTGACTGCAGTTTTTCCAAAGTGAAGGTGACTCCCAGAAGGGTGCAGGGCATCCATAGCCATGTTGTATGTACACTGAATGCATACAAACATGTTGACTGTGTTTGTGCACATGAACACGCTGTTCTGGCTTTTTGAGAAGTGACCCATTTCCACAGCAGACCTGCAAACCTGCATAGGTGTGCACGCACGCACGCACGCACGCACACAGTACTAATTTGCTGCTATGGACAAGGAATGTGCAGGCTCACACACAACGGTGTACGGACTCAGAAAATAGATTTTAAACAGGTCTTTACTTTGTGTCATTGAGTTTAATAAAATATTCCATCCATTGCTATGGAGACCAGCTGCTTCAGCCTTTGGAAGGAAGGTGTGCTGATTTGGCACCAATCCTCTACAGCAGTGCTGAACCTGAGTCAGTCCCCACAGGACTTGTCCTGCCCTCTGTGCTCCTCTCTTGCAAAGTCAGACCTCAAGCTGCTCTGTGTCATTACACCTGATCTCCGGGCCAAGGTGGCAGGCCAGCAGACACTATAATTTAGTATCTGCACTTGTAGGGAACACACTGACAGCCAGAGGTGCACTGCAGGAGCACAGGTCCACAGATCAGGGATATCAAGTTTGCTTCCATGGAAAATAACAGCAGAGAGGAGCATCCACAAGGCTGTGTGAGCCAGATTCGTGGTGGATGTAGCAGGTTCTGCAGCCTGCAGATTGCCGCAATACAGCGACACCACCAGCCTATTTTTGTTTCAACACTTGTACCAACAACACTTCACTGAATCTCATCCTCAAATGTGCAAGATTCTTTAGTAACATACCACAAAATATACCAATACAGTTGTGATATTTTCTGCATTAAAGTCAATTTGTTACCTGGAATATTTGCTACATAAAGTCATGGTTATACATCAGACACCAGAAACCTGAGATGAACAGAATGTTCCTAAATCAGTCCAGCCAAAGTCAAATTTTTTATAAAACAAATTTATAATTCATATTTTTTTATTTCACTGAAACATTTAGCCCCCACACACTAAACCATGTGTCAATCCTTGTTAAAACGTGTGGGACATCTACAGATACCCCAGAAACTGCCTTTTATCGCTGCCAATAGAGAGAACAAACGATATCGGCCGTGTGGAGCACCATGGACCCGTCCACGCCGGAATGGGCGCGCTACAGAGCGGACCAAGCAGCCATGCAGCCTCGTCGGACGGAATAAGTCACGGTATGTGACCAAGCCGCCGGAGAAGCGCTCATCCCGGGAGCCCTCCCCATGGGAGCGCTCTCCGAGGCTGCGAACCCGCTGCCCGCCCGCCCTTCCATTCCGCTCCCTTTCCCGCTGCCCGGGCGCCGGCCGCTCAGCCGCCCATCCATTTTCTTCCCTTCCCTCGCTTTTCCTGCCCACGCCGCCTGGCTGCTCAGGACCTCCGGGCGCCCTTCCCACTCCCGCGAACCCGGCCGTACACAGCCCAACGCCGCCATGATCTCTTTGTTTCGTCCAAACCGATAGCAGCATTGCGCCTTTTTCGGGACAGACCCATTGTCTATTACCCCCCGACCGCCTCTCCTCTCTTACCGATACAGTCTCCCTCCGTCACTCTCGAGCCCTCGGAGCTCCACTTTTATTCAGGCCGACACGTAAGAGGCCGCGTCAGGCAACACCTCCGTCGCGTCACGGAGAACAACAACGCGGAGAGCTAGGGAAGGGAACATCAGCTCAGGCGGCTTTGTCGGGAATCGCCGAGGCGGGAACGGAAAATTACGAAACCTTGACGGAGAAGGACGAACTTTGACGAAGAGAGGCGGAAATTGACGATACGGAACTGCTGATGGTGTCCTCCACGACAGTAAGAGGCAGCATTATTTGTCGATGTGTCCAGTCAACTCATTCACCAGCATGGTAGAAGAAGAAGAAAAAGGAAGCGGTGACGATGATGATGGTTTTCGCATACTTGCACACATAGAAGCCTTCTAGGAAACATCAGAATGTGTACTAAAAATGAAATGCTTGGTGTATTAAATATGTATGTTTTTCGAAGTCAATTTAGTAGTGTTTTAATGTGTGAGGTAGGTATTCTTATTTTCTGGTTGTTACTTAATATTGGAAACCATACGAGGATTCGCTTAGTATGGTGCAAGTGATAATGGAATGGCAGTTCGGCTTTATCTGAATACAGACGTGAACAGCTTTACCTCTGCCGGTAAACAGCGGAGATGAAGGCTGCAGACTGCCTTTTACTCTTTTACATTACATTAGCGATACATTGGGCCGACTGACGGTTTGAATGAGTGTGGCTGACAAAGTATTTATATAATATAAAATATTAAAGGTATTTATACATCGCACAAGTATTTTACTGCTTCCTTGAGCATTTAGTGCTAGCAAGACAAAAATAGCATTAATAAATCAATGCTAAGCTGTTACTTGTTGCAGTCGAATAATTCCCAGGAATACTTCTGGCTATGTATAACGTTGCTAAAAGGTACAAAATATAATAATGTGCATATTGTCACATTTAGTTAATAATGTACCTGTTGACACATTCTGCTAATGATCCAAATGAGGATTAGGATCTGTGTTTTAGACCAGACTGCACCGGACAGTCTGTGCATTGGTTTCAGTTCGGAGTGGCATGCAGCTCTAAGCTGGTAGGTTGTAATGTCATTCTAACAGATCAACAGATAGATTGGTGAAGGTCAGCTCACTGAAAATGACACACCCAGGGACTCAGTGCTTAGGTCACAGTATACCTACCTATGCATTTTGTAATTAAAGTGCTACAAACACCAAAGGCAGGGGTCTGCTGTGCAGCACTATCTAAGTATTAACATTTTGGCTTCTATGGCCCTGTTTATTTATCTATCTATAAGAATGAGCCCATCCACTGGGCATTAGTAGTCGCTCAGTAGTTTGATGAGTGTGATACCTGTAAAGTCCTTGCTTTGGATTTTCCCGTCTCCAGAGATCAACCCAGTCAAACACACAAGAGAAGTTCAGACTGAAGAGGGTTATTATCTCCTCAGTAGAGTCCCAGGCACTTCTAGAATCCTTGCTATGGTACATTGATGCTGTTCTCACCCTAACACTCGGCCACTGGTGTTCCACCAAAAGCAAATAATTATTAGTATCTAGCAAGCTTGAACAAAAATTAAACCTTTAACATTACTGGAGATAAAGTGCAGAATTTACTGGCATGATATGTGGGAAATAACACTTGCCAATTGTAATTTATTGTTATTGTTTTATTTATCATTTTTTTACATGCCTGATGTGGACAAAATCGCCTTTGTTCTCCTAGTGTTATTTGCATTCTGTTCAGAAGGGGGCAGCATCTCATTGCTATTAAGTGCAAGGTGGCTGAAATAAAACAGTCATGCTGTGTATTTGTAGTTTTTGGGAAGCTATCGGTTTTTATATTTCTCCAGATGCCAGCCACATTTTTAATTTATTTTGTCATATTTTACTGTCGCAGACCATAAAGCTGCCTTTTATTGTGATATGAACCCCGAAGTCTCACTAACTATTCCTGTAAAGTTTATGAGGAGCTAAGGATGTGTAACTGCGAACGGTTGAGACCAGTATCCAAGATGAACTATACTGGGGAAAGTGTGTGCACACACACTGAAAAACTTAATGTCACCGCATGTTTTTTCAAAGCATTCTGGGTTTGTGTGAGCATTTTCGTAATCATTACATTGTTGGGACCAGAGATGGGTAGGGATTAAGGTCGTGACAGTTGGGTGTTGGGATAAGGGTAATGCGCATAGAAATGAATGGAGAGTTTCCATAAGGATATGAATACGTGGGCTGTGTGTGTGTGTTTGTAATTATTACATTATGGGGACCAGATTTCCAGATCAGATGTTTGCTCCCCACTAGAATAACCTCAGTTTTATAAAAATCAGTGAATGCAATCAAAAAAACTAAAAATGCCAGGAGTGTTGTGTTTTGTTTGGTTACTTATGTTGAAGCTTAGGGCTGGGTAGGTGTTAAGGTTGTCATCGTTTGGATCATAATTATGCCCAGAGAAATGAAAGGAGAGTACCCACAAAGATATGAATATGTGGATCCTGGGTGTGTGTGTGTGTGGGTGCTGCTGTCATTGAGGAGGAGGGCACAGTCTCAGAGAGTGGCCTGCACCCCCACTTCCTGTAGCCCTCACACTCACAATGCCAGCAAGTGGCCATTGTTTCCCACTGCAGTCCTCATCTGGCTGCCCTTATCCCACAGTTATAAAATGCAGCGGAGGGATTTCCAAGAGCCCCAGCTCTGAACATGCCCAGAGAAATGACAGGGTATCTTTCTGACGCTTGGTGTCTTTTCACAACATAATGAGGATCGGAGCATCTACAGTAAGGTAGCACTGTTCTCCATAAGTAATATAAATACTCATTTTAGCGTGGCACCCCCTTCATGTCTTAAACAAGCAGTGTTTTACATTTTTATCATTTATTGTTACATTTTTATTTTAATTGCTTGTTGATTTCTAATGATTCTCCCTTATTTTCTCTGTGGATGTTTTTGTGGTTATAGATTTCATAGAATTCCTGTTTTTAGCAGCTCTAAGAAAATACCACAAGAGCTTGAATTAGCTAGACTGCACGGCTGCCCTGTCATTTTCTAACTTGAAGATGCTGCAGGAATACAGTGTGTAAGTTGTAGTAGGGGACCGTGGGTGAGATGTTTCACGGTTGCCATTACCACATAGCTGGCAGAGGGACATGGGTTGCCATTGTTAGCTCTGTGTGCTATGCTGCCGCAAACCCCTTCGTGGGGTAAACGGAAGGTGGTTCTGCCAACTGCCACATTTCCTGTGCACTGGCATATTTCCTCGGTTGATGACCTGCTCACTGTTTGACTTGGCACAAGTCCTCTCTTATTCCAGCCTGCATTGTTTGTCTGGGTCATGCAACAACACTAAAGGACACCTGCACTTTAAACAAATCCCGTGCACGTCATAAAAATAGCACAGGTAATATCAGCTGGACAGGATACATGCTTACAGTTAGCAAAGTTACACGCTAAGTAATATGACCCCACCACCACTCTGCGGTTGTTTTGTTTCAATTCTGTGACACTGTGACCATGGAGTACCACGCAAATACACACACCCCCTGACTTTTTCCCTGCTGCTGTACCACTGTTCATCCTACCATTTGAAGAAGCACCAACACCTTCCTGCCATCACCTGCCTACCCTCTGCTCCATGACAATATAATTTGACCTCCTCTGCCTGCCCCTTTGAGGTTGAACTCCCCCTTTGAGTCTGGTTCCTTCCAAGGTTTCTTCCTTCTAGGGAGTTTTTCCTTGCCACTGTCGCCTCTAGCTTGCTCACTGGGGGCTTTGGGCGGAGATTATGTAAAGCACTTTGAGACAATGTAATGTGATAATGCACTATACAAATCAAATTGACTTGACTTGACTTGGAAAACATAGAACACCAGACAAAACACCAGTCATGCTCATTCTGAGCCAAACCTCAGAATAAATAAAAACTCCACCAGGGACCCTTCAGATGGGATCTAAACCCCAGTAACTTCTAACCCCAGGTAGGCAGAAAATATCTTGGGGACGGGGCATTTTAGGACAGGAAGGACTGCTGTCTTTGTCTTTGTGCTTTATAATACAGTACCATTCTCTGGCAAACTCAGGCTGAGGCTGCACTGAGCTTTGAATCTTCCCAGTAGTCTGTATGAAAACAGCAGCTTAAAACCAGTGACGAGAGGATCCCACTTGTATGTTGCTTTGGACAGAAGCATCTGTCAAATAAATAAATGTAAACATAAAGACTCCGCAGTTAATAATTGTGTTTTTTTGTACAGGTCACGTTAGAACTCGTAAATATGAACAAAAGTGACAGAATTAATGCAGGGGCACTAAGATGCTGGCAGCAAGTGGATATGACTCTAATGAAAGCTTGGTGGAGACCAGATGTTGAATTTGCCACAACAATTAGTCTTTAATGAGCATTGGTCAGCCTGACATATTCACAGTAATTGGATATTTAAAATTCCATTTCTGCCCTGAGTGGAACACAAAAGAATACCTTAGAGTCAACAATAAGCTCAGAAGATAATTGACCTTCAAGGCCGATCACAGGAGTTTGCTGGAAAATTGTATTTAGTATTGAATATAGTGAAAAGAAAAGAATGTCATGGAAATGAAATAATTAGTTGAGCCTGTTCCATATCGCAATGAAGCTTACTTATGATCACGTTTCTGATAGTCTTTCAATGCCAGAAGGACTATTTACAATTCACAATCTAGTTGACTATGGATTAAACAATGAAAGGGGCACTACTGAAAAATCACTATTTTCCTTAGGAGGAGACATATAATTGTGGATTAAGCAATGAAAAGAGCACTCTACTGAAAAACCATGGTATCCTATGGAATGATAGCATTCTCCTTGTTCCATTTTAATTCCCGTTTTAAAAATGTTGGATTTGCAAAATGCTGTGGGTGTTTGATCTGCAGAAAATTAGCTGGCGTGGTCTAGAATTTGTTTCACATTTCCATGTGTCTAGACACCAGCTGCTGGGAAATAGCACCTCCTATCTGCTGCACATAGCCAAGGAACCTGGGAGCCAAGAATGATTTTTCAGTATATAAAAGCCAGTTTGTCTTTACTCCCCATTAAGTCCTGAAGCTTTTCTTCTTTCCACAGATGTCATTTCCTCAAACAATAACTGTGTGCCGGAGTAAAATTACGCAAGCTTTGGTTTGGATGTTATTCCAGGAAGCTGCGTTGAGGCAGCCAAACACACTGTGATGGGTATGAACTGTGACCAAGTCACTGAAACACAATGTGTGGCAGGTTACTTTAGTGAGGCCCTGTGTTAAACTGCAGTCAAACAGCATAGCTTGTAACCTTGCCTCGTACAAGGGGCCAGCAAAGACACAAGGAACATGAGGAAAGATACAAGAGAATCAGAGGTGGAAATTTCAGGACCAGCAAGTAAAAAGATTTTGTTTGAACCAACCAATTGATTATAAAAGTCACAGTCACAGAGTACTGTACTGTTCTGTTGAAACAAAATCTTTGTCTGGATCTTTACTTTCTGGACCTGAACTATCTACCTCTAGAGAGCATATTAAAGATAAAAAGCAGGGTCAGAACGTGGATTCAGAACAACTCAGGCACCAAGCCATAAATGACAGCCAGCTTGTTTTTTTCAGCTTCTAGTTTGATTCTTTCTCAGATACAATTAGTCTTCTCTGTTCAATTTCACAGAAAGCTTGGTTTTGGGGGCATCTTTGCAAATCCCTCATGTGCATCGCTTCAGTACCTTTGTGGACAGGTGGTGTGCTGCCCATGGGCCAGTGGTTCAGTCGCTGGCAGGCATGTTTAAGCAGGGTGTTAGAGCAACCAAGGGATCCATCTGGGTTCCTTGGCAATGGGCAATGGAAAGAGAGGTGAATGAGGAAGATGGAGAGCTTATGCTTGGACTGTTTCATTTTTCCACTACTCCACCTGTTATTGTCTTTTTCTGTAGCGCACTGCTCTTGGGAGTTTTACTGACACAAAAATGTTTTGAGGGCAGAAGGAAAAATGATTGGTTCAGAGAGATACCCCCATAGAAACCAAGGAGACCAAGGCACCAAGACATCTGATTGGTTGGTCCTGCCTCCTCAAATTACTTGAACCCACCTCCTCTACAACCTGATCTCTCTGAACCAATCATTATTCCTTCTGCCCTCAGAACATTTTTGTGTAAGTAAAATTCCCATGTGCTTTCACACAAGCATACAATGTCACTGTTTTTCCATGACTAAAACTGAGAGGCATAAAGAGTGTGTGTGTAGAAGAGAGTGAAGAGAAAGAGGGTGCCGTACTGCCCTGTCCACTACATCTGTCAGATTCTCCCTTCTGGGCTTAGGTTCTGGTCACTAAATCAGAACCTTAAGATGCAAAAACAGCTTCTTTCCCTAAGCAGTAGCCTTCCTGAACAATTACAGTACACCCCCACTGTGGCTAAAGTACTAAATTACTACTGCTGATATGCAGCACTGCGCCAAATATTGCACGGTTAGTTATTTTTAGCTTATTTACTATTTAATGTTGTTTTTAAGCAGGGCGTTTCTTGTGAGATTCTTTATATTCTGTACTCTATTCTCTGTTTGTTATTTAGGGGCACCGTTCCAAGCCAAATTCCTTACATGGCTAATAAACATCAGTTTGATGCTATGGAGGAGGGTACCAAAGCAAAGACTTACACTGATGCAGACAGGAAGTTTGGGAATTCTCCCAGTGGGCTGGTCTTTCTTTTCCAACCCTAGCATATATAGCTTATATACCAGGGGTGGCCATTCTGTTGGTCAGTTTCAGTGTGTTTCCAGGTTGTTCGTAGGAGCTTGATTATTGGTGACCAATCAATTGATCGCAATTGCCCCTGCCCCCAAGTTAGTGGCAAAATATATGAAGGGGGACCTCCCTCCGCGGAAAACGACAAATTCTTGGGCTGCTTTTTGCTGCCAGCCCACCTCTGGACTTATATGTGAGCGAGTGGGTGAGTAGAGGAGACTAGTTATATGATCAAGTCAAGCCTGGCTATACCATATCAAAGTTTTAATTCACACAGGCGGGAGTTGTCAATCTTGCATTAGTTTCCTTCTTGCGGCAGTAGGCTGTGAGTTATGGGTTAATGCCGCGGTGAAGCTGTGCTCATCTGTTAATCTCCATTCAGATGTCATCAGCGGATTCACCCTAAATCAGCGGAGGTCATGGTAATTAGCAGATTTTACACTTCTCTGCCAACAAAGAACCAGCTCTGTGCTTCTTATGTTGTGTCAGCAGGGCCCTGGATGTGTTAATCACTGCCTCTCACCCAGCAAAGCGACGAATCATGGGGCCCTGTGAGCTTCCAGCAGAGAAGGTCATAGACAGGAACATTATGAATGACAGAGGTGTCTGTAGTTGTATAGGTTAGTCAATGGGGAGTGCTATCACCATTCTGATGACTAAAGGGACTTGAATGATTGCTCAGGATTAAAGAATTGAAGTAGTCAACAGCTCCTACATCCACTCCTATGATGGGATCCAAACACAAGACTGGATTTGATGGGGCTGCTTCTGAAGGAAAATTCAGAGATTTGATGAGAATGCGATGAGAAGCCCTTACACATTCGGTCTCTTGTCTAGTTGGAGTATACAATGCTCTGGGTTCCCACACATGTTTGAGAGACTTTGCAATTATCAAATGCAAATATTTCTTAAGGATGCAGGCAGTTAAAAGACACTAAGAACATCAGGTAGCATCTCAACTTTCCACTGAAATGGAGGCAGCAGCCCCAAGGAGGACAGTTACACTAATGTGTTCCAACACTCTGCCATCCCAATGCTGTGGAGTCCACCAGTGGGGAGAATGGGGTCTGGATGCTACCCTCACGCCAAGCTCAGTGTTTCAACAGAAGGGCATCGTGGGACTGAACCTGAGCTTAGGCCAGTGCTCCCGTGGCCTAAGATGACATCAGTACTTTTTGAAGATCAGAGCCAAGACCTGGGCACAGCATTCATCCTCTTAGAATGTCACAGTGTTGTCAAGTCAAGTCAAGTAGGTCTTTAATGTCATTTTTAACTATACACAGTTAAAAATTAATCAGTGTTTCTCTCGGACCAAGGTGCTACATAAATTAACACAAGACTAACACATAACCTAGCAACACACAGTACATAGTGTGCAAAAATTATGCAAACATTGCAGGACAGTGCAAAAGACAGGACAACTGACACCAATGAGTACAGCAGCACAGTAAACCCAATACTGATTGTTGTGAAATATCGCTTCATTTTCTGGCTAAATGCATGACAGTAGTGACTCTGAACAAGCCCTACTAGACTGAAAGGCAGCTTTGTATATAAGATCAAATGTAGTGTGTTTTTCAAGCGCTGAGGTGTAGAAAGTCTGTCCTGACTCCTAGGATTCTCTCTAGGAGTAGAGTTCATAGGTAAGCCTCATTACAGGCCCCCGGAGATCCTGATGCGTTAGGTCATCTGTTCAGATGCAACAAAAGAAGACGGCAATCAGAGTAACAATGGGAGCAACAAGCTCCCAAAAGCCCTGAAGCAGAAACTCCTGTTGGTCTTGGATTTCTACTCACAGCCACTACTGCTGTTAATTAGCCCTTCTTCAGCATGCCATGTCCTTGGCATTGTGCTACAGCTTTGAGCCTATCGATGAAGTTCCAGGTGTTCCAACAAGGCAATTAAGAGAAAATTAAGCCTCCATACACCTCCTGACTCTCAGAGCAAGATTGCTGGTCACTGTCTAATTGCTTCATTGTCTCCACTCTTCTCAAAGGAGAGCTGATCTGACTTTCAAGGCTGAAATTGTTCAAAAACCTTGTAACCATGACCACTGTTCTTACTCTTATGGATACTCTTCAACAAATATAGTCCTGGGGCAGCAGGAAACATGACGGTTAAAACCTTCGACGAGTGTGGTTTTATTTATTATTCAGCTGAGTCAATTTCAGCTTCCAGCATGATTAAGTGCTTAACAAAGATTTAGCAATAATTTCAATTCAATTTGAAAGTCAATTAAACAAATTAAGAATGATACCACAGTTGGGGAAAAAAAGCAGTTGACTTTTTTTATAACAATAGGTATAAAATGAGGACCTAGAGCAACATTTTCCCAATCCGGTCCTTGGGGACCTCCCAACAGTCTACATTTTTGCTCCCTCACAGTTCTCTATCAAGAAATTACAAATTACAATGAAATTCCTTCAGCAACTCTCAGGTGAGCAATGGCAGCAGTGTGTATAACAGGCGATACCCTGCATAGCAGAGATGAGTGTAAAAAAGGAAAAATAACATACAAAAGGACATTAAGAGAGTGAATAGAATAAAACAAAGCACAATTTATAAAGTATGGCATGTAATATATAAATCTGCTATATATACACATGTGATTGTATCGTCTGTGCAAATAAGCATTCACAGTCAAGACAAACACTCTATGGACCTCAGACCAGCTGGTTTTCCTATCATCCCAAGTGTGTTCATTAATAATAATCATGTCAGCCACATATGCAGCTTTTTCAAGGATTAAATAGGGAGGTGAGGTGTGGGGATGCCCCAGATAACAGTCTTTGTTGAGTACATGATGAGAGAAACTGACTCCATGCTGACTCGCAGGGTTAAAAACCCCTCACCTTCCAGTCAGGAGTGATACCGTGCTTAGCCCATATCACTGAGTTCCCTGGGCCAATCTTGGGACTTTCCTGCAACAGGGTGTGAAGCACTTTATGGCATGTTTCGCTTCCCAGCAGTGCTTTCTCTGGTGAAGGGATAAAGTTAGTCAGACGATGAGTCATTTTGGGACATGACAGCTTCTCCCAAAGACATCTGGAAAGAGTTGAGGGTGAAAAGAAAGGAGATCAGGCCAATTGTCATAGCAGCATAGGTGGGTAATGACATTCAGTCAGTGCAACTCGCTGCCAGTTTGTCAGACATGAGCACTTACGTAGGACAATTGAACAAAGTCCCTTTCTGTTGGTTGCATCATGTCCCATGCCCCGCCCCCTTATGCTGCTACACCCATCATTACCCAGCATTCTTGACATGGTCTGCTGCTTCTTCTTAAACTCTTGAACAGTGACTGGGACCACACCTGGGATAATGAACTTGTATGAGGGCAGAAGCTGGTTTGCTCACTGTTTAGTTTCTCATTGGAATACAGTCTTTAATGTGGTTTAAATGTGAAAGTAAATGCTATATTACTCTTGGTGATATGCAGGACTTATATGTTCTTCTTCAAATGCACCGTTGAACAAAGTTAGCACTTCTGCCAAGCATGTTGTATCTTTCAATCCATCTGGAAAATATGAAGTCATGCAGGAGAACATCTGTAAATCGGACAGAAAATAGGAATTTGAGGGAAAAACATATGGAGTGTGAGCTGTAAATTCTGTGACTGCTGCTCAGTGACGTGAGCGAAAAATCAATATTAAAATGATTGATGTGGTGTTTCAAGTGACTTTCCTAGTTTTGAAAAAGGGGTTACTATAAAAGCTTTATTTCTACCGCAAATATGTAATGAAATTCCTTTCTACATATTTTCAGCTCTAATTCAGGCTCAGTTGCAGGTGATTGCGAGAGGACAGACACCAACCGGGCTGCTCTCTGTCGCCCAGCTTGCCTCTCATTGGGTGTGTCAAATGGAGTCATGCAAATGTCCTGCAGCAACAAACTCACAAGACAGTCCCCTCACACACATGTTGTAGGTATCACAACTCAGGCTCAAGATATAGCTTAAAGCATTTTAGTAGCCGTCATAAAATCAGATCTGTGACAGAACGTCTACCTGGGTCACCCAGGTCTTCTGCTTCCCTGGCTGCTGAGACCAACCGTCTAACACGGCTGGAAACAGGGAATGAGCGGGACTTGGGCCGCTGACTGGATGGACGGCCAGGATGAGGCAAAACAGAAGGCCTACTCCTTTGCAGAGGCCTGGAAACCTCCAAACCAGGACCTTAATAGGGGCAAGAACACACCCCAAGACATTAAAACCTCAGAGACAGCAGAATGATGGCCACTTGGGGTCATGAAGGCACCGACACAGAAACCAGCCAACCAGAAACTCAAGCACCAATGCTGGTCAACAGCAACCAGGATCCCCAGGGCCTACCCTCACCACCAAGCCAGTGCCTGCTGGCTACTGATAAACATAGAGAAAACAGACCTATACTGCCAGCAACCAAACCTCTGACAAGGTTAGTACTGAGCCCTGTGCTCAAAGAGCAATGCTGTCAATAAGCAGTGACCACTTGTCTCTCCTCAAGTAAGCTTGGGCTCTAACTGAACCCAGCCAAGACCAGGTTCAATTAACCAGTTAGTAAAGCAAGGGCTGGTGTGACAGCAGGTTGCAAGTTATTGACCATAAAGAGTGTTATTTTTGATCTAAACCAAAAGCTAAAAATCAAGTGTATTTGTGCAAAAAGTAATAAAACAAATTAATAAAACAATGTACCCAAACAAAGTAACAAAATCAAATAAAAAAAGCAAATGCCTTTTGTTTAGTTGGAGCAAAACAGCATTATTTAATATTCCTCAACAGTGGTGTAATTAATTAATATTTAATTTTTATTATTTTTTAACACAGCACTGTTAATTAGCCAGATAAGGGTTCCATTCTTGTACAACGAAGTGAAGACTAATTACATTCCATCCACCCATTTCCAGACCTGCTGAGGTCAGCTCACAGAGGCCTGCAGCCTGTCCCGAGAACTCTGGCACCTCCCGCAGGACACCTCCACCATTGTGCAAGATTAGTTCCCAAACACTTACATACTCATACACATAAACGTCCCTTCAAGCCCTGGGTCTGGACAACATAGAGCCATTTGCTGGAACTCAGTATGCCTCCCTGTCGCAGATTCTTTGGAATTTTAGTGACTCATTTTCCGTTTGAATAATTTGAAAGTGTATGTAAAATAAAGTCTTAAATTGCCAGGTGTGCTGCCATGTTGAAAGATGAGGTATTTAGACACATGATGCAGTGAATGCAACTCTGAGGGTCCCTGTTGACATACTGGAGGCTTCTCAAGGCACTCAGCTAACCCGTTTGGTCAAGTCTGGTCCTACCTCTGCCTCACACCTGCTGAAAACGGGACGCCATGATTGCCAAGACAAAAGACGAAAGAAGCTCAGCCACCGGTATGTTTCTCTCTATACCTGTTTCCCTGTCTCCAGATGACGAGATACTCTGTCACTGCGAGAGTTTCGTCCACCTCTCCGACAGACAAAGCAATCTCAGTGTGAGACTGGCTGAGTGAATTGTGCATTTTGAATGGCTGCTTGTGTAATTTGCATCAATTTCACGGCAATAGTACATCAGAGGGGGCTCTGTGCATGACAGACATGACACTTTCTACTGGAAGCACTAGGCTACTGGTCTTCAGTGAAAGCTTTGATCTGGCAACAGGGTCCACGATTCAAATGGGACGGGGCACAGGCTAGCAGTAGTGACCCCTAGGGATAAGAACATAAGAAATGTACAAACGAGAGGAGGCCATTCGGCCCATCAAGCTCGTTTGGGGAGAACATAACTAATA
>JAAGVU020000035.1:16735455-16756616 GCA_011763525.2 Mormyrus iriodes | reverse complement strand
CGCGAGTGTTTGTTGCGAAGGTAAGCGGACAGAAACGCCGCTCGCGCGACAGCTATCGATAACACTCGCGCCGTCAAGAAGACGGGATCAAGAAGCCCGAGACACAGCTGGTGAAATAGCATTCACAGCTACTGGGTGGGTGTTAAAAAAATTTTAAAATAAATAGTGTAATTAGCAGAGTAGACACACTGAGACACCATGGGCACCAGGAGCAGCTCTGGGTCCGGAACCTGTCCTCTGATCTCTGGCTCTGTCTGAAGGATGAAAATAGATAGGGAGCATTTGGAAGAGAGCGGATGGGATGTTTAAAAGTATGCGAGAGTGGGAGACAGATGGCCTCTGACTAAGATAGATCCGCCGATCTTACCGCCAAAACTAAAGTAATGAGGGTGAGAATTAGTTGAAAAGAAGCCTGGCTTGTCCTGCTCATTCTGTGAAAATAGCCCTGCGTCCATAGATGGCCAGTCCTATGAAAGGGAGGTGCTGGACCCCTTTAAAGCTACCTCCTGTTCCGATCTCCCCCTTTCACACCCCCAATAAATCTGTGAGCTAACGCTGTACAGAAACGGCTTCGAAACAGTGACATCTCCAGACGGAAAATCCACGCCAAACGGCCCTGCCGATAATAATAATGATGCAACTCAAAGTGCTTCACACATGCAATTAAAAATGAACAGACAGATAAGCTGTGTAACATGCTCAACTAAGGTATAGGTCTAAGGACGTGCAGAAAGAAGGAATGAGAATCTAGGAATAAAAGTAAATAAGCAATACATTTAGTAAAATGTGAAATAATGAGCAAAATAAATTTAATAAATAGGAATATAATACAGAAAGTAAAAATAAAAGGGCATATTCACAGTCTGGGGCAAACTGGAGGAGTGTTGGGGAACTGATTGAGATACCAGAAGAGGTATTGTCTGAGCTCAAGCAACCCCAGGTAAAGTGAATTCAAGCTGCACTAAAATCCAGACGGACTGCCAAGTCAGTGACGTCAGGGCTGAACATTTTCCATCCAGTGCCACCCAGGTGCATTATTACATTATGCCATTACAGCACTGATTGATAGCAAACATAAAGACATTAAGACTCAGAGCCACTTAGACCACTTTTAGGTTTATATTTTGTTGCTATCAGTGACGTACTTCAGGTTAAGTAGGTAGCAACAGCAGATGACTGCTGACTTTTCTGCTGATAAAATGTAGGTCTCTTCATGGTGATGTGAGAACAGAAAGACGAAAGGTGTATGAGATTCAATAATTATGTATGTGTGTAGAAAAGGATCTGCAAGTGGCCAGATGGTGAAGCATTCACAAGGAGGCCTGATTTTGAACAGCTGAGGGTCAAGGCCTCTCCCTTCCTCTAATTCTCTAGGTCTCCTGAGGCAGGAAGTCTCCCCTGAACATGGGGGCTTGCGTCTCTGCGTCGGGGAGGGGATGTACACACCATTGACAGGCTGTCAGAGTGAATCATGGGCCACTAACGCAGGTCAGATTGTCTTTGTATCCATCATGTATGAAACATAGCAGAGAAACGACATGGGGGATAAAGTGTGGAAATGGTGTGGGCAAAGACTAACGGAAGATGTACGTCCCCCTTTTCTCTTGGTCTGCAGCTGAGGGGATGCATTTCTTGTGTCATTTATTGCATACAGACCCCATCCTCACCTCCTTACTGGATCCACAGAGCACGGCATCTTTACTTGAGTTTTTTCCCCTCTGTTGTTCACTTCAAAGTAGTCCTACTTTCTGCTTTATAATTATACATCTGTTTGCTGTACAGGCTTCATGTAAAAATATTTACACACTGAGTCTAAAATAGGATGCGAGGAATCGGCAAAACTGGCTCTGTCTTCGCTTGCAGTTCTATATCTAAGTGCGTAATAGCAGATTGTCATCCTGATAACCGCAGCGGAACAGTACCCCCATCAGCTCTGATTTAACATCCTCTCAGAGCCTTTTTGAGACAACTGCGTGAAGGGCTTTTGTGTGCTAATAAGCTCTTTTTGGTGTCCTGGCTGCTTGTGATGGGGGCATATTGCATGCAGACTGACTCAGGGGGATCAAAAACTCCCAGGAAATGCAAGTCCTTTGTTTTTGTTTAAATCCCAAATTGGCTTTTGCTACATTTAACACTCTTTTATCCAACGCAACATACAGATGTTGTTTTTTTTTTTAAATAGAGTCCAGCAAATCCCAGAGCAGTTGGAGTTAAGGGTCTTGCTTGGGGGCACAAGGGTGAAATCACTCTGCTGACCCAGGGATTTGAACTGACAACCTCCTGTCATAGGAACAGAATCCTAACTTACTGAGCCGCACATCATCTGTTTCAATGTTTATTAAATTTAAAACAAAGGAGATTATTTTCACATATGTTTTGCTGATTTTATTCATTTTCGGGTCTAATTGTTAATGGTAGAAATTATGGAAAATAATGCAGCAGTTTTAAATTACAGTTATGGGGCAGAAAAGCACCACAGTAAAATTACCTCTTCATTTGATCCAATGAAGGAGTGATAATTGAATCTTTCTAGTGATTTATTTTAATCAGCAGAATGAGTTTATTAAAATTATCCAACCCAACAAGGACAAGGCAGCAAATTACTGTGATGAGTTTTGTGAATATATGTTCTACTGTTATATTGTGTCTCAGGTTCAAGGGAATCAGGTTCATAATTGATCATGTGATGTGGTGGGGATATCTAACAGCCTGCTCTGAGCTCTCCAGAGAGGCAGCTGGAAAGTAGCAGACAGTGAATAGCGCCTTAATGCAAGGCAGAGCTGTTGAGCCAGCGGCTGTGTTAAATATTCACTGACATGCAGCTCCCATCGGCAGAGGCACGGATTAATTACTGACTGCCGTTCCCCATTCCCATCTAGAGCTGAACCCATGGGGGGGGCACCTGGCTGTTTGAATGTGCCTGGTGGCTGCACTGAGCTGTCGGTTTCTCAGGTTTAACAGCCTAGGGCAAGCTCAGTATAAAATATCCAATGGAGTATAAGCACATTTTCACTGCACTGGATTCTGTAATGATATTAAACATGTTGATGGGTAATTTTTGCTCCAGTATTAAGCTACATACTGGTAGAATACCATTACCTGACTATAAAAGATTAGTGAATAGATCAGCACACGGTGCAGCACGCCCAACAGCACATGGATCAGCATACAAATCAGCACATGGAAAGGCACACCCAGCCGCAGATGGATCAGTTCAAGGAACAGCACACCCATCAGCATGTGGATCAGCACACAGAACAACACACCCAGTAGCACATGGATTAGTTCAAGGAACAGCACACCCATCAGCATGTGGATCAGCACACAGAACAATACACCCAGCAGCACATGGATCGGTTCAAGGAACAACACACCCAGCATCACATGGATCAGTTCAAGGAACAGCACACCCATCAGCATGTGGATCAGCTCACGGAACAACACACCCAAAAAGACATGGTTCAGTACACAAATCAGCATATCCAACAGCACATGGTTCAGTACAAGGATCAATTTACCAAACAGCACATGGAACAGCACACCCAGCAGCATATGGATTAGCACCCAGAGCAGCACGTCAGACATCACATAGATCAGTATACAGATAAGTAAATGGATCACTACATGGAACAACACACTGAACAGCACGTGGGTCAGTACACGGAACAGCACACCCAACAGCACATGGATCAACACATAGATCAGCAAAATGGGCAGCACACAGAGCAAAATGTGGATGAGTACAAGGATTGTAACATGGAGAAGCATACCCAACAGCACATGGAACAGTACACCCAACAGCAAACTTATCAGCAAAATGGGCAGCACCAAGACCAGCACACAGAGCAGTAAAATGGGAAATGCTTTCCTTGTAGCTTATGCTGACAGACAGCTCTCTAAAGTCATGGTATCCAAACCAACAGGGTTACCCAGCTCACACCTATAGCTGTCACCTGGTTGATGACAATGTCCCTTTCAATTAGCTGTGAATGTGAAGCCTTCCAGCAAGATGCTCCGGGAGCTGCACTTCTGAACCAGCCCATTTTATTCTATGTAATTGCTCCCTAATTACCCATTAGTTATCGGATTACCTCTTTAATCTGTTAGTCATGGGCGGAGGTTTCCGAAATGGCAGAGAGGCCATTGACATATTAATAGCGGACCATAATTAAGCAATGTGTTATACATTTTGCCCTGAGAGGGGATTTGATGAAGGTCATAGATATTCATGAGCTCTGATTTGTAATAACACTCTTATTTACTGCCAGGAGATGGAGCCGCGGATTGACTGGTCGTTATACAATACATCCACCTTACAGGTGTCTACTTTCATGAGGGGTGCCATGTTGTATATGAAAACCAGGCTACTCTACGACATCATGAATTAAAATCCTTTGCACTTGATGGACTGAAAAGACGGTGTTTTCAATCACAAAGGAAATCCACGACAAATAGATTCTACCATTTATTACACATATTACATTCTTAAATAAAAATTCTCCACAGAACGGTTCTTGCATAGATATCTTACAATACCAATTTAAAAAAGAATTATGAATCAGACCAGTAACAAAAATAAATTCTTCTTTTTCCTTAATAAAGAACATTACCGTACTAACATCATATAATACAAATAATATTTTAAACACTTTGTACAGCAAAAAAAAAAAAAAACAGGGAAAGTGAGCAGAGGGTAAGTGGGGAGCTGAGTGTAGATGATGTAGGCTCAGGGGCCCCTGACCAGTAAGAAACTGTGAATGGTATTGGGAAATCCAGCCAGGAAGCAGAATGGCTGGGAAACAGCCTGGAGTAGGAATGTGAGGAAGCTGCTCTGGGACCCACTGCTGTTGGCTGTGTTCTCCCTGAAACAAGAGCCACGGAGAAGATGAGTAGATCAGCAGACCTTCAAAGGTGCTCTACTGGCGATGCTGAGCCAGGGTCAGGGGGACTGGGGTCAGCTAAAGACGGAAAGATGACCGTAGGGAACCCCCAGGGTTAATGCAGCCAGCTTAGTAAGGATGAGCAGGGCAGGTGGATACGTGGATCCCACTGCTGTACTACTGAGCACTGGAAAACTGTCCTAACGGACCATGCACCTTAGGGGGAACTGGGAACCAAACCGCTCAGAACACTTTTAACTTAAATCCAATCAATGCGTGTGCTGTTTGAATTTGGTCCCACAAACATATGAGTCTCCATCAGGCTGTGAAGGTGTTCACTGAATTTTACACGTCGTGATAGGATACACTTGGTGTGTGTTGTATTATCGCGTTGCAATTTGCAGACTCAAAAAGACATCCAGACGCTTAAGATGGATCTAACTAGCTTAAATCATTGGTCTCTGCCTGGCACTTGAGTGGGAATGTTAGGTGTAAAGTTGCCAAAGGCCAGATGACATCAGGACCCTGAAACAAGAAGTGTTGGGCCTCAGGTCCTGCTTCTTAAGGTGCATACTGCATGTAGACTGTGTCTGTGCTATTTTGCTCATTTTATCAGTTAAATGCTCATGTCTAGGGTGCTGAATGTAGGTATCATTGCATCTTTCGTGAACAAGATACAATTCCAGTATGAACTTTGCAGCAAGTGGATTTGGTACACTTATATTTGCTGAAGAGGTCGCACAGAATGGTCAGGTGTCACCCGTTCCTTCACTCTCCAGTTACTGTGTGTTTTGGCTCATTTTTTGGGAAAAGCATGAGAGTGCATTTTTTCCTAGAGGGGTGATTCCATCCTTCATATATCATCCCCAGATATGACTGGAAGGGAGACGTAACAAACCTCCAAAAATATGAGGGACGTTTTGTTTGTCTTAATATCTTTCTTTAGTAACTTGCCTTGAAAATTGACCAATGTATTTTTTTCAGTAGGCTAACAGACTGTGTGTGGTTGCCAGTGCCTTGTTTTGTACAATTTCTGTTGTTTTAAAGCCTTCCTTTTATCCATAACCACATTCACTTGAATCATTTCTACCCCTTTGGAGTCGGAGAAAATTGTGCAGGAATGTGGTTACCAGTCACAGATGTTCCAGGATGGAGGGAGACCACAACTATGTGTCCGTGCTCACAAAATGATTGTGGTGTCACAAGTTGCACAAGGAAAGGAATTGCTTTGACAAACAGGCAAACTGGGTGGGATTTCCCAATCAGCACTTAACTGCTCTACAAAAAGATAGCCGTCAGGTCAAAGCTACATTCGCCCTTCAGTAACTTCACGCTACTCAGGAACACTCAGATTGGCAGCATTGCGCAGTAGAAACTGGGGAAAGATACTGAAAGACATGTATGGTTTGGAAGGGAAGGATGACATTGTCAGCACAAACTACCAAGTTGCATCGATAAGCAGAGGGAAGGTGATTTGAAAGTGGAGACTCTTCCTCCGTTTGGCAGTTGTGGGTAAAGTCCAAGTACAATGGACAACAAGGCCAACAGGACAACTACTGGTCAGGACATATGTTACTACAGTCTCACTGCAATGCCATCACAAGACCATAGTGATGCAGAAGCATTACCACGGTGACCATCAGCACATCTGGGCATAGACTTACAGACACAGGCTTGCACGCCATCCCTCATTAGCAGTGCCACAATGACAACTCCATTGTATGTAAACATAGAAAATATACCCCACTTCCCCATAAAAATTTGGCATAACTTCTTAGTGTTGAAGAAAACAATCCCATTAGTAGAAAAACAGCTGAAATATTATGTGGCAAGTTGGGGAGAAAGGATGCCGGTCTGCTTGTGGTGGATACGCAGGTGGCAATAATGCCATGTGAAGGACCCCTGACCCTGGCACCACATGCTGGCAGGTACATGCTACAGGTTTTTGGTATGGACCGAGTTGGGTGGCACTGCTCCCTGAAGGCTGTACAGGATTGTCCAGGAGGATTGGTTTTATCCAGCATGGGTTCCCCTCTCCAACCCATGGGCCAACACTGATTTAGTCAAAAGAACAGCAGAGAGTGTGATGACCACGAGAAGGATAGCAGAGCATTGTGAAGACCACAGGAAGGATTGTAGAGCATGGTGATGACTACGAGAAGGATAGCAGAGCATGGTGAAGACCACAAGAAGGGTGGCATGGCATGATGATGACCATGAGGAGGAAATCAGAGTATGGTGATGACCACAAGATAGGAGAGTATGGCGATGACAATGGACTCAGAATAATGCCAGTATAATTAACTGGAAACATGCTTTGTGGTACAGCGAGAAAGAAAAACAGGTGGCGATGTGCTCATCTCTAATTCCAAAGTCACAGTCCCAAGTAATATAACAAAAGACCCTAAAATTCTACTGTGAAAGTTTTGGGACAGGAAAAATATGAAGCAATCTGTACGTGAGTTCACCATGCAGTGTTTTGCTTTGAATTGCGTGTGTGTGTACTACACCCCTAACACTTCCATGCACATCCAGCATGGAAATTATCCCATTGGTATATGTGACCGTTTTTTTTCTCTCTTTTTTTTGAGTTTTTCATGAGTCTTCAACTGCCTGTCTGAAAAATGCACAGGCAACATTGAAATTTTTGACAGTTTTGAAACTTGCATTGCCCTCCTGGCCAGGCGGGGGGGGCTATAGTTCCAGAAGGCATGGATAAGCACCTTGATCCAAGACAGACATTCGACTCACTGGTGCCAGCCTGCATCACACCGTCATGTAACTCTCCAGTGGGGATGTTAGCCATGGTACCTTTCCAAAGTTTGCTTTGTAGACAATTGTTCTGACAAAAATTCAAAAACAGAAAATGAAAAACAGAGGGCTTTTGCTTTCATTTTGAGCCAGATACCATGAAGCCATTCCTCAAAGTTTCCTTTCATCTCCTCTGTTTTTCTTGCAGAGTTTATATTTTTCTCCATATGTCGACATCCTGCCTTCTGGAAAGAGAGCAAACAATTAAATGTGTATTAAGACATAATTAACCAAAGTTAAGAATAAAAGACGTGAGAGCTGCTTTGTTAAAAGGTGAGAATGTGCTTCTGTGCCAGTCTGGCCTGATGGTGAGAGAACAGGGTCCTGCCCTTACACATCCCTCCTCATTGGCTTCAGTGCTCCGAGGCTTCTGTCCTCACACTTCTCCATGTAGACGTTAGGTTTAGAGGTCTAGTTGCCTTTTTTTGTGGTTGAGATAACTGCAGTTTTTAGATGGTGAAAATGACCCATGATTTGGGAAAACAGAAGGAAAAAAAAAGCACAGAAGAATTATCCTAAGACCTTAACTGAAACTTAACCGTCACTTCCGTGAGATGACATTCAACGTCTGTGAATGTTTTTTCCACTTTTACTTTTCCAAAGTCTCTCTGGGTTTTGTGTAATGGAAAAAAAACTGTAAATGGGGAATAACTTAGATCAGCAAAATCGCTTGGCAGTGTCTCACTCCCAGCCCCAGCCAGGTAAGGCATGGCTAATCTGCTGACGAAAAAGAGATGGTTGGGCTGTGTGCATATGTTAAAGGCAAGCCCGGTAGCTCTGTTTCCCTTTCACGCTGCCCTCTGCCTCCTCGGCGTATTCTGGGAGGCTCTCTGACCTCTCTCCCGATGGTCTTTGTCGGGTGTCCTCTCTGAACGGGGTGCCCACGCTTCCCACTCTGTTCGTCGTTTCTCTCTCGCTCTCTCGCTTTCTCACGCTCACACACACAAACATTCGCACACGCAGATTCAGACGTGCCGCTTCATGTGCAGGGCCAGGTGGTCTGACCGGGAGAAGCACCTGCAAAAAGAGGACAGAGTCAGAGGCACGTCGTGGGTGGGGGGGATCTCTATAACCGCTGCTGGGCATTCTGGGTAGGAGTGTCCGTCATGCCAATAATCCATTACGCACCATATAAGGGAGCTTTAACCACAAAGGAAATGCAATGAAATAAACAGTCAGCACTGTCTGCTTTGGAAGTGCAGGGTACAGAGGTTCACTCATACTCTATATTATACATTATATATATAAGAGTGCCGAATCATAAATGAATAATGAAATAGATGCACCGAGTGCTTCCTTAGTACGTGAAGCTCCGCAGCCCATTCAGACAGAGCCGTTGAGTACAAGTAAATATTTCTGGAGAAAGAAGCACAGACAAAGCTTTGGCACAGAAACCAGCAGCAAAGTCACAAACGAACTATTTCAGGCCTTCTGCTAACATGGGTAAGAAAGCTCTACAGTGCACTTCACATGTAGGTGTCCACAAGGGCTGTGGTACTACATCTGTATGCGTAATAATATTAATTTGAATTTTAATGAACAAGACCAAAGAAAAACAAAATGTGTGGGGGGGGAATGATAAATGGTTTTTGAAAATTAAATTTGCCCCCGGCTACATCTATTATTAACTGGTGTGAACCGAAATGGAAACGCTGTGAAGTCTGAATCACGTCGAGACACAATAGACATTATTCTGGGGAAGTGGGAGGCCGCAGCTCAGAGTGGGAAGACCAGCCCACAGGCCTCCCAGTCTCTCACTCGGCACCCTCCGCCCCCGTAATCTCCACTTGTGACCCTTTTAGAGGAAAACGGGCCAAGTGCAGGTCGCCCCCCTCCCCGAGACGGGAGCGGGCGTGTGGGTATACGAGGTGCCCTTCCCTTCCTGAGTCGGCCAGGAAGTGCGGTAGGGCAGAGCAGCGAGGTCAAACACAGTGGGTTCTGCCCACTCGCCAGGAAGCTGGCATCTGCAAGCAGTTCTGACTGCTGGGATGGGGGTGGGGTGGGGGTATTTGAGGCTTGCTCTGGCTCTATTAATCACAACTGTTTCATACGGGCAGTGACGTGCATATGCTGATCATTTTGACACCTTATATGTCCGCACTGGCTCCCATTGTCATGTTAATTGTCATTCCTGGATGGACCACGTGGCAGAGATGTCTGTTTGTTTGAGACTGTTAAGCTAATGAGAACAGAAGACGCTGTAGGCTGAGGGGGTTCTGACAAGGGCAAGATGGGCATCCTCCCCATATAAATCCCTGCTGAAAGCAGCATCATCGATCGCCACAGACACAGCACAGCGCTGCTCAGTGTTTACTGAAAGGGTGTGCTCGCGTTTGTGTGCAGGAATGCCTCGCTTCTCTTTGCTGTGCTAAAATCATCCTCATTCAGGAGCCAAATGGGGTAGTGTGTGACTTAGTGGGTTAGGACTTCACCATGCCAGTCATCATAAGGTCACAGGTTTGGATTCCAGGTCTGGCAGACTGGCGCTGCCATTGGATCCCTGAGCAAAGCCCTTAACCCGCAGCTCCAGGGACGATGCATACTGACTGACCCCTGCACTGTGACCCCCAAGCTTGCTCTATCACCCTCTCACACATGTATGTGTCTGTGTGTCTAAGAAAGCAAGACAGGGTAGGCAAAAAGAATTTCCCCGTCGGTATCAATGAAGTATCACTATTCTATTTTATAATATCCTGGTGGATGTCGTGAGCGATGAAGGACTGAGGAATGAAACGATGTTGACTATGAGGCTGAAGATCAGTACCTATAATAGGGTGTGTTAGCAATGACAGAACCCAGTAAAGCATGGTAGCTGTTTATATGTGCATTTGTGTTTCTTGTGTAAGGGAGTTTCGGTAAACAGAAGCAGGTGATCGCACAGAGGAGTGTTTGCACTGGAGACCGTCGGTGCGTCTCACCTGTCACAGTGGTTGCACTTGAAGGGCTTGGCGCCAGTGTGTTTGCGGTAATGCCGCGTCAGCTCATCGCTGCGGGCAAAGCGCCACTCGCAGCCTTCCCATGAGCATTTGTACGGCTTCTCACCTGCAGGAGTAACATGGCAATATCAGCTCTCCTGGGCCCTGCCAATCACACCCACAAAACCCCCGCCCAGTCAGCACTCAACTATAGGGGGACTGAATCCTTTCCCCAATCAATGGTAAGCCCTAAGGTGGCCAACTTTGTCTCAAGACTGAATCCTTCACCCAATCAACGCTCAGCTCAAACATCCCCATCCCCAAAAACCACTGATGTCTAAACCTCAGGAGATTTTCATGGGTGTTTTATCTAGCAGCTGTATTCATGGTCGGTGCCTGGAAGGGGTTTCTCTGCTCTGAGGTAGCTCTTCCTGGTTAGCAGCCTGTGTGGTGCTGGGGGGCAGCAGAGTCGATCTGAGAGGGGTGGAGGGGGTTGGGAATAATAATTAAGCTTCCAAATGATGCTTATTGGGAGCATTAGTACATGAATTGTCAGGCAGCTGGTGCTGTCTCTGCTCATTGCTGGAGCCACTCATCTTTCTAACAGGTCCCAAACTCCATGGAGTGAAACACAGGCCAGTGGGCTGGATTCAGGCAGAAGTAAGTGACACTCTGTATGGACAGAACATAAATGGAGTGCTCTAAGTCAGCGGTGGGAATCAGTTTAGTAGAAACGGGCCGGGTCATTTTGATGGGACTTTGAATAAGAAAATCAAAGAACTATTCATTTACATTTTTCTGCCTGGTCCTCAGATAGGTGTCTAAAAGGCTAATAAGCTTTCCTGTTGTGTATTAATAAAAATAACCTAATGCTTGTAAAAGTGCCCCCAGCAGATTGCATGCCCCCCATTTCCTTTTCATCTGTGGCTTCCTGCCATTGGGGCATGGGTGATTGATGCAGGTGTGAGACAGGACTGACACCCCCCCTGCCCCCCCAACAAACATAACACGCCTCCTCCCCTAACTCGACAGCCAAACGGCATCCAGGCAAGTTTGGACCTGCTGCCATGGCAACAGCAAAGCCAACCAGTTAAATCCTGGTGAGGCTAGAATGCATAATGCAGTTGCCTAGCGACTAGGGCAATAGCAGGAGAGAGGAACCTGAGAAAGCAGTGAACTCTGCTGAATCCAGCACCCACGGACAGTCTGGACCACCAGCCAATTATGGCTTTTCAGTTCCTGAGTGTGATATGGTTGCCTGGCAACCCAAATTGACAGAGTCTGAGTCTGGCGGGCTGTGGATTTCACACTGAAGCAGTGGTGCAGACTTAGACTGGTACAAAAGTAACAAATCATCAGCCAATTACTGACTCTCTCCTGGTGCTGATGTTGTCTCCTAGCAACACCCTCCCACCTCACAGGTGCCGTGGAAGCAATTAATTACATTTCCTCAGTCAGCTGGAGATAGTGAAGCTAATATGGTCTCTGAGGTTGTTAAATCTGCAGGGTAAAAGTCAGTCATGGACCATTATTTTTCCTGAAGCATTACATTTCTTGAGTCAAAGTACATCTTTTACCAGTCAAAAGTCCCTTATACTATTTCTTATCTGCTTAAAAGGCACCTTTCAGAAATTTAGCTGAGGCAGCATCACTTCAGCTTGGGCCATTTAATTCCCTGCCAATCTTACTGTGTCAATAATTTATGAAAATATCCAAAAAAGAGGATTAAGCTAATTACATCTCTGAGCCAGTCTTTTAATGAACAAAGGGACGCTCACAATATTGCTTTGTGTCTTAATTAACAAACAAGAGCTCACTGCACTGTGCCTTTTAATGAACGAACAGGAGTTCATCGCACTGCACTGCGTCTTTTAACGAACCAATGGGACCTCCCTGCACTGCACTGCATCTTTTAATGAACCAATGGGAGCTCACTGTACAGCCTTTTTTCATTTCTCTCTCATCAAACAACCGATGACCTTCCACGGCTACGCCCACCTTGGAATTAGATTAGCACTCCTGACAACTAGTTTTCCCTCTGCCAAGGTTTAGCATTAGCATGTCGCACACGCCAGTGAGCAGCAGTTCTGTAGACAGAACCTTAGAACGGCCAGACAATGGGTATTTCTCAGTACAAAGAATGCAAAGGGTATACTTGTGGCCTTGGCAAGAGCGGTCATGCTAGCCTGCCTCCCAAGAACAAACTTGAGGAGCAATGAATCATGGGTTTGGTCTCTGGCACAACGGATCAGGCCACGTTTTGAGAGGTAAGCTGGGAGAGGCACTGCACGGATAGCGGAGCATGGAATTCTGGGATCTCTCACCTGTGTGAGTCCTCTGGTGGGCCTTCAGGTGGGAGCTCTTGGTGTAAACCTTCCTGCAGCCATTAAACTGGCAGCGATGGACTCTCTTCTTGCTCTCAGGCAGATCACCTCCCCCTGGCAGGACCCCCGGTCCGTCCTGTTCGCCCTCATCACTCAGCATACCATGGCTCGTGATAGAGGGCAGTGCCCGGGCAGCTACCAGCCTGGCCCCCGCCAGCCCCACACGCTTAGCCACGAGCTTGAGCGTTAGTGTCCCCTCAGAGGCTGACAGGGAGGGTGTCACCGTGGGCAATGGCGGTGGCTTAATCAGGTGGTGCCCCAGTTCCGGTGACGAAGGTGGTGTGAGAGATGTTACCGCACTCAGCTGGGCGGCGTTGATCCCACTGGCCGGGGGTCGTGGCAGGGGTTGTGTGCCGGATCGCTCGGCGGTGCTGGGCACCAGGGGATCTGACAGCTCATCTTCACTGTCCCCCTTCAGGAAGGCTGGCGTGAGAAGGCCCTCCAGACCCTCGTCAAAGAGCTCTGACAGGCGCTTGGGCTCCGTCTGCAGGTATCGCTCCAGTTCCAGACATGTCTGCAGCAAAATAACAGAACCGAGTTCAGTGCAAACTACCCATTTCCACAAGTCCCTGTCTCATCTAATACCCCTTTCACACCGAGCCCTTGCCGGAACCGGTGCTCATGGCGGTGCTGGGCTGGAACTCAAATCGGCCCCACCAAAAACTGTCTCGCATTCACACTGCACTTGGTGCCGAAAGGGTAAAATGTCGACGTCAGTGTGCGTGTGTTGCTGTGGAGGGATAGTGTTTCCGAAGTGAAGAGAAAAATGGAGGACTGTGCGAGATGCGATGAACGCAAGATTTTGAATTTACTGCAAATGCTTACATCATTATTTTTAGCTTTAGATGTTATTGTTCCTGGGTTTAACCCAACACAGTTCATTCTAAATTTATAAGTGTCATACGAGTCATTTCAATGCACCTGCCAATGACTTACTCCTGCACTTCAGCGGTACAAGACGAATTGCCGTTTGTGCATCCCAATGAAAAAGTAGGTCCAAATCGGAGATGCATTCATGAATGAACTGCAAGTCGTGCATGCTAATACGTAGGGTTACACATAACCATCACGCATGTATGCATTCACCTTTAAAAGCGGTATGTTTGACAATTGATTGTTATAACAGCACAAATATGTACATACTTCATATGCATTTGCGCCGCTGACAAGAAATTACCATGCATTTTAACCTTTACACCGCAAATGAAGTACAAATTAGCATATAAAGGTTAAAATGCACAGTAATTTCTTGCCAAATCAGTGCACATGTACATGAAATAAGTACGGGACGCTGAAGGAACTACTGTGCAAAATGCATTAATGGGTTACTTTGATAGACAGGGACAGTGAAGACAAGAAAAGAATGGAAGATTTTGGTAAATATTTATTTTGCAAATATACAAAAATATAATTTAATTTATACATTTAAATATAAAAAGTGGTGCTCCTGTTCATCTGCATTCTCTTCACCTGTGTCAAAACAAGCACATGAAAGACAGGATAGGTGAATTTCACTTAAATTACTGACATTTCCAGCAAGATAGCTTGTGAATTATGTTATTTTCATTGCTGTAACAAAGCAGATAGCTGTACGTTGCCGTACATGGCTGTTACACAATAGTCAAATTCTAATGGTAACTTATTAGCTAGCTAGGTTGTCTTTACAACAATAAATAGCCCAGCCCTATGTTTACCGATGTGCTATTTTGTCTGAGGGATCGTTGGAAGGCATCCGACATACACCGAACGGAATTAAAGTTCATAGTAACAGTACAAGTAACCGCAACAATAACAACTTACCTGATTCCTCCAAAGCGGTTGGGAGTTCAGTGCTCCAGTCACCTGGTTAGCAGGTCTGTTTCCATACATGGAGTCCATGATTTTGAAAATGGGTCCATAATATTTGTTTTTAGGGCAGCCAGCACCGTTTTTATTTAGCTCTCTTTTCGACTTCCTGTATGTTTTCCCATTTTGAAAATCTTGTTCACGGTTTACTCTATTAAGCTTCTGTTTCCGCTGTGACGACTCTAATCCTGCCTCCTGGTGTCACGTGCTCCCAACTCTGGGCCAGAAAGCTTTCGGGGTTGGAAAAATAAGCACCGGTCCGGATATATCAGCCTGGCACCGCTGTTTTTTTTTTTTGGTATGAATGCAGCGACTAGGCCTTTTTTGCCTAGTATTCTTGCACGAGCCATTTCCCAGGGACTTCAGTTTGAAGACCAAATGGGTCAAGACTGAGCGCATGAGTCCAAAAGACCTGCTCCAGCAATGATGAACGGCAGTGGCCATGATGTACAAAAGGTGTTGGACAGAGTTGGACATTTCAAGTCCAGAAAATAAAAATTCAGAACAAGATTTTGTTTCAACCAACCAGCTGAGTACAGTGCAGGGCAAAAAGAGCCTCGCCACTCGTTTCATTGAAACAGAAAGGCAGTTTATTAACAAAATCTTCCTTGTAGGACTATTTCTTTTATGATTTTTCCATGCCACTCTTAGGCAATAAACTGGATTCAAAGTAAATGTCTCAAGGGGTTCACAATACAACTAAGAAAGCCAATTCAAAATGATGGATTCCTTCCAGTAATAAAGTAACAAGGTTTGAAAGGAGGAGATTCCTTTAAAAGGATCAGTTCTGATCTTTAATCTTTTTTCATAAGCTCTAACAAGCCTTACATTGATTAACAGGCATTAAAACAAGAAAACATACATTGTATTTTTAGGTTCTGTCAATCTGACAAACATAACACTATTCTGTAAAAAAATAAATGCTCTCCTTTTAAAGGGAACACTGCTTTCCCCGTCTGAAAGCTCATCTGCATATAGACATAAATCAGCGGTTTTCTGGAGCAGCTATTAAAAATGAACTTGAGCGATAAGCACATCTTTATTAAATTGCACAGTCTATTATAAAATTAGCATCTGCATTCAGGCACGGCTTTGTGTGCTGCTCCCACCTCGTTTATTTAGTATAAAGTATCAACACTCGCTTTCATTTAATCTTCCTGTATATGTGTGTGTCCAGTGAAGCACACAGATATTTTCCCCTAAATTATATCAGTTGTTGAAGCAAATCGTGTTCCTGCCAAGCAGCAATTAATTACACTGCAATGCTATTTCCAAGTCAAACTGCATACAATTCACGAGCTGTGTTTAACTGCAGTTTCTGATTATAGTTGAGTACCACATTAAATGATTATAAAAAGAAAAAAAAACATGCCCATCTATTGGTAAGATATGGGTAAGCAGAACAACATGCCGAAGAGCCTACACATCTTTATGAGCACAGAGCGGCATTGTCTGAAAGGCTAGTAAAGACACAGGTCCAGTCCAGTGCAGTCTAGTGAAGGCCCACATAAAGTCCAGTATAGACCAATATGGAGACCAGGGCAGGTCCACATGGAGTCCAGTGCAGCCTGTGATACAGCTCCTCTGGGAGCGTTTGGGACCCAGACTACATGAGTTTGCATGCAGGTGTTTGCTCAACACCACTGGGGAGCAGTATGGGGCTCACTGGGTTAGAACTCTAAGTCCATGATTGGAATGTCATCTCTTACAAATCCCAGGGCTGGCAGACTGATGAAATGGACAACAAGACCCTGAACCCACCTCCCAGCTCCTGGGGTGCTGCATGCTGGTTGACCCCACGCTGGGACCCCCAGTTTCACTCTCACCTGTGTCTCAAGGAGTACAAGTTGGGACAGCCGAAAAGGACAATTTCCCACATGGATAAATAAAGCATCACTATTCTATTTTATTCTGCTATCAAAGCACTTCAGCCCAGTGGTGCAGCGATCTGCTTCCACCCCTCAACCAGTTAGTGCCTGGCTGCAAAAGGTAAGCAATAAGTCAAACCAATAAGGTGAGCAAGAGCAAGGCCGCTGTTTGCTAAGCCTGCGAGGAAAATGAGCGCTGTGCCAGTGAGCTGGATCCTCTCTGTGCTACAGTAAAGTCAGCACCTTATCTAAACTGACGCACTCAGATCCCCATCAGCAGCTTACCATAGAACTGCTAGTTCTTTCCAAACAAACAAGTGCATCAGTTTTCAGGAGAGTCCCCACAATCTGATAAAAACCTGTTATTTTGACAGTGTAGGGACCATTGTTATTGGTCCCCACAAGGGGGGAAAAAAAATCTGTGAATGCAATCAAAACACTAAAAATGCAAAATGATTTTGTTTGGTTATTTATGCTTAAGCTTAGGGCTGGGTAGGGGCTCAGGTTGTAATTGCTGGGATTAGGATTTTTCCCTTAGAAATTAATGGACGGTCCCCACAAAAAAAATGGAATATGAATACAAGCGTGTGTGTGTGTGTGTGTGAGTGTGTGTATGTATGTATATATACGCCAAACATGCAGTGTACACACCTGCCCTGGCTGTGGCCAGCTCACACTTAGCTGCATGGACAGGGCCAGTCAGGGAACAATACAGGAAACAACAGCTCTCATTCATTTCCAGAGCAACTTCCTAGTTGCATTATAACATGCAGCCTGAGGAATATTAGCATGTCTACTGAGATGACAGTGGCTGGCAGCAGCTCCGAAACCCCGTGCTGCTCAGCTGGAGCCCAAGTTGAACAAATGGGATTAGTCCATTTGTATCTAGGGGCTTGAGCAAGCTTTTGTTTCAGTCAAGGATGTCTGTGGGGTACCGTAATACATGTGGACCTCGCTCCAACCCCCGGGATTTCCAATATTAACAGAAGAGTGTGATTCAGTCCACTTGCATGTAGAAATGTGCAGCATTAAATAAAGAGACAGGCCTATTAAAAGACATTTTACCTTTAAAATACTTTTATATACCTAATTTATCACTTTATTTTTAGCAAAAGCCTTAGGATCCTGGCTGAAATGGACCTGTGTTTGCAAGCACTTCTCTCTTGGTAGCAGTTGTACTATCTCATGACCTTTGTTCACTCAGCACTTCCTTTGGGCTGAGTCACCGCAGTTCCTAGCCCTATTTGCCCAGTTTTATGCATGTGACACATAAGTTTGTGAAGGTCTTTTGGGAACAAAATGAGCTCGTCCTAGGCCGTTTGTCACAAGGCAAACTTGTGGTAGAAACACACATATACACGCACACACAAACTCATGACCATCATCTTTCTTTCCAGATCTGATCAAAATCTCAGATCCCTCCAGGATTTCTTGATGCCCCCAACCCCACTGCCACAAGCAGTACTTTACTGGTTTTTCTCAATTGCTTTGGAGCATTTCTCAGACGACAATTAACATTTGCAAAACAAGAAGTCTAATTCACACACCATAATGTCACTTCTGCACATGATCATTTCTCAATGCTTCACAAAAATTTCCAAATGTTGTAGCACATGTATGCGAAGTTTTGTAAAACTGTTATCATTTGGCAAATTTTAAGTTATTTTAGTCTTGTTGGTCAAAATGGATTATATAGTTTCCCTTTGTAATACATTTACACTAAAAACTATATAAGTGATCATCATGTAAGCCACTACATGCAAAACTGTTCAAATTTTCAAAAACATATTCTTTAAATTGCAGTGATGTGACATTGTTGCATTTTTAATTCCCACAGTACATGATTTTGTTACCATTTTGTTTCTTGAATTGCCATTTTTCTGTTTTTGTGTTATACAATGCAGTGTGACTTTGTCACACTTATTGTACAATGTCTTGAGATCTGAAAAATGTATGTGAGTGCATTACACACATATGTAATATGGAGCTTAGCAAAGCTGAAACTGGTGTCTTTGACAGGATTAAGTATGAGTTTGCTAAAGAAGAACGATCGGTCAGAAAGTGGGAACTATCTTTCAGAATTTTGCAGCTCAGGAACATAATCACATTTTGAAAATATATCTAAGCATTTTGGCTGTCGTGGTTAAAATGATTCTGATTGTACTTTTCATTTTGGTGACGCTAATTCATCAACGGAATTATTTGCTTTTGAGACATGAGTTAATTGTTTTCGGTAAGTTACAGGCTGTTGCAGGTAAGTGTTACACTATATGCATATATGGTTTTGAGAAATGCTCTTATAGTCTTAAGAATGTCAATTATGTTTCATAAAATGTGGCAAAACACTGAAGAAAAACGAACACATCTCAGGTTGTGTTCTCCTGTGGTGGACTTCCCTGATCATTTGTTCAGGTGCTCCCCTCCAAAATCTCCAGCTTTGAAGCCCCTGGCACCCCGCTGTTGAAGGGACACACTATGGCGATGCATGGTAGGGTCAGATCAGGACATTTCTGGGGTAGGAAGGCTGAAATTTACTGCCTCTTGGGAATGAGTGGTAAAAACCAGGCCTGCGGCCTCCTAACCTGTCAGAGCAGCTGGATTGCAGAAAAATCCGCAAGAGCAGCACACTAACAGAGATGGATCACCTACGGATGCCACTGCACAATTAGAGGACCACTGGCAGATCAATGGGAGACCCCAGTGACCCCGTCAGTGGCACCATGGACCCACAGCTACAAAACAAAGGCCAAAGTACATTTCTTTCTGCAAGTAACAATGAAACTGACATGTAAAATGTCACAGCCAACATCACTAGCTAAAGCTAAGATCTAATGACTTCTATTTTTCATCTGTTCTTCCAGTGCAGAATTTCTTTTCAGTCTGATGCAGTATTTTCAAATCTGGTCCATTCAGAGAAAATTTGTAAATCAGGTTTTTTTCTTTTTCAACTTGCATTGTGAACAGAATTCCCTGTTTAATTTCACATTTGCACAGCTTTAATAGGCTGATAAGGATTTTAACTTAGTAACCACTTCCATTAATATATCAATCGATACACATTACACGTTTAACAAATATTCACTCAAGAGTTAATTTTGCATTTTGGTGGAGTCGTGGGAGTTTTACTTAAATGTTCTGAGGCAACAACAAAAAATGATTGGTTCAGAGAGAAAACCAATCAGATTGTAGAGGAGATAGGTCCAAGCAACTATCAGGCAGGATCAAACCATCTGATTGGTTCAGAGAGGGAGTCAATCATTTTGTAGAGGAGGTGGGTCCAGGCAATTACAGGAGGTGGGACCAACCAATCATTTTTTTAAATTCTCCCCTTAGAACATTTTTGTGTAAGTAGAAGTCCCATGAGCATTTTGGGATTTGGTTAAGCAGGTGGAAACAGGCCTTCTGTGACTGATTGTGAGAGATAATACCATTTGTTCACATTCATTGAAATGACATGGGAATATTTAAATAAAGTCAATCCAAATAGCTTAGAGTGATACACAGTGACGTGATTCCCAAAGCTGGAGGAAAAGAATAAATCAGGCAGATGAAGCACTGATGGCAGAGCAGGAGAAACGAGCATCTCAGTGATGTACAGCCTTGTCATTCCAGGAGAATAACAGACCCTCTCACTGATAATGGTACAGTAATAGCCAAAGTGCCTGCATGCTTGCCTGCCATCACCCTCGCGGTTTTCCCTCAGCACTGGAGTAACACCCAAGAAAAGTGGTATGGAGGACTCATCCAGCTGAAGCATGAGGACCTGCTTGTTGGTCTGCTTTTGACGCGTTTCTGCAGTACAGTTTTAAAATTAATTGGAGTTCTATACAAAAATACACAGTATCAGAAACACGACATGCTAACTGAAAGCTCTATATGTACTTATGTAACTTGCCTAATGAATTTGACCAAGAAAACAATAATAATTTGAGCAAATTTGCCCATTGCAAGTTGGAGGGAGTTTATGGATGCGTGTGTGGGACTCCCAAAGTGTGACTAATATATTCACGGGCACCAGCTCACGTGAGGAAGGTGACTGGGGGGGGTGGGAACTGGCTGCAGTGGCCTGTTGATCCTTGACACTCCTCCATCCTCATGTCTGGACAAATAGCTGACACTGGCTGCAAAGGAGAAGTTCTACAACCTAGCATCCTTCCTAATTAATGCCCCATTTCCCCTTCTGTCTAAAGTGACAAGGAGACAGGGAAGTTGTGGAAACTCGACTTTTGCACAATAAAGGACCTGCAAAGAAAATCCATACCATACATGCATGAGGGTCACTGGATGTGAACACACAAAGGAATACTCGCATCAAGCGTTTATACGATTTAACCCTCTGGAGTCTGAGGCCTCTTAGCCAGTTTTGAGGTAATCTGACATACCCTGACATTTTTTAAATTTTCACCTATCCAAAAAACATTTATCCCAAATTGCTTCATATGCTTTTATTCAGCACAA
>JAAGVU020000035.1:16720608-16735355 GCA_011763525.2 Mormyrus iriodes | reverse complement strand
AAAATATATTTAGTTTCTAGCTATATATATTTGAAAAATAGACCGTTCAAGGTTTCTGCGGGTTTTTTTTAATGTTCCTATGATAAAAACTCGCGGAGTTTTTTTAAACGGATAGACGTGATTTCTGTTTTATCCCGCGGGTGGGACAGCTGACTCCAGAGGGTTAAGCAACGTGACTCAGCTTTCGCTATTGCATCATTGGACTTTTGGCATTTTCAACTAGGCAGTAACAAACATGCCCTTTCCGCAGGATTCTCATTTCTTATTACCAAAGTTGTTCATATTATGACCATTACCAGCACTCAACAGTGGTTATAGCTTAAGCACTTGTTGCGCTGATCTTATTTCTGAGCCTGCCTGTCCCAGCAGCCCCCTGACCACATAATAATAAATACTTTATTGGTCCCCATGGGGAAATTCTCTTTATGCCTCCCCCAATTTGTTCTCTGTAGGTGAGAGCAAGCTGGCCACAAAGGGCAGCCACCCATAGCAGCACCCAGGGAGCTGGGGGTTAAGGGCTTTGCTTAAGGACCCGCAGATGTACCAAGGCTGGGCTCGAACCGACAACCTTCCAATCACAGCCAGAGGTTAAGCCCGTTGAGCCCTCTCTCACACCATTGGTCACATGCAGAACATTCAGCCATCATGCTTCCACAGCACAACAATCCAGCTAAACAAGGACCTATAGTCTGCGGTCAGATATAGCAGATTAGTAGACGCTTTCATTTAAAGTGACATTTATATTCTAGTTTTACCCAACTTACATTTTTCTTGCTTGAGTTCCTCGTTCAAGGTTTTAACAACAGGAGCTCTCATAGCACTTTAACCAGAAAAATGGACTCTGAGGTCGTAAGACACCTGAACTCCTGTAACCATCTTCAGAACTATGGGTTAGTGCTCTGTGAAGCTCTGTTCACACTGTGAAGAATTAATAATTGGATCAGGTGCCGGCAGGTGCATGGCTCAAGGCACCAAGTAAGCAGATGCGCAAAGTCTGGGTGCTCGTCTTTTCCTACTCTTTCATGGAGCATTGCAGGGAATGCCATGTCAGATATGCTGATAATTCCGGTGAGGGCTAAATCATGGGGGGGGCGGGCTGTCACTGGGGGTATGTCAAGCCCTGAAAGAACATGAGTCTGCAGCCTCCCGCCTCAGCAATTCTCTCACCAGGTGGTCATCATCGTAAACATGGCATCTTCTCCTTAACCTACTGGAGAGGTTTCTATGAGCATTTACGGAGTGAGAGTATCAGCAGAGTGGGACATTACAGGGGCAGAATCAGAGTGGGGTATTGGCAGCACAACGGTATTAGTAGGTTGGGGTAGAAGCAAAGGTAGTATCAGCAGGGGGGCTATTAGTGGCAAAGTTTACAAATCACATCCCATAGGAGGCCCTCCTTTTGTATTACTACAAACCTAGGCATATACACAGAGGTCAAGGGTCAAGACAGGAGCAAAGTTTAACCTTCAACATCAAGTGAAGCACATGTGGGGGCCAAATCAGGCAGACCCCCACCCATGAATGCAGTTATACCTGCCTGTCCCGCAATATTCAAACCCTGACATCTGTATCCTTCACCAGCACATACTGATTCTGAAACAAGTCTACATCAGTGTGCTCCTTTCCATAGCAAGGCATCCCAAACTGGAATTTGAACCAGCTACCGTTTTAGTTACTGGCCTGGATCCTTGCCCACTCCAATGGAGGAGTAAAGGTGGTGAGATTTAGTGCAGGGTGATGCGAGTTCAGGCCATAGCGCCCTGCCTTTCTTTAACACCATTTAGGTGGGGTGTCAGTTTATCGGCATGCAAAGCTGCCTGGCAGGCTTCAACCGCCAAGTGGGATAATCCAATCAGGATGTGGTGACTTTCACTCACTCACACTCGGGCACAAGAAGGGTTGTCTTGTCGATGAGGCAAAAAAGGCTTTTAATGAGATTTTAAGCAGGCCTTAACCTATGCTACACCAGTCCCATTGGGCCACGCAGTGGGTTAATGTTCATTATTCCACACAATGAAGGGTATCCAAATGCACCCCAGGCCAACTTGAGCAGACAAAGGGAAACAAGTCAGGGAGGTGGAAAATGCTGGGGATTCTTACAAACAAGTAGGGCAGGGGACAAGCTCACAGGTCAGCAGGTGGACAAAAGATTAGGCAGCATTTTGCTTCAGGAGAGACCAAGCTGGCCGTCTCTGTAATAAGACGTCTGGCATCCTGCAGACCATGGCTAAAGCCAGGCTGACATGGCCACAGTGGTCCTGAGCCAGTACTACACAATGGAGTGCAAGGCTGTTGCCATAACGATCTCTGCTTGTTAGGCAGCGTTGCAGAGCATCCCCCAGCCAGCTGGCCAGACCTTTCCATGCCCAATGAAATATCATATTCTACTGCATTCTATGTTCAGAACTTTAGCCAGGCAGGAAGTACCCTGATGCTGATATAGTGACTGTCATAACATCTGATACTGACAGAGAAAGTTTTGGTCATCATACCTGAGATAATGCAGTTGAAAATACCTCAAAGCGATATCCCCAGACAGTAGTGCTCCTGGTTACTTTGATCCCTTCATTTGGATTCATTGTACAGGAGTCCTGGTCCAAGATGCCCTGTTTATTTTTAGGCCAGTAGTATCCCACTCCTGAAGATGAGGGCAAACCCATCAGAAATTTCTGTCTGCTGTTCAATGTCATACCTACAGAGGGCATATGCCTTATCCTTTGCTTCTTTGCCTCTGGATACTACTACTGGTAAATAAACTTTCTGAGTTATGCGAGTGGGACCATTTATGACGTTCTTTTTAATTAAACATGCTCTACATGGAATACAGCATTTGCTCCAAAGACTTCCTTCAGAGAGACAGCAGTAGGATGTCAAGGAAACTGATTCCTCATTTCAGGTCCCATTCCTTTCTCCTAATGGAATGCTGCTGCCCTGCACACTTGTCGGAATGTAACAGGAAGCTTCTCAGGTGGCCTGACCAAGAAACACATCCAGCACTGTGTTCAGCACAGAGGTCCTGTTGGGGCACCACCATGAGCTACAGTCCCATTGTCTGAACCCTGAAAGCAATATATGCATCTTACCAAGAGTCTCCCTAATTCTGTCCTGTAGCTGCATAGAATGCAACAGCTATGCATCTTGGCAAATTGCCACTGCAATTAAATCCAAATAAATCTCCTTCTCCTCACTCTGTCCTTTTCGATTATCTTCCTAAGTGGCTGACACGCTTAGTCGCCCCGGTTGTAATTCTGTAGATGCTGTCGCTACTGTAGGAGTCCCTGCCTGTTGGAGGTCTCCTGTAAGCCCTTCTTGTCAGTTTCAGAGAGAGCAGTAGGCTGGGAACAATGGTGAGCATCAACGAGACACTGCCATAATGCTGCTGTGCTGAAGCGCCTCCTGGCAGGTGGGTCTGGTTTCCATCCCTGAGGCCCAGGAGGAAACAAAGAGAAACATATGTCACAGCAGAAACAAAGAAAACCTTCGGATCTGCTTTCAGACAGCTTCCTAATTTCCTCCATTTGAGGGGAAGATTCATGCTGTTCATTTTTTCCTTTTCACTGTCACAAGTTTGGACACAGGATACTTTTCAATACAAAACTAAAGTAAAGATTATAAAACAGCCATAACTGCAAAGAGCAAAAAAAAGCATAATCTTTCAACTGTACAATATCTTCTTTAGGCTATTTTTGAAGTCATTTCTAGCTTCAAATGAGGAAAAAATGTTGTGCAAAAAACACACCTCTAGTTAAAAATCACCACACCATTTATACTCACATGCCTTGCTCATCTCTCTGAGAGTACATTAACCATGTCGTCTTTCAAACAATAAGGACTGGTATTGCAGGTGACTAGTTTGGCAAAGAACTTGCCAGACAGCCTTTCAACTACAAAAGGGCTGAACATGAGGTAATGCACCATATCGCAACCATAAATAAAAGCAGGCCATGAATCACCATCTCTGTGTGGTCCACAAACACAATGAACAAACAATGACCTCATCGCTCTTTCCCCCAGATCAGCTGGCTCAGTCAATGAGGTCACCTGAGATTGTGAACACCAGGAACCGGTTTGACCTGTCTCACTCTCACATCTGCTAACATCTCTGACCATACACTGATGGCAGAAGACATCTCCTCAAACTGAGCTTAGGCAGCACAAGGACAGGAGCCAAAGAATACTTTGACAAGGAGTTGTCGATTACTAAACAAAGACGTTACACCAAAACTAGATGTGATATTTAGTGATGTACCATGTGGGGCAAACAGCTGTCTCTTCATTTCAGCCTATTTCTCATTAGAGAAATGCTACTAGAAAAGGTTTGGGTTTTATACTTATAAATGGGACTTTTGTGGAGCATGAGGTCTTTTGGAAAATGGAGCATGCCTGGAACGGCTGCAGTCATCAATTCAGCATTCTCTGCACACCCACAGATTCCTCCCCAACTTCTGCTCCCATCCCACACCAGGAGGTACAGTAGTATCTTCCATATCCCAAACTGGATCATGCCTTCAATTCCAGGATCTTTTTTGGCTGTGAGGTATACTGGAATTAAGAGTCACAGGTGTTGTGAAGTTGGTGTTTTGGCAAACTGACAGGATAGACAAGTGCTGCCTGGTTGGTGCCAGAAAACCCCTTGGAAAACCACCCATCCTTAGTTCCTGGTTTCCTAGCTGAGGTTTGCTTTAGCAAACAGTACATACACAGGTATCCCACGTGCAGCTTGCTCCATGAAAGCTCTGTAGCAAACGGTGAAGACACGGTGCCTGTTTCCCCCCCACATCTACACTGACAACCCCACTGTGGAGCATGTGCTATCCTAGTCCCACAGGTATTCCCAGCTAAATCCCAGATTGAAATAGCTCTCGACCCATATAGCTCCGCCTCATCGTGGCTTCCTTCTGCTAGTGGTGCCCATGTTCAGACAAGACCATCCCCAGCAATAATCATAGATAGACCGGCGACTCCACAAATTGCTTTGTTCTGAACAGCATGAGAATTTGCGTGAAACTTCAAAAATTCTTCAACGTGCCTGTTACCGTTTTCTGATTGCTAACAAAGGTGGATATTCTGAGCACCAGAGAAAGTGTTGTGCATTTTTAGGTTGGTTGTTATTCCAGAAGGCAGGTGGGTTGCCTTGAAGGCTCAATTGATATGTTGTGGAGACAGCAGAGCAGCCTTCAGCAGCCTGATTCAGGTGAACCACAGTGTTTTCCACCCTTTAACATTTCATAACGTGACGTAAGCAGAGCAGTCGTACACTTAGCAGGCCTAAGTCAGCCTGGTCAATAGTCATTACCCTCACCACGGCTCACTGAAAAAACCCACCTCCCCATTTCCACCTGGCACACCTTGAGTGAACAGCCTCTGCAGACTGATTTATACTTACACTTCATAGAATCTAAGCCGCCGATAGTCAATAAGCCGTGTATCCGACACCGTACCCTGACACCTGTCGTCACATTTCTGGGGAGGTGTCCGTCGTCCTACGGCACAGGGCATGTGGCCACAGAAGTATAAATCAGTCTTATCCCCATGAGCCCAGTGACTACAAGGTCAGAGTTACCAGGGGCAGGGAAAAGACCAAAAGGCCCCGTCCTCCAGCCGATAGCACAGAGGAAGTGGGGGGGTCCTCTGCTCACCATATGAAGAATGGAAGCAAGATGGTGTGACGTGGGCTACAGACATGCCACAAGGCTGGCACCTAGCCAGCCTACGTAAATGTGGCATAGTTTGCATATATGCCAGCAGTGGAGAGAGATGGATGAATGCAACCCTGTGGGGGGAGCTCAGCAGTAGGGGACTCATTTCAGGTCAGACTCCATAAAAAACAAGTTGTGTGTCCTTTTTGGCCATCAATCCAGCCACTTCATTACTGTGTCCCGTTCTGATAATCCATGGGCAACTCTGGGTGCTGCTGAGGGTAAAGAATCATACCCTGTCTAAAACTCAGCATCCTAACACCACATTTTCCTCTGCACATTGGTTACAAAATAACCCTTTTATAGCTAAAGTTCTGTGAGTTATAAAATGCAAGATGTGGGTGCTAATCAAATCCACTCTAATTTAATTCTCACACAATCCCATTTTCCCCTCATGCTGCTTAGGCCTTTGTGATGTCATTTACAACTCTAATGGCACTTTTCCACTGCCATGCAGGAACCAGACCGTAGCTGACCCATATCGCAGAGAGACTAGTTACAGCGCGGTTCTAGCTCATTTTGATTTTCCACTGCAATAGGGTCGGCTTGGTAAAGGCGTTGTCGGTTTTGGACAGCGATAGTTCTGTAAAACTGAAGAGACCCATTTACTGTTCACACAGTGTACATTATGATTTGAGGTGTGCCAATTTCCACTTGCATGTCTGTGAGAATCACCGTGTTATGTCAGCATCAAATGCTAGTGGAATTGGCATTCACTTGCTTGAATTTGTATTATGAATCCGATCCATTCTATAGTACTTTTTCCCAAGTAGGAGATTGGAAATTTTCAAGTTATCAGGAATGCATCAGTGTGTGATCGTACCAATACTGAATACTGTATAGAATATGTCCTTTTTTCTTCAGATAATCATGCATATTGACACAGATCACCGATTATTTCTTGTCTCTGTACATTTCGACCAATCAGATGGTGGTAATGTAACCAGCTTGGTTTAGTCTCACTTTCAGCCCTGCTACTAAGCAGGGCCATGTCAGCGTGGGTACGGGTGAAGTTTACATAAATAAACACATTTTTAACAAATCGGAAATCTGTCATTACAGGATAAACACTATAAACTTTAGTTAAAGGCGTGTCCCGTTCATTCTGCCCCGCTCTCTGCAGCCAGTGGCTCTTGAAGAACTCAAGAGGCTAGAAGATAAACAAATTCACTCACAAAGCCTTTCTAACACAAGAGTGGAGACACTTCGTCGCTCATCCACCGAAAAATGACAGCATAGATTGGCTGCCAGAATCCTTGGAGCTTTCTCTCCTGGCTTTCCTGTCCAGAGGGCCTGTGCTGCACTGCGCGGGTGAGTGGTGCAAATGCCAGCAGCGTCTCCTTTAGGCAGAGCTGTTAAATGGTCATCAAGGCTGAGCACTGCCCTGCTAGGCTGTTTTCCTTCCTCCCAATCCGTTCACCGAATTCTCAATGGCTCTGCAGCATTCCAGTCTGGTGCTATACAGACGTACCTGGTGGGGAAGTTCAGACTGCACAAAAGCCTGTCTGGAGCCAGCGCCTGAAAGTACATTGCTTCTGATGTGCCGGGGAAGCGGTCACCATAGACTGCTTACCCAGGGCTCTAAGGACTCTACGCAGCCTTCTTTATTTCTTGGTCCAGTTTTTTGGATCCGCTCATGCAGCTGTGGATTTCATGGCGACCCAGACACAGCTTCTGCTCTTGCCTGTGGTTTTGCCTGTCTAAACATTCCGGAAAGGACCTAAAGTGTTCATCTACACTTAATTTCCTCTACAAAAGGTAAGAAAGCCAATCTAACTGGTACAAGCTACATTATTTGGTAATACTTTACTTGAGGAGACAGTTTACATAGAATCATGCTATTAATTATGTATTAATTATCCACAAACTAAGTCTTAGTTACATACTGATCTCATGTGCATGTTCACATCTTTTATCTCAGCCAGTTACTATATTTGTTACTATTTCTGGTAATTCTGTAAACCTTCGTGAACTACTGAAAGAACTACTAAGGACTTATTGAAGGAACAAGTAATGAATAACACAAGTGAATTACTGATCTCATGTTTGCTCTTGATTAATAAATCATTACACATTCTCTCTCAAGTAGCTATTATATTTGTTCATGATGTGTACTTCGGTAGTTATTGAGTTGTAAAGATTTGTGCCCCCTCAAGTAAAATGCTACAAATTCATCTCACTTGTGGAGAAGATTATGGTTATACAAGAAGCACTTATTGCTAAAAAATAAAATGACTGACCCACATAGCATTAGGCCACATTTCACTATCACAAAAGATTCCAGGGACCACAGAGAAATGCTGTTTCTAGTGTATTAACATGTGGGTGAATCTAATGTCACTCCATCACACTACCATATCGGTTTCACAACACTGCTAAGTCCATGGCCGAATAGAGAGCAGATGGAAATTACAGGTGATCTGCTCACAGATGACTCAAAGGCAGCAGGTCAGCTGACTACTCTGACCCCACTACTGTCTCACTGGCCTGTTGTTCAGCTCACTGCCTGTAGCGCCAGAAAGGCAAACTCATGAGTCAATCAATTATCAAAAATCAAGACTCAGAACCAAGTTCTACATCTCATCCTGCCCCATTCTCACCATATCCAGACAAGAGGCATCCAGCACTGACATGATTTAGGTTTGGGAGGGCCACTTCCAACACTCCAACCTGCAGAGATTTACAACTAAAACGTGAGGAATTCCTCTTTGATCTCTTGCTCCTATTTCCAGCCAGGTTTCACTTAAGGGGCCCGTTGAACTGGTTTCATGTGGATGGTAGCCTGCTATTATAGGCTGTAATTAAAGAGCAGTCCAGCATGTGGAAATGCTGCTTCAAGGCTGTAGCCATCAAGTTAACATTCGGGGGGACCAAGGCCATAATTATAATATATATTGGGGGGAGGACTTTATGAGAACATCTAAATATTGGGGGGTGTCCCCTTAACATATATTATAATTATGGCCTTGTGCAGGCCAATAAAACATCAAACCTGAGCAAAGAAGAATGTCAGACAGTGAATAATCCAGCAGATTGAGACTCTCACCTAGTCTTCCTCAAATGTGTGATTTTGAATGCTTTCAGACCCCTGGGGCCTGCTCAGGATCCTGAAGCCCAACAAGGTAAGTTGCCAAGCCACACTACACTGGTGATCACATGACTGATATCTCTGCAGCTGTCATGCACAGGAAAAACTGTGTTTGGCTGAGGAGAAGACTCATCTGAGATGTGTCAAGAACACACCTCATAGTGTCTGACATCACAGGTGTTTGGAGAAGCATGATAGACACCTGACTTTATCTTCTTACTGCACACCTGCTGTCCCTTCACATCAAAGAACCACCACTGCAAACAAGGGCGTATGAAAGAGTTTCATATTGGGGAAGCAACTTAATAATTGAAGGGCAGAGGTCTATTTATAGGGGGGACAAATGAAGCCAAATTAAATATTGAGAGGTACACATCCCCCCTGCACCCCCGGTTCCTATACCCCTGTCTGCAAAAACCTCTGTTCTGCAAAACCTGACAAACAACAGCAAGACGTATGTGAATAACAGTTCATTATTCCATCAGAGCTGACTTCCCAGGCATGCCCAGGTCCTGAAAGCATAGCACGTCTACAACAGGCAGAATCAGCCTTTCAGATTATGTGTTATCATCAAGACCAGTGGAAGACTGCCGAATTAAGAGGCGCAGACTAATTAGGGCATACTTTACATTCCACTGAGCCCTGACATAACCCTTTGCCCCATCACTAAAGCATTGCGAAGCACTCTACAGGGGTGTTTCTATGCATTCTCTAGGACAGAATTCTACAGCTCCTTTAACAATGAATATTACATTTATTAAAAATAAATAAAATAAATCAATATAAAAATATGGGGATCTACCAGTAGGGGGTAGGGGGTGGGGTAGGCTGTATTAGTTGTTGACGGGGGATAAATTATTCATTAAATTTCTAGTAAGGGTTATGTGGGCTACTCATTGTCTACGTGCCAGCTACTGGTAACTCACGGTTGACGCAATGGCAGCCACTGCACTAATAAGTGTTCATTTTAACAAGTTAGCAGCCTATATTTACGGTAGACTACGTCAAGCTGCCTAACCCTGGCCTGCTACTGGCTCCTTGACCCCTGGCTTTAGCCCCCAGTGATCTAAAAACAGGTGGTGATACTTTAAACAGGGGATGCTTTCAATTCCAGAAGGTCCCAGAATAGATACTCTCAGTATATAATTTAAAATTGCAAGGGAATGAAGACAATGCAGCTCAGAATTTAAGAAAATGCATCTGGAAGCTCTAATGGAGACAAGCATGAAGAGAATGACCCATTTTTACTGCCGCCCACTTAACCAGGACAGCAGAGAGTCTGGAGACCCATAGGAGCACAGAGACAGCCTGGTTCCACTAAAATGGAGACAATGCCCCACCTCCTCTGTCAGCAGTAGGTCAAGTTACACTCTGAGTCTAGGTGCAGATCCCTGATTAGGCCAGTTGATTGTCCATCACCATATTCTGCACTTCCATCTATGGTCCTCTGGCTTCTCTGCACATTCCCCCAACAATGAGGTCACTCTTCAGCGAGGGTCCAGGGGAAACTGAACGCAGCTGCTTGGTCCGTCGATGCAGACACCCCTTTAGCTGTATTTCCACCCACTAGCAACAGGAAGAACTCGTCAAAAAAAAAAAAAAGAAAACACTAGGGAGACAGGAAGACTGAGAAGCCCGAGATAGCTCAGTGTAGTAATAAAGACTCACCAATCCTGGATGGGACTACACCATGCTCACTAAATCTCTTTCTCCCACCCAAAAACCTTCAACTCCACTAAATAGACTCACTTCTCCATCTCAGCCTGATCCATACTCTACAAGCTGAGGTCATATCAATACAAATCATTAAGTACTATTTACTTTCTTTACAAGATCTAGGGCTACACTAAAGCTAACAAGTCTACACTCAGTAAAGACATCTGGTGGAAGTGTTGTTTTGCTTATTTTCCATCCGTCTTATAAACATTTTCACATCTTTTCATACCTGACTTTCACAGCTTTCCAAACTAGTTCATATGTCCTGTTTTTGCCAGGCACACTGCAGTATATGTGAGCCTGTCCTGTATCTGGTGAGCACGTTTCTGTCTACCCCCCTGCTCCTTCAGCCTTGGGATGCAGGGTAAGAGAAAATAAGACATCTGGCATCCAGTTTCACTACCCCCCCCCAGCCTGTCACAGAAACTCTTTATATGATGGACCAGAGCAAAGACACAGTACAGGCTGGTTTGGAAGACAGGAAAATGACTGTGAGCCCAACATTGGCATTGGCTGAAGATGCCTCACCTGCCACAAATGCACCAGACCTTTCTGGGGGTTGGTAGCTTCCATTTAGCTCAGCAGAAGGCCTGAATAACGGCCACTACATATCCACGTGCCTTGGCAGCGGACAAGTAAATGAGGCAGCAGGTAACAGAGGCAGCCTCCCTTGTATGTGAGCTTCCGTTACCAATCCAATTGCCTGGTTTTGACCAGGAATCTGCATTTGCTTATTCAAATAATCCCAAGTATAAAGACATTTTTTTAAGAAAAAAAAAATCTGTGCCCGAAAAATTCATCTTGAATCGTGAATCACTTCACTCCCAGCATCATGTGCGCAGAGTAAAATAAGGAGAGCAGAGGACAGTGACACCAGCGGCGTGTGTTTGGATGAGCTTTGTATACTAGCCCCTGGACCTCTTAATCCTAATGAACAAGTGCACAGCGAAAGCAGCGAGTCACCAAAGGGCATCCACGCGATTCACATTTTCATCATGGCCAAAGGTTAATGCCATTTAAGCACCGTATACGCTGCCTGCAGGGGAATTACAACAACCTAATCTTCACTGCGGTCTACCGATATTAGTATTTTATATAATACAATCAGGATACGTTTCTAGTATAGAGGAAGAGAAAACTCGCATGCATGTTGTGGTTTGTCAACTATTTGACATTGTTCGTCTTCATTGCTAAAACTGCATCATTAATCATCAATGACAAAATTACAATTACTGCTCATATTGCAAGTTTGTGGGAAAAGCACGCAACATGCAGCTGATAAATACACACAGCAAAAGCACGCGTCATTTCAGCATCTGAACTACATCACTGCATATTTTAGGACAGAATCTTACATTTTAATTTGGAAAAAAACAAGCCGCCACTCCCATTTCCCATAATTTCCCCATTATTATGCATCACACAAAACAAGATTCGATTTCTTATTTTTGGAAAGTTGGAATGCCAGCTCTTTTACTGCATCAATAAAGCGTTAAGTCTTCCCCGCTGTCGGCTGACTCGCTGATCTTAAAGTAACTCATACAGTAAAGCAGCCGCGCCGCGAGCTCCTATGATAATCATTACAGTAACGTGGCAGCGGGCCAATCTCCTGTAGTAACTATTACAGTTCGAGATCCTATAACAACTATGAGAATAACGCAGTGACACTGCGAGCTGCCGTAAGAACGATTATAGCAATGCGGCTGCGCTGGACGCTCCAATAAAAGCTATGACAGCAACGCGGCTGCACCGAGAGCTCCTATAATAACTATTAGAGTAAAGCGGCGGCACGGTGCGCTTCTGTAAAAACTATGATAGCAACGCAGGTAAATGCAGGGCTCTGCAATGTAGCGAAACCATTCACCTGCTGCCAGCTGTCTTCTAGGGAAGGCATCGCGGAGAAGTAGCCTGTGTCATGCACGAGCTGGAGTTCCTGAAAAATACTATAATTCGCCAGGACGTCCATGCTGCTTGTCGATGTGAAAATTCACTTTGATCCAACTGAAGACACTTTTGCTTCTCTGTGAGAAAAGAAAAACAAAGAAACCCTTCAGATCCGAGTCCACCTTGCTCTCCGACACAAATATGCACACATATGTACCAATATAACTGGTGTAAAGAATGTAAAAAAAAAAAAAGTCTTTTTTGAGTCCTTAAAATTAAATCCTGTTTTCTTGAGTAAACACTCTGGTCCTCAGTCCATCAGTCGCAATTTGGGTGACATGAAATCTCCGGCGTTTTCCGCATGGGCAGATTGCGATCTTTTCGCTTTAAATTACAGACTTTTTTGGATGCTCTGGTTCAGCAGAGAAGTAGCAGCGCTTGCTTTCTACCAAGGAGCGCAAGCCAAGGAGCCCGGGTGGTGTAGGGGGGAGGATTCTGTCAGTCAAATCTGTGCGTAGCCATATAAGGTAAATAGGGTTGATGATCTCACTAAGCAACCAATTAGGGCGGGTTGAATGTATCTTATGGGAGGAGCTATAGATAGAAACGCAACACGATTGGCCATGGTTGCCTGTCACTTTGGCCATATTTGGCTGCGTAAGGTGAGCTATTTTTAGTGGCCTATATAAATACAGCAGCAGCGTTCGTGGAGCGTTAGAATATGAGCAGGTTTGGCAGTGGACGGGAGCGGGTGCTGTGCGCTGTGGATATAGAAATAGCTTTTCAGGCCCGATCGTTTTGCACATGGTTTTCTGGCTTAAATTTGTAAGGAAACAGTTTTAAAACATTTACTGTACGCCACAGTTAGATGTTCATAACTGATATTCGCGTAGAAAAAATTAACACATGCTGTCGGTTTATACTAAAAAAAAAAAAAATCTCGAACATATGAAACTACAAATGACAACCTCTGTCCTCGTATTTCTGTCGGGTTAGAAAGATTGCCAGCAAATCACTTATAATCGAATTTTTGGCGTGCGGTCTTCCGGTCCATGACGGCACCTGCCTCGTGCCCTGTTGCTTCCTGGGATTAGCGGCTATGGAACACACCTTATGAATAGATGTATAACGTACAAGTAATAACATTAATAATGACAACAGCAGTTAATGCTGCTTGGACCCCCAATAATAATGATGATATAATAATAATAATAATAATAATAATGCTCTGTGATGGACTGACATCCTGTTCAGGGGGTAACACTGCTTTTTTTCATCCTTGGGCTTAACTCCCCATAACACCACCACCAAAAAACACTTTGAAAGTACCCTCTCAGTTTGTTACTGTAATAAATCTTTGTGAGATTTTCTACAACTTTTCTACACCTTGACGCTAAATTGGTAGGCAATCTTCCTGAAGTTTTCTCCATTTCCTGTCATTGAATTCTGAGGACCATCCTGATCTTAGCAATATCCCTATGATGCCACATTTTGGCCACTTATTGATGATTATCTTCATTATGCTCCATGGTAAATATGATGCCTTTGATATTCTTTCATACCCCTCTTCTGAGCAATACCCTTCAAGAACAAGACCCCATAGATATCTTGTTGGTTCCTTGCAGGCCGTGGCTATTCCTATATGGTGCAACCATGAATGTTTTAAGGAAGTTCTACAGGAGCAGCTGATTTCCATTTGGGTTTAATCAGAATCATTTTCATTGACTGCAGGTGCATGCTGTTTGCCTGTCACCATGATTTTGAATGCAATTGGTTACCTCCTTACCTTTTGAATGTGATTGGTTACCTCTGAACGCTGCAGTATCCCCCCTTATTACAGACTGTGCACACGTATGCAACAAAGGTGTTGCATACTAATTGTGCTTCTAATCATCTCTTTGTTTTTTTCCCCTCATGAATTTTGTTGGTTGCACGGTCATGTTATGAAAAATATCTGACATTATCTATCCTTATAACTTTATTTCACAAAAACTGTGAAATTACAATAAGAGTGTGTAGATTTTATAAATCTACGTAGACTTTTCTAGAAACCAGTGAAACCCATACAATTCTTCTAGAAATTGTATTAGTTTGTATATGTATCTTTGTATTGTGTATTTGCATTTGTTTATTAATGCTACAGAATTGTAGCTTTATAACGGAAGTATATCAGACTTAAAACAGTGGTTATCTGTTAAGATTATGTGGGTTCATCCATCCATTTTTTCCATACATCCATCCATCCATCCATCCATTATCTCCCGCTTGATCTGAGGTCAGGGCGCGGGGGCAGCTGTCTCAGCAGGGAAACCCAGACTTCCCTCTCCCCGGCCACTTCATCCAGCTCCTCTGGAGGAATC
>JAAGVU020000035.1:16702867-16720508 GCA_011763525.2 Mormyrus iriodes | reverse complement strand
TTCGTCTGGTTCCTCACCCAGGACCTGTTTGCCTTGGGTGACCCTACCAGAGGCATAAAGCCTCGGGCAACTTAGCTTTTGGGATCATTGGAACACGCAAACCCCTCCACCACGATAAGATGTCGGCTCCAGGAGAGGTTTTTCCATACAAGTTAATCATTTTCATAATTCAGACAAAAGAAAAGTCACATGTCTGTTTCATGTTGTATGTGAAACTGTTGTATCTTGAAGAGGGAGTCACTGGACTGACAGCAATATTCTTACCAACATGCTACTGCAAAACTTTTTTCACTTTAAAAATGCCAATTAGATTTAAAGAAGGAACCATTGTCTGAGCCAAAGAACAGACATTTTTAATGGAGCACACTGGCAGAGGGGTCCATTCTATCATGGATGCAACATCATTAATAGTGGCTTGAAATATTTCATGGAAATAGATGTAGGTATACACATGCCATTTAAGTCACTGGAACAGCACCATTGTCACACTCATCTGGTCATGCATGATGTCATCTGTATGAATGCCCTATAAACTAGAAACATGGAGGCAGGAACCTGTAACACACAAGTTCAGGGTATGTGGTAGAGAAGCTTGTGAGGAAACTCTGAACAATGTTACATCCCTTTTGAAGCCAAGAACACCACTGATCCATGCCACTTCCCATTTGCTGCTGAGAATGCCACTGAATAATGTCCTCTTCATTTAAACCCAGCTGTATAAACGCACAGTCAAACTAATATTCTTCAATGAAAAGGCACAAATTACATGTGAAAGGCATCTATATAATCAATAAACCACCATATGAATGTGATTATGGTGACATCACAGTAAAATTTTATGTTTAATGCAGAATTAAATTTGAGTGATGTTATAATTTTTATGGTCGTTGCTGTGGAATTGATAGAAATATATATTGTTTTGTCCTAAATGTGCTTTTTGATCTGTACACTACATTGCCTGTAATCAAAAGAGAAGTTTGGGATTTGCATAATGGTGTCCGGAGGGTTTCTACCTGAGGGGCAGCTTTTGGGCCCGTGATTAACAGAGTGAGAAGTTGGCATGGTAACTGACTGTACTGCCCCTAATTTCAGTGGCCCTTGGTGACTATAGCACCAAGCTATAGTAGGATGTGAGCCAGTAGAATATGTATATTTGTGTGGGCTTGCATGCATGTTTATGTTTGTACATCTGTAAATGCTTGTGTATGTGGTAGGAAAGTATTTCATTTGCACATTATTGTCATGGCATTCAAATGACAAATAGACATACAGGTGAAACCTAACTTCAGAAACTCCACAGAAACAAGAAAAAATGCATCGCTTATTACCATATATTTGTCAGTCTTGGTCCTACAATATATGTTAGCTCAGGTAAATCATGTGACAGCAAGTGAAGGACACACTAATTATTCAGCTGCATTAATGTCTATTAAGCACTACTAGCTGTAATATTTGTAATGGTTAGAAAATGTTCTCTTTAATCATTTGAAATAGTAACAAAACAGCATCAAGTCATTTGTTTGTCGTTGTTCAATGGCTTTAATAATTGAATCACTGAAATAATCAGCACTGCATTCATTATTATTTAGGGAAGAAATCGGAAGGGTTTTCCTGAATGGACAGAATTTTAAGTTTAAATCAAAAGGGGGAACAACCCTGATTCTGCCCAGAGGTTTGATTTGAGGTTTTATGAATTGTGTCATTCAAGAGGTTCATTGGCAGGCAGCAAAGCAGGAACCAGAGTGAAGATCTGCTGAGGATGGAGAAGTGCCGACAAGGGCTTGCTCTGATACTCATGGATGTGGCAAATGTAGTTTGGGGAGCTCTGTCCTTTAAAGTGCATGAGGAAAAAGTTAAATGAAAATGCCTGCCCGTCCCCCCTCCCCCGAGACTGATCCTGACCTTTAGAAGGGCTGCCCTTAAAGTAGGCAGATATTATATCACATATCTTTTCTTCAGGAGATTTATAAAAAAAAAAACACAATAGAAAGATTAAATAATGACTGCTTGTATTAATAATCCAAAATGAACAGAATGGCTAATGGAGTGCCAGGGATGATACTTTCGATGATAAAGAGAATGCATTAATCTCTCCTCCTTCCTCCAGCCTCTCACAGTGAAAAGCTGGTGAAAAAATTAAAGACTGACTTCTGTGAATATGTTAGTGACAAAAAAGGGGATGTTGCACCTCCCACCACCCCCACAGTTCCCTCTTGCAGCTTCCATAGAAATGAGGCAGGGAATTTGCAGGTTTAGAGAGGGAGAATCAGCTGTAATTTAAAGACACCCAGGACTCCTACAAAAAAGTAAACAGGATGAGAGCGTGAGCACAGGCTTACCGAATCTGAATGAATGTAAAGCCTCCCCCGATTTGCTGTGGCTATCTCAGTCACTCCACTCTGTGCCTAAGCCTTTTCTAATTCACTTTTACCCGTGCCCCCCCCCCCCCATGCCTTAGGGAAATATGGAGTTGTAATCTCATTTACCCTTTGGTCGGATGACAGGCCAGACTGAGCCCTTTAACCAACAGTTTGTGGGGACAAAAAAGAAGGCTTTTGCTTTTGACATGGTACCCAGCATCTCACCTACTTCAAACGGGAGGGATTTGACGGTTTCAGACATTCAATTCAATTCAATTCAATTCAATTCAATTCTTTATTGTCATGTGTGCAAGTACGAGTACCATGTACAATGAAATGCTTGCTTGCATGTGCCCCTGCAGACAGTGAACATAGACAAGATGACAAGTGAATATACACAAGTAAATAAATAGAACCAGAATGAAATAAAATAGTAAATAAATAAGACCAGAGGTAGCACCAGGTTACTGATTATTTATGAGTCTGATTGCAGTAGGGTAGAAACCTAGAGGTGCATGTCTGAATGGACTTTAGTTGCTTCCCAGATGGGAGGAGGGTGAAAAGTGACAGTGCAGGGTGGCTGGGGTCCCACCTGATATAGTTCATTTTTCCTAGGACAGCGTCTTGTGTGGATGTCCTGGGTCGCAGGGAGCTATGTGCCCGTGATCTTCTGTGCTGAGTTCACCACCCGCTGCAGAGCTCTGTTGTCCTGGACTGAGCAGTTGCTGTACCAGGATGTGATGCATCCTGTCAGGATGGATTCTGCAGTGCACCTGTAGAATCTGCACAGGGTTGTGGGGGACATCCGGGCTTTCCTCAGTCTCCTGAGGAAGTAGAGGCGTTGTTGGGCTTTCTTGACTATTGCCGCAGTGTGACTTGACCATTTAAGGTCATCAGTGAGGGTGACTCCAAGAAACCTAAAGCTGCTGACCTGCTCCACGGCCTCACCTCCATCACCATATAGATGGGTCTGGGCTCTGTTGCCTGTTTGTGGAAATCCACAATCATCTCCTTAGTTTTGTTAACGTTGAGTTGTTGAGTTGTAACGTTGGTTGTTGTCCTGACACCATTCTGCTAGGAGTCTGACCTCCTCCCTGTAGGCTGTCTTATCGTCCTCGCTGATCAGACCTATCACGGTGGTATCGTCAGCAAACTTGAGGATGGTGTTAGAGCTGTATTTAGCTACACAGTCATGGATGTAGAGAGAGTAAAGCAGGGGGCTTAGCACACTGGACATGGACCAAGGGGGGAGGGGCATACACAGTGCTTATAATCATAAAGCTCATAAAGATCACGATGGTGTCATACACATATCAGCCTTTAACAACAACAATGCGCTATTAATTACTTAAATACACAACAATGTCTGGATCAACACATGTTAGTTACATCAGATTTTTCAGCTTTGTTGCACTTTGTTGGCATCTTTTCGTATCCCTTCTCATTGGCATTAGCATCCACTAACACTGCTCCTCAGGGCGGCATGGTGGTGCAGTGGTTATCACTGTTGTTTCAACCTTCTGAGACCAGGCTTTGAGTCTCTACCATGGCTCTATGTGTGTGCAGTTTGCATGTTCTCCCTGTGTCATTTTGGGGTTTCCTCTGGATTTCCCCCCGCAGTCCAAAAATATGCTGTGGTTACAAGGAGTTGCCAAATTGCTCATAGGTATGCATGTGTATGTGTTCCCTGCGAATGGATTGGTGCCCTATCCTGGGTTGCTCCCTGCCTTGTGCCCATAGCCTCTGGGATAGTCTCCAGACCTCCTGTGACCCTGAATAAGATAAGCGGTTACAGAAGATGGATGGATGGATGTTGCTCCTCTCCTTGCTGTCTCCGCTTCTGTCAGACTTTCTGGTTTGTTTCTGCTCCTCTTGCGTTTTGATGGCTTTGTTGCTTTGCCATAAAAAAAAATTATTCAATTTTCAAAACATTCTTTTGATTATTTTGCTGTAACAACCTAGCATGTAACCTCATCTTTTTTATTGCCCGAAAAGTGGATGTTTATGCTAGTCACATTGTGGATTTTTACTTTCAGATCAAAAGTCAGATAAGGAAAACATACTAATTTAGATAGATGTATGCAAAAAGAAATCGTACAACAACTGATTTTATAAATATACATTTCTTTAGTTCAATTTGCATTTATTCCAATGTTTAACTCAACCTCTGCTCTAAGCCAGAGGTCCCTGGCACAAATTAAGCACTGGACATACAGTCCAGTCCACTTCTTTATTTTCTTTTGGAAAAACTCAGATATAACCTTTTTTTTAAAAACAAAACTATATATATATATATATATATATACAGTATATATATAGATAGATAGATAGATAGATAGATAGATAGATAGATAGATATATAATTCAGGCTTTTCTCAAGTTTCATCGGTTTGCATTAAAAGATTTCTAGGTAATGTTTTCATGATTGTGCATCACTGCATTCTTCCCGGTCTTTGGCCTCAGAATTTGATTAATTCATGCTACATGTCTGATGGGCAGCCACTTCTGTGCATATCTGCTGACATAGCTCACAGCTTGGACATTTTATTCTCATCTGTATAGCTGGGTACTGGCAGGCTGAACACACCCTTCCTCAGTCAGGGTGGTTTTCAGTCAGCCTGGTCCATAATGTGTTGGATTGTTAGAGGGTAAGTGGGGACACGGTCCCCTTCAATGCAGGGTGACAGCTTCTATTTTCCATTTCCTCCTGGTTTTGAATTTTGGCTCCGATTATCTGCATAATGGTATAAATAATAGAAGAGAAGCAATATAGCAAATCACTATAGGAGGTACGAAGGGTTAATTATGCATCACAGTTAATGTACGCTCACATTTCAAAAGAAAATATTTCATGTTGGAACCAATGTGGAATGGAAGGCCCACTGGCTATAATATTATACTAATGTTATCCATTAAAATGAATGGCAAACATTTCAGCATTCCTGTGAAAGGAATTTGTGTTAGTGTGTCAAAGCAAAGGCACTGTTTTAGGATTGGTGAGCTTGAGGGGACAAGTGACAGCATTGTATGTGTGTGCAATACTTGAGTGATCCTTTATGTACAAAATAGGGCAGCAGGTACTTTGTTATATATAAGGGAATGTCACATGTTTATTTTTATTTTTTTTTTAAATATGTTTTATATTTGCTCTCATTGAAGAGTCATGGGGGGCCGTGTGTGGCTCCGTGGGTGGCAAGCAAGCCCAGACTGGGAGGCCTGTTGAGGTTGGGAATCCAGAAAGGAGGGATGATGAAATTTGCTGAGCAGGGAGGGGAGGATCTACCATACAATGCTAACTCAAAATAGGACATAGCCCTGTCTATGTGTGATGATCCCATAATATACAGCACCAAATAATAATAATACTAATAATGTTACAGAGCTGAGATCAATTTAAGGTGGAGATTGTTTATAATCCAATATCTAAAGTAAATTAATGCACATTAATTAGCTTTTAGTTAAACTATTCACTGTACTCTATTTATCTACTATGAACCGAGAGGCACAGGGTGGGGCCATATGCGCATTTTGCACTAAAACATCTTGTTTCAGAGTTGGCTGCTCTGCATGGCAGGCCAGTCCGCTGACAAACCTCCTAGTACTCCCCATGGCCAGTCTGCGCCCAGTTTGAAATCTGAGCCAGTGTCCAGGAAATCACTTGTTCAACTTCCATGATGAAAAATTATCATATCTTTGCTGGTCCCTTGACCAAGGCCCTTAACTGCAAGAACTGCTCCAGGGACACTGGCTCCCCTAGCTGTCTGTCCCCCCAGACCTGCTCTTGCCTGTATATATCTGTGTATGTGTGTGTGTGTGTGCGTGCGTGTGTGTGTGTGTGTGTGTGTGTGTGTGTCATAGGAGAGTCAGATGGTCTATGTGAAGACTGTGTTAGACTTGTTGCCTGTACAATGGCCATACATGCATTCAATTCTATTATAGTTTGAATGAATGAGTTCACTATAGAATCAGAGGCTGAGTATGATTCCGGTAATACTGTATGAATGTAGCTTTCATGAAAATGATGTAGAGGGTGCGGGGTGCCGTACATCGCCCAGCACAGTATAAGTGAGTACTCTTTCCACCCATGGGGGGCTGCTTTCCCCAGACTGATGGGTTTTGTTTAAGCAGACTTCTATCCAGCATCTGCTTTGACATTTCGCCTGTTTAGCATACATTGAGTTTAGAGAGCACTCAAGCGAGAGAACACAGGATGTTCATCCAAGTTGTTAATCCAAGTTATTGCTTCTTACTGTATCAGTACTGTAAAGATACTCTTTGGGAATTTTGTCTTTGCATATCCCAACATGCTCTTACAATTGCTTTTCAGGATTCAGCCTTCTCGGTCCCTAGCTACTCTGTGTGTGTGTGTGTGTGTGTGTGTGTGTGTGTGTGTGTGTGTGTGTGTGTGTGTATTTTCTGAGTGGAATATGCACCTGGGGCCAGTGTTAAGTAGCATGGTTGCCACTATGGATTAAATCTACCCTACAGTCGAAGGCCTCTGCACTGCCCCCTGTGGGACTCCTGGCACTCCCTCAAGGCCCGGACTTGTGCCTCAGATAGCCTGGCATTCGAACAAGCAGCAGAGAGGGACAGTGTGCAGCATGTGGAGATTGAGAGCCAGGGATGACATGTGCCTTCGAAAGCTTGATGCTCAAAACTAAGAGGGGGAAAGCATGGAATCATGGGACTGATCGCTTATGACAGACAATAAACAGCTTCATTGGGGCAGTCACGTTTTGCCGTAAAAAGCAAATAATGGCATGAGGACTCATCCACTTGACTGACCTTTATGTTGATCATCTGCCATCTTGAGGCCTTTGTTTTCATTGCAGCTGGCAAGTATGCAGTTAGTATGACATAAGATGTATACGTATAGTACATTCTGTTTTAAAATTGTAACTCATCCCTAGTGATGAAATAAGGTACCAAGTCTTCTTTCACTGTGTCCATTGCCTTATATGAAAAAGCTTTTTTATTTACATGAGTTTACATTTTTCTACATCGGCGGCTCCCCAAACCCTTCCTGATCACTCCAACCATTTCATATATTTAGTATATTTGGTGGGGGGTGATGTGTGGCTCAGCAAGTGCTGGGATGCTGTATCAGAAGGTCAGCTCAAGGAAATTTTACTTAAGCAAAAATGTTCTAAGGGCAAAATAAAAAATAATTGATTCAGAGAGATAACCCAATCAGATTGTAGAGAAGGTGGGTCTATGCAAATAGGGGAGGTGGGATCAACCAATTAAATGTCTTGCCCTCACCTCCTCTAGTTGTTTGGACCTACCTCCACTACAATCTGATTGGTTATATCTCTGAACCAATCCTTTTTCCTTCTGCCCTCAGAACATTTTTGTGTAAGTAAAACTCCCCCAAGCATAAGGTCACCAATTCAAATCCTGTGGTTGGCAGAGTGTTTTCCCTGTTAGGCTCTTGAGCAAGGCCTTTAACCTCCTGTTGTTCTAGGGAGTGTCTGACCCTGCTTTCTCAAACATATGTCGCTTTGGATAAAGGTGACTGCTAAATATGTAAATGTATATTTCACATTCAGCATACCTGATTCAGGTCATTTTGAGGATAGCAATTAGCTGATTGGTGCAACCAGACTGTCAGATGCTGATGCAGGACAAATCTGTAGAGCAGCTGGGAGTGAGTGGGAGGTTTGGAAACACTGGTCTGGAAATCAGAGCCTACACAAGGTAGGAGTGTCTGTTTACTTTGTATGCCACAGTGTAAAAAGCTGCTCTGAAATAAATCTAAGCTTACTTTGCATTGTGTTCCCACCCACGGCTGGCTGCTCGTGATGGATTTACTGTTACGTCCATCCCAGTTGCCACCCGCTGACATTTCTCTGCACGACCACGCGTGTGACAGCCCTCAAAGCCAGGACCCGCAGCACGTCACCCAATTAAATTCCACAGTGACGGACAAGAATCGCAAATGAATGAAAACATAATTAGATGTGTGACTCCTACTGGGAGACAAGCAGCATGCCAGTGATTGGCTGAGGGCTAGAAAAGAACCTGGAGAGATTTGGCAAAGCGACGTGGCGTGTCGCATTAATAGGCCTGCCCTGAGCTACCTTCACTTCACCCTGAGCGTTCCTGCCAGGATTAAGTCATCTTGGGTCCAGCAGGGCCAAATATTTGGCATCTGGCACTGTCACAGAGCAGCTGGAGAGCCCAGATCAGTCACATTGTAGTACTTTCTGATTGGTTGAAATTAGGAGGGTGGGACTTTAAGAAAGAGTTTAAGCTGCAATGTCTGCCTTCCCTGGCCAGAGTAAACGTGAATTCAGAGGCTGAGTATTACGCATGAATAGACTATGAATATACCCTACAGAGTCAGCAGCGAAAGCAATCATTCTGCCAGTTGAGGGGGATGTTGGGGTTTTAACCTTGGGGTAGATTTCTTCATGAAGCACTTATAAATACAGGTCTGGGTAAAGGAGGAGGCTGTATGATCTTCTGCGGCAAAGGGGCAGCGGAAGGTGGAAGTTTATGATCAGTTGGGTTTCAGAGGGAGGGTAAAGGGCCGCCAGTGAGGACCATGGGCCAGGGAGGGTCAGGAAGGATGGTGGAATTAGAAGGGGATGACTGAAAGAGCAAAAGGTAGAGCTAACTGCAATTTGACCCTTCCCCCAACACCTGTGCGTTTACAAAAGTTTAACTTGATGTAATTGTAGCTTTGTCATGGATAGTAATTAGGGGGTCCCCCCAATGGCTGCTCGACCTGACCTGGGGATCATCATTTCAGATGTTATGAAAAGCAATTTCACTGTAATTCACACAAGAGGGACAGCCCTTAATGGAACTGACAACCCTCCTGCATTCGGCATGACAGGGTTTTTAATTCGTCATTACAGTTGGGGTGTTCTAGCACTCACAGGCAGATGAAAACACATTCCAGATAGACAAGGTGAGTTAATAAAGCTTTGGCAGGAATCATTAAAGGTGGAACCTGGTACTGCAAGGCTGTGAGGTTGGGCACTCAGGGACCAGGCCTTTGATTGGGGTGTCATGGCAGTGCTGCCTAGCCTGACAGCTGTCTGGTATTAACCCTGGATACCACAACAGTCCATTTACACAGAAAGAATTGCTCGTTGACAAAATGTTTATCCATACTGTAGGTATAAAGGTGGCCCTCATGTAAATAAGGCTGGGCATGGTATTTACTCATACAGGCGTTCTTGTTTGATGTTTGACAACTCATTTGATGATCATTTCAATGTTGTGACTCAAAATATGAAAATGTTGCAGAGGAAATTCAAATTTGTTTAGATTGCTGGATTATTGTCTTAGTTATATACTGCACTGCCTGAGTTTGCACTGTACTGAAATAAAAATAACTGCTATTTATCTTTTTTATGTCTTTAATAAATACAACATACATAATTACAAGCTATTTGAGATTATTCTTTGACGCCTATTAAATCACTAAAGTGTTTTCATTCAATCTTGGTATATAACAAAATTACAGCAGGTAATAACCCTACAGTACAGTAATTAAAAGAACACCACATACTCTACATCCCTCCATACATTTCCTTTTTATTACTACGCTAAAATGTTGTTAAACCTCAGTGTAATGGCTTGCTGAAAAATCCCCGTTATTTTGTATATTTTTTCATGAAAAATATACATTATCTCTGATATTTTTTAAAAATTTTTATTGTGGAATATTAGCCCAAAATAATGACAGGCAACTTAATCACAGACAGTATTCATGCCATTAAGCAGCCTTGTATATTTAGAGTTAAAGACTCTGGTTGGTCTGTTCATCAACAGATAATGTGCAGGTTGACTGCCCTCCACCTGAAAGCTTCACGATGCTTTTCGTTTCAGCAGATGTTTGCTCACCCACAATCGAAAGTTAATTGACAATAAACTATATTGGTCAATAACTGCTGCTGGAAAGCTTTAGTGTAACACATCTCTATGGTATCAGCTAAACAGACAGAGGAATACCCCTCCACTGGCTGAGTGATATTTCATTCCTTTCATTTTTCACCACAGCTTTTATAGCAAATTATTGATGATCTACACTGAACTATTACACAAAGTAAGAGGAACTATCCAAATGCTCAGAAAGTCCAGACTGAAAGTAGCAAGCATTTATCTTACTTAGACGAACAATACAAGATAGATTCTCACTATAGACTGTTTAATACAGTGTTATGCATACTTTAGTTTTTCCTGGTGTTTAATTGTCTAGGTGTGTTTTTTTTAAAGTATGACGACAGTCTTGCCCCCCCTTTGATGCTGGTCCTGGGTTCATTTATTGTTGCACTTGAACACCATTACATATTGTTCAGTAGGTACACGGAAAACTGAAAGTGCATGTGTGGAGAAAATGTACACTATGGGTCTTAAAATGAGGGTCATGTTCGGCTTGGCTTGTTGCAAAGTGCATGGAGGATGAGACACTTTCAGGCAGAACCATAAAGGAGAAGCAGGGTTCTGCTCACATTCCCCATAGATTTATTTTGGCTTGGAAACATCTATGTGCCTATGGAGTAGATAGATCGGAAATCATTATAGCTATACTGTACACACAGGCGTATATGAAGGAATTTTTAGTTTGTTCTCTTCTTACTTCCAGGCCTTTGCCAAAAGGGGCTCCCCCTCCGTCTGCAGGGGCTCGCTGTAGCAGGTGGTTTAGATCCACAGAATCCATACCCAAGGCTCTTGCATGCTCCACTTTCACTTTATTCCCCTAGTTTTGGTTTTCCAAGAATCCATGTCATGAACCCCTTCATAGATAGGAGAAAATAACCTGGGAATGACAGTCCTGGACTTCATTCCTGGTTTTTCTTGAACCCAGTGTTGACAGCTACGCATGACACACACCATCAGAATTAACATTAGCAACATTCAGCTCCATGTCTCAAAGCCCTACAAAGAATCAACAGTTCACAGCTGTCCTAGCTGGATAAACAGATCCAGGGAGGAAGATGAAGTGTAAAAACTCCCATCCGTCAGTAGAAAGGCCTGCTATGCATTGTGATTATGTGATCCATCATGAAATTGCCACAAATGTCTACATATAGTCATCCCAGCACAGCATTCGGGCATTTAGATAAAACCCTGTAGTGTATTTGTTGAAGGAACAGACCATAAAATTCTATAAAATTTCCACATGAGGGACCCTGCTTCTTAGCATAGGAGAAAATCCCCTCAAATCAACACTTGGGCCAACACCAGGGAAGATGAAAGTCCCATATCTATATGGTTTCTTAAGCAGCTGGTTCAGAAAATAGGGAGAGCTCAGGAGCATTGATTTTCAGAGTGGAATTCCCAGTGTGTGACGGTGATGATTAAAGGACAATAAGGAGTAATCAGGAATGACTGTGAGTCAGGTGGGGGGGGATGGGCTATTAGGATTACACCATTCAGTCATGCTGTCCCTACTATTAAACTGAGCTCTTTAATGTACCTGGGCTATATGCATTTGTTGTATTGTTCAGAAAACATTTCATTCTGACCGGATTCTTTTGAACTTAATAACGTTTATAAATTTGATTTGTAGTGTGTTACTGCCACAGTGCTGCCTGCATTTTGTTAATAATTCTAAGCTCTGATCACGGTGTTCCTCAGATATGACTGATTATATTTGAAAGCACTGGGGCAGCAGTTAATTGGAGCTGGTTACATGGTGGTGAGGCTGATGTTCTGGAGAAGGCAGAGGTTTGTATGTGAAGCCAGGAAGAGGGAGCATTTGAGAATGTCAGAGGTGCATTAAATGTTGATTTTTTATTGTTGGCCTAGTGATTTGCATTAAGTAGACCTGTTCCTCAGCAATGGTCACAGTAGTCGGTATTGCAAATGTAATGTACTTGATTTTTAGAGGCAACCACAGGAGGACTGTTCTGGGTGAGACTTTCACCACCTGAGAGTCTCTATTATAGTCATGAAAGCTGATACCCAGTGTAAGGTAGAAGGTAACCTCTGCAGCTGTGGACCCTCAGTGAAAACGTTCACTTGACAGAGCTCCCTGAGTCACTCATGCCCTGCACCCCCTGTGGGTGCAATGCCAGGTTATTACTGTAGTGTATTATGTGAAGCCACTGTAACAAGGTGAGTAAAGCTGGCTGGAGCAGTGTACACTATTTATCTTCTGGTGAACCACAGATTCAGTCTGTTGAGTAGAGGGATTCTGTGTTGGATTTTGGCCTATTAGGGTCCATGGCTGCCTGGTTGTTCACAAACCAAGAAAAGTACTTTATCCACTATTTTATTCCTGTCCAACTCAGGACCTTGCAAAGGAGCTCATCATTTACAAAGCAGCGCAGCCTCAATGAGCTATTTTGATCACGCTCTTTATTTTTTGACTGGAGGTTTTTAGGTTAACTCTGAGCATGGATCCTGAAATTTCAACATGCACTGCACATAAAACATCAGTATGCACTGCACAAAAACATCAACATGCACTGCATGTAAAACATCAACACGCACTGCACAGACTCATTCCCTCAAGTGCTGCTGCTTCAGTAGTAGTATTCAGTTGACCCTGAAGAATCCGAGCTGAATTTATCATTGTTCACAAATGCTGCACAGAAATCTCTTAGGGCTTCATCTGTGTCACTCATGAAAGACCTACTAAGGGCTAAAGCTCAGAAAGGATGCAAGGGGCTGCTTATTCAAGTTCATTACAAAGAAGCAGACCGAAGCTGGCAGGCAGAATAGGCTACATGAAACATAATGGTTCTGAGGTGTTGGTAGGGTGACCACCTAATCCATGTCAAGGAGACCACTTTGAGCTAGGACAGAATTTGTAAACTACCATTTCAATCAAAAGGACTTGGGGGCCAAATCTCACTTAAACAAAAAGTTCTTGCTGTGTGCTAATTGGTCAGTCTCATATAATCATGCATGTGTGATTAATGATCATTTGAAAGTGTCCTTCCTGGCATGGATTCGGTGGCCACCCTAGATATTGGTTGCTGAGGTGTGTGCTGCCAGTTAGCTTGCTGTTTGTGTTCTTCTGTCATGCACTTTGCTTTTGTGTTTTTTTTCCTTGGTCATAACCATTTGGGGATATTCTGAGTACTGGTTCTGACTTTCGCAGTGCTTGTGCAATTGCCAGCCAGATGGAGCCAGCTTTCCTAACGAAGATCCTCTGGCTTGGAGAGCCGACACCCACTGCGTAATTCTGTTAGCCGTTGATGTGCTGCTGCCGTTGTCGACCTGCTGAAGACCCCTGTGGAAATGGTAATGGAGGGCACCGAACATGACGATTATAGCCGGGGCTAATGTAGCACTTATCCAGCTGCTCGGGGTGCGAGGGAGAAGGTATGAAGAACATCAATGGGAGCGTGAGCTGGATTAACGCAGCTGGGACCCCTCAGCTGCATGGTCTACATCTGCTCCCTTTCAAGTGGGCACCAGATTAGTGTTTTCATAATCTTCAGTATTCATTCTATGAAGCCCAGCACACTTGACAGTAATGGACATGAAAGTCAATGTGCCTTCAAACCAGTGCAATTTTTACACAACGATAGGCTGAGACCAAGGGTGTCTCTTCAAATGGAAAGACCAGCTTCCCACCCTGCTAATCTGCTGTCTCACTTCCTGGGAAGGCAGATTCATCAAGCACACCCCCATCAGCTGAGAGAGACACTGTATCCCCCTGTTTTTGGCCACTGCCTATTGCCGCCACACCCATGTTCTAAGAGGGTTGAGAAATGGTGTTACTGAAATCTCTGACTCATCTGTGGGCTATGAAATGCTGGATATAGTGTGGTTTCTGTCTGCATGGAGTCATTTAGAAACTAGGGTGACACCATAAGCATTATATGGTGAGCCATGTGCCACAGCATAAAGATGCATTTGCCATGGAAATAGAGAATAGGGAGAAAGAGGAAGACTTTCGGGAGCCCAGCCACTAAGGGGGGCCCCCTTTAGGGAATATGATATGATCGAGCCCCCCCCCCCAGAAAAGGTCAGCACCCCCCGCCAACTCTGGAAAATTAAAATTTTGCTTAAGGTCTCACAAAGGGCCAGACCAAGCATGGCAATGGGGGGGTGGCATTTGGGGCATTTGGTATAATTTCTCTGGGGCCCAGACATATCTTTGGACAATCCTCATAGAGGGAGACAGAGTTTCTCCTGAACCATACCTACCATTCTCAAATAAAATGCGACAATAACAGCAGGACAGAGTGGGCCTCAGTGGGGTGGCCATGGTGACTTCAGCTGTGAGTATTGCTGTGAGTATTGTTTTGAGTATTGTTGCTCGGGGCCCTGGTGAGGGTTAGCTGGATACCTTATCTGATGCCTGGCAGTCTGCTGTAAGGCCTTAGTGTGGCCTCTCAGGACCATTGCACCCAGCCTCATCCACATCACAAGCAAAGTGCAGATATGCTTCTAAAACACACTTTGTTACTTTATTTGTTCAACCTCGGCATCAGGAGTCAACAACACAACAGGCCAGGGTTGTGTGAATCCTTCCCACACAGCGGATCGCACAGCAGCACCCTGCAGGTGCTTGGCAGGGCTCTGGGTGGTGTTTAATGGCCAGCTGGGATAGCCTGCTGTATGTGGATTTCCCGCTGTGGACCCCAGTCATGTTCCAGCCACATCTCAGCTGCAGTCATCAGAGAAGCAGCCCAAAACATGAACCAAATGAAGAATAAAATGTACAGGCAACTGTTTTTAAATAAACTTAATTATTGAAGAAGTTTTTATTTAAGAGATGCCTGTACAATCTTTCGATTCGGCAAACAATTTATTTATTATTATTTATTTTTTTATTTATGACTTCGGTAAAAGAAAATCACATCACATATTGCAGTTAATGTTTCAGTTCATTTTCTTATAGAGCTTTAATTACCTAAATTTGCATTTTTTCTTAATTTGTACAAAATTCTTTAACAACGCACTGGCTGGAACAGTCACCCTGAGTGCGCATCTGTGTTTATCTGCTTTAGATAGTCCCAAGGAACTCCTGCATGGGAGCAGCATGGTTTTGAAACTCTACGTTGGGCTTCTTGCTAATTCAACATCTGAGGCACATGAAAAAAGCCTCAGGAGAAGATGAACACTCTTCTAATTTTATTTTCAGCTTTTTTTTTCACCCATGGCGGATTCAGGTAGCAATGTCTGCTTTTAGAGCGGTGAGGTGGCACTCGAGGGTTTGCCGTTACCGTTGGACATGTATCAAGTTCGTTTTGGTCCTTTGTGTGTGAAACGGACAGTCAACTAAATCAGCAACATGGGGGGGGAGTTAAATGGGCTGGCGGAGGCCAAGTATTCTGGGCAATACTGGTGAATCCATGCTTTTAACTTCCACCGCCACTCACTTTGTTGGTGTTTCATTTGAGCGCTTCTTAGTTGTACCAACTGGTGGACTCTTTAACCTCTGTGCTGTCCGTCGTCCCCACTCACCCGTGTCATTTAAGAGCCTCGAAGTGGTGGTTCAACTTCACAGATCTCCAGGGAATGCAATGCATCATTTAAAACATAAACTGCTTTTTCTCCCAAGCAAATGGTAGGCTTGGCCTGATACCTGCACTGCTGTTGAACCCAGCTGGCCTTAACACCTCTCCTGGAGACTCACCAAAATAGTTGTGACTGAAAGGAAATTTTCCAGATTAACTATATAGGATTAGCTTAACTGAGTCCTGCTGTGTTTGGAGAAGACTGCCCTTTCATTGGCTGGTGTGATATGAGTTTCTGTGTAATTTTCCTCCAAGGTGACTGTGATGGGGAACATTTTGGGAAACCTGCTGAACTAGTGCATTCATTCTGGTGTTAATTGATACGTTTGCTTCAGGTTGTAAGGGATATATTGGAGCATTTATTTAATGCATTTCAGTGGTCAGGTTATGATGCAGCCCCCTTTTGTTACTACGGATCATTTCCTGGTCGGGGCATTGTTCCGTAGCTTACTGTGGTAAAACCTAAAGCTATGCCTCCTATTTTCTCACAGTAAAGGCTATTCCCGCTGTTGGTTTTCTGCTGAACTCCCTTTAAAAATGTACTTTGATAGCATTCACCTCAGCTGTTGTTCTCAGCTGTCATTTTGATAAATACAATTCAATAGCTTAATTTGCTGAGACGTTCCCCATTAAACTTTTTATAGATTCCCCAGAGCATTTGTGTTGTACTATAATTTACTGCAGTCACATATCGTTTTGATTTGACTTCCATGAAGGCAGCGAAACCCTGATGGGCTGTCGAATCATTTTATATAGGCACAGAATAGGAACATAAATGGAATGGGAAGGCATTTACCTGAGTTTGTAGGGCTGTGTTTTACAGAATGTCAGGACTGTCGTGCCTCAATTGGAGCTCACAAAAATATACTCTCAAAAACCATTTTTCTTAAGGAATGGGTTTGGACTAGGGTGGCCACCTAATCCATGTCAGGAAGGAAAAGTTGAGCTACGACAGGGTTTGTAAATGACCATTTCAAGAATTTCAATTGAAAGGACCCAGATTTCACTTAAGCACCGAGTTCTTGCTGTGTGCTGATTGGTCAGAATCCTGTAATCATGCTATGTGTCACTAATGTTAATGTGAAACAGCTGGATGAGTCTTTCAATCAAGGAAACAAATCAGTAAAAGTTCAAGACTAACCAAACGATTTAGCCGAGCATGGGAGCCTTTCGGCTTTAAAGTAGTTTGTAAAACTTGACAGTAGCTCAGTGTCCCCCCTGACATGGACCCTAGTTTGGACCTGTCTGATGTGAGTACCAAGTTACATGGGAAGCTAGACTACACAGATGTGCCTTAAAGAAAGTTTGTCTTCCGATGTGTTCTGCAGAATGCTATTCCCATCCTTTATACATTGCTTTCATGCATGTATTTGTGATACACTTCTGTATTGATGGCTGAATGCTGCTCTGCATTGTTGGCAAGAATTTAAAGTTTTATGTCATAATCACCAATTGAACAAACTATTCATATCACATCACACTCCAGAGGTTAAAAGTGGTCCAAAAACATCACTGGTTAAAGTTTTATTCATCAGTATGTCTTTGCAATTCAGAGGGACCCTCTGTCAAACTTGCAATGAGCAGCTTTATTGAAACCCCCACCTGAGAATGTGGGGAAACTGAGGGAGGATTATACTGGAATAATCTGGAATTTATCTGGAACTCCAGTGTGCATCTACACCTAATTATATGCAGCCACATGCACATATGCAGTGACACACAGACACACGCTGAATCATTTATTCACAAATAAAAACACATGTGTATATATATATGTAATAGCACACAAAACACTCATACACACACTAAAATATATTCATACACAAGTCACAATAGAAACACACA
>JAAGVU020000035.1:16681231-16695196 GCA_011763525.2 Mormyrus iriodes | reverse complement strand
GTCTCCCACAGCCCCTCTGAACACCTCTCTGCTCACACTGGCTGAGGTCCATCATGCTGGCAGGGTAGGCGGGATGTAAAGAACTAAAATCAAAACTGAAATACAGGAAGAGGGTTGTGATCAAAATACAGTTGTTAAACCCTTTGGGGAAGCCTGGAGGAAGCTTGGACCCAATCAGCAGACATGCCTTGATGTAGAACATGGTCACCCCAAAAAACTGATTGTGTACACCAATCAGCTATAACATTAAAATCACTGACAGGTGGTTAAGTGAATAAGTGAATAACTGATTATCTTATTACAATGGCAACTGTCAAGGGTGTCATTATATGTTAGTCAAGTGAATAGTCAGTTCTTGAAAAATGGGCAAGCGTAAGGATCTGAGTGACTTTGACGAGGGCCAAATTGTGATGGCTAGATGACTGGGTCAGAGCATCTCCAAAATGAACGATCTTGTGGGGTATTCCTGGCATACAGTGGTCAGTACTTAGCAAAAGTGGTCCTACAAAGGCAAACTGGTGAATTGGAGATGGAAAGGCTCACTGATGCAAATGGGGAGTGAAGGCTAGCCTGTTTGGTCTAATCCCACTAGAGATCCCATAGGTACCACCTACCTAAACATTGTTGCAGACCAAGTACACCCCTTCATGGCAATGGTATTCCCTGATGCCAGTTACCTCTTTCAGCAGGATGTGTCCTTACACACTTCTTAAATTGTTCAGTACTGTTTTGAGGAACATGGAAAAGAGTTCAAGGTGTTGACTTGGCCTTCAAATTCCCCAAATCTTATTCCGATTGAGCATCTGTGGGATGTGCTGGACAAACAAGTCCAATCCATGGAGGCCCCACCTCGCAAATTACAGGTCTTAAAGGATCTACTGCTAATGTCTTGGTTCCAGATACTACAGGACACCTTCAGAGGTCTTGTGGAGTCCATGCTGTGACAGGTCAGAGCTGTTTTGGCGACACAAATGAGACCTGCACAATATTAGCCAAGTGGTTTTAATGTTATGGCTGATCATTGTGTATATATAGAATATGTTTATGTGTGATTGTGAGATCAGGCTCTGTTTATATGTGGTTCTCTTGTGAGGGACAAACCTTCGACATCTTGATTAGTCCCCCTAGCGATGGCCTGCTGGTTTCCTTGTTGGGCAGGGAGGTGGACAAACCAGCATGGCCCAAGCTGCAAGTGCATAGTCTTACAGTCCCAGTACCCTCTCTCCCTCCCGACGGAGAAATGGCTCTCTGTTTAATGCAGTTATATTCCTGTCTACAAGGACAAAACAAATACATGGATACATATCGCGCCAACAGACAACAGAAGTTGCAAAATCTAAGCTTCTCATTTTAATATTATTTATGCAAAACCCAATACCTGTTAAGATTGTTTAAGTGCCAAAGTCCTTTGTGTGAAAAACATGATCATTTGCGGAAAGATATTAGCATCAGAGTGGCATGGGAAGCAGGCAGGGTTGCTTTTCTTATGGGGGGGGACTTGACACATTAGTCACTGCTGTCTTTGGTCAGGTTCCTGGTAAACTTTTTAGTAAAGTGAATCTTTCACTCTCAATAATTGCTGCATTTCAGGGACACTCTAAAAATATTTCCTGGAAAATAAATATCACAAATTGCTCTTTTTTCACCAGAGTTTTTTTTACTCTTGTTTAACTAATAGTAAATAGTATCATAGCATATCACACTACCAGCTTGTAAGGAATGAGATGTTTAGAAGATGGATGAATGGATCATAATTTCTCATTCACGGGGTTTAAACTCCTCTTTACACATACAGTATATAGCTGGATATTTTGCTAAATTCCTTCACATTGCAAGCTTTGTTCAAGAATACAACAAATATACCATTAAGTCCCGGTGTGTAATGTCAATTCTTTGAGTTACCAAAATGTTCCTCTCCTGTTGCTGTCACACAATGAGGTCCAATATGTTCACAGTGCCTGGAAAATCAATGTCACTATTGGTTTCTCTCTACTTCCTGGCAACAGATATGTGATATATATCACATCTCCCCCAGCTTACATTTAATAACAGCCTCAACCACTCTAATGGGCCACTGTGTATTCACTGTATTGTGCGCAGATATAAAAGGTAGTGTTCCCAGCATCCATGTCTGCAAATGCACCATCATGCAGAATGTCACCTCCAGCTAATTAAAGTGGGTGGGGTGGAGGCGCCATGGGACTGAGCTAACAAACCATCGCCCACTGCTGCCCTGGCAGAGATGTCATTTGATTTATGCCAATACCTGGCCTGGATGGAATCATACAGGTAGTTAGCAACCCTCAGTATGTAAACTTTGCTGAGTGACACCTGGAGAAAATTATACACACCAGCAGGCCAAGCAGGGGGTTGTGGGGGTTGTGCGTGTGGGGGGGGGGGGGGGGTTCCTTAGCTGTCAAATGATTCTCGGCCTCATGCTGCTGACCACACATGTCATAACAATGGCTGAAAAGCCGAAAATTGCAATCTCTCCTGTCGACATCTCTGAGGTGTTGAGACCAGCTTCACAGACAGAATGTGTTAGCCATTCACCAGGGTGTTTGCCGTTGGGCTTGGGAGGGGGACTTCTGTTTCTTACAGAGATGCACTTTAAAGCTGCGGTGTGTGCTGGCCTGCTCCTTACACCCCCAGTGGAATGGGGCTGTGGGGGTGTGGAGGTGTCACCATCTCCTCCTATTCAGGAAGAGCCAGCAGCACCATGCCTTGGACCTTTTGCCTGTTTTACTGCTTGCTGAGTTTCCTCAGACAGTGGGGTGATTTCCCTTGTGTCATCTGGGCACTCGTTTTAACCTGAACCCATGTCTGCTGTATTTGTGTGAGCAGTGTATGCTGATATTGAGTGTGTGCGTATATATGTGTGAGCAAGTGTGTGCTTTTAATGAGTGTCTGTGTGTCGAGTGGATGTGTGTGTTTGAATGAGCACTGGATGCATGTGTCAAGTATATGTGTTTGTGCAAGGGGCGTCTATACTGTATGTGGAGTACCTGTGTGAGAAGTAAGTGTGTATCAAATGTATTGAAGGGGGTATCAAAGTTCAGAATGCAGGGTGTCCTCCTGGTATTGGTGCAAGCTCCACCGAGTGTCAACTACCTTTCAATCTTGTGCTTGTTTGGTGAGAAGAAAGATCTCGTCCAAGGTGACACATGGGCCAGTATGTCTGGATTCAGATTGTTTGTTGTGTGCAATCAGGATCATCACTGGATGCCCCGGTACCTGCTCCCAGCTTTAGATGATGTCATTCCAAGGTGTAGCTTCTGCATGTGCCATGTGACAATGGAAATGACCCAGTCACAACGGGATGGGCGGAGACTGGAGTTCAAGTAGGTGGTACAGGGAAAGCGACTCTCTCATCATCTTACTGAGGGGCTTCCTAATCCAGTAGCAGTATACATAAATTAATTTATGGCTCACAACAGAAGAGAAACCCTTGAGTGTCCACTGTAAATGAAACTCACTGCTCTGGAGACAGGCCTGTGTATTGGTAACTTAAGTAAATTTCCATATATTTCCATTGCGAAGACAAAGCAAAGACATGCAACTGAGAGATTTACTGGAATGTAAACAAGCAAAGAAAGGGCATCTCAGGGATTAACCATCAGAGGGCTGAAAAAAAGACAGATTAAGTAGAAGTAGTGAGATGCGTGCTGGGAGGCCTGCCATCTGCCGCTCTGGCTATGAATCCACAAAGGAAGGGCAGCAAACAAAAGATTGTCATAGTGTAGATGTGTGCAACTGAAGACAGTAAACTTTGTCTTACATAGAGTAACAAGCAGACGAATCCAACTGATGAAACAATGGCTGTCTGGGTTGAACCCAGTTTGACTCTGCATTTGTTCTTCTGTTTTGTAACAGGCTAGCAGATCCACGGTAAACATGGGAGGGAGGGCAATACAGCTCATACAAAGCTCTCCTCAAATGTACATGCAGATCCGCTCTTCGGTCCTTTTAAACCTCTCATAACAGTTGTCTCCTTATAAACCATCCATTACACTCCAAACAAGCCTCTTCATATAAACTTCTCCTCAAAGTCATCGTCTAACAGGTCTCTTGAGATCTTATGGAATAAAATTCACCTCAATAAAAATGTACTGTTTCCTGCTGGATCCTGGGTTAGGGTTCCATTAATGATGTGGACACCGCATAAATTGTACGTGCTGGGTTAGGAGGAAAGACTCATAAATAATGTAGTCTTATTACTTCAGCATCACAAGACTTTCTCTGAATCATCTTCATAGTCATATTGTTTTCCCAGTGTACAAATATGCTCAGATTGAAGTGGTGGATCTGTTTCACTCTGCATGTGCAATAGCCTCTGTTGACTTCACTTTGATCGGTCAGGTGGATGCAAATATGGAGCTCGTTTGCATGCCAAATCTGAGCGTGAGGAGACTGTTGGGGTAAAAGCTAACACTCCCACCTGCCTATCTGGCTCCCCTCCTTGCTCAGGGAGAACACACACCTCCTGTTATTGCATTCATCCAGACCTCTTTATTGGAGCAGCTTTTGAATGGGAGTGTGCCAGATGACAGTTGCTACGGGAACCATAAATACCAGCGAATAAGGGGGCAGTGCAGATAAACCGGCTGTAATCGGGCCTGTGAAATCGCAGGATTGGGAGAGAAGGCCTCCTTTAAGAGACACAAACACGGTTCTCCAAATTAGGGATGCTAGGTGACAGCTTTGCTCTCGCTCCCTGCCATACTCCATATGCTGCCCTTTCACGTGCTTCAAGGTTGAAAAGAGGAGACATTACTTAAGAAAGCAGACAGGCGAGCAAAAGACTGAAAGGTCATATCCAAGCAGCAGCCCATCTTGAAACTCCTGAACAAGGTGCTTAGAATGTCAAATTGTATGTTTGCTTGGAAAGAAAGCTTCGGTTCTGCTCTGACCATGTCATGACCCGGAATAAAGTCTCTGAATGCTCCTGGGTTGAGACAGCTATGTGTGAAAGCCTGAAGAGGATGACTGAAGGGAGATGAAAATAGCTTTTCTGGATGAGGAAATCCTATGGTTCTGAAGCCTTTCATTCAATTTCCCCTTTCTATTTTTTATTTTTGAGGTTTCTTGGTCTAAATTGTACAATTTCTTCATTTTTTTAAAATGGGTTATATTCAGCTCACTAAGTTCCTGGCAGGGGCAATGTAATGGAAATCTCCTGTAGTCAGTGACAGACCTCATAGCCCTATGAACAGCAGGCTTTGGGGGCCTCAATGGAGCCATTCTGTAATTTGGCCCGTAGCTGTTTATTTTGTGAGCTGCAGTCACACGGTCAGATGGCTTAATCCCATCGTTGTTGCCGGCAGTGTATGACTTGGTGGCTGCAGCACTTAGACCAGCACCCCACCCCCTTGCTTGACTGGCACCCATGCCCCCTGTTGCCCCATGCTCATGTCTGGAGGGTTCAGCCAGAGGCATCCCAGGACAGGGGGAAGGTGGGTGGTGAACCCTACCAATAAGTGATCACTGTCGGTGGTAGCACAGTGTGATGGGTGAGAGAAATACAGTCAGCAGGGCTGGGGCGGGCTGGGGGGATACATGAAGAATTTCAGAGGATATCAGAATAATATTGCAGCACAGATAGAGAAGGAGTGTGAAGCTGAAGTTAGGCTGGCGACAGAGCATAAATCTCCATGCCGGTAACACGTGTCGAGACCCCCTCTGTGCAGTAAGGATGCTTGGCGGGGGCCCCAGGGGGCTGGCCTTGGACCTACATTTTATTTCCCCCACTCTCGCTCTCTAGTACTGCTCTACTGCCTCAGCCGGCACCTCTCTGCTTTGACCCACATCTATGGCTTGTCTGCGAACCAAGCGAAATGGGTCACTGATCTCACTCTGTTTTTTTTTCTTTGTGACTGTTATTGTCTCGGTCCACGCTTGTTGCTATTTTGCTTTTTAAATCTTTAATAAATTGTCTCAATAGATTTCTGACACCTCTGCAATAAAAAAAATTACTTGACTCCTGTCTGGAGTGACCTCATGATATGATATGATATGATATTAGGAAGTTTGCAGTGCTTTTCAGGAAGGAATAATGGCAGACAATCAGCACAGTGGCGTGTGTGTGTGTGTGTGTGTGTGTGTGTGTGTGTGTGTGTGTGTGTGTGTGTGTGACAGGATGGGAAGCAGCAGCCACAGCAGGTCATGGTCTGCTGTCTTCTTGCTGAACAACTCAGCAACATGGCCCTTCCCAGCTCCGCTGCGCCAGGAGAAGCCTGACAGGATGCTGTCACAGCGACTCTCAGCCAGCACCTGGGCTCATGGCCCTGGCCGTCCATCCTGCAGCATCTGGGAGTACACGCTGCACCTTTAAGGAACTTCATCACCATAATTCACCATCTGTTATGAAAATCTTTTTGGACAAAATGGCCTGTGACTTTCCTAGCAAGGTCATTGAGAGACCCTGGAATATTGTAACTGGTAGTGGGAGATGATGCAGTGTGATTTTCACTATGACTGACCCTCGGAGAGGCATTATGCTTATGTCAGCTTGAAAAAATTGGCTAGAGCTTTGTGACCATACAGGCGGGACCTATGTTTTCCTCCGGGCAGCAATACATGAAGTGAAATGACTCTAGCAGTTGAATTACTAGGTTGTTCTGATGATGGCCAGGTGACTTTAATGTACCCAAAGAAGCAATATTACAATTCTCATATGTTGTTGTAACGGTATTTTAATTATGAAAATGAACACTGAAAGTATTATTTAGACATTTATATGTCTCTGAAAAAAGCACTTGATTCAACCCTGTGATTATCCCCAGGCATGCTCTGGGATTTGAGAGATTTTTGTTCTAATAACAAAGCTTTATATCCTGACTCATCGGCTGCTTTGGAACTTGTTAACATGGCAACTGAGTAGAAAAGGAGAGGTCTTAACTGACGTTTTCACAGTTTTCTCATTAACAACACTCAAGAATTGCCTTCCCCTGCTTTCACAGCTCATGTTAAACACCTTTACTAAAGCCTGTTATGATGATCTGTCCTTCAGCAATTTATTACAGATGCTGTTGTTTATGTGCATATATACATAAACAACCTTAAGAATTTTAGAGACATTAATGACCATATATGAAATTTCACCCATACACAGCACAGACAGCACCCTTTTTAGAACCTCGCAGTTCTCTCTCATATCTGGTAGTTTGACACCATGAATCCTAAAAAAGCCAAAGGTGCTGGGATCTAATTTTGACAGTTGTAAGTAAAACAAGGATAGGAAAGTGGAATGGGGCAGGCTATGTTTGCATCCTAATGACACAAAGAGCTATAGAAATAAAAACAATAGTACTGAATCATTAAAAATTTTTTAAAAAGCTAAAAATCTGAACTATATGTTCAGTTTAGTTTTAACAGCTGCTTATTAGGCATTGCACATCAGACTTATCTCATTTTCCAAATTGTGGCATGTCTTGTCTTGAAATGGTTCAGAAAATAAATTTCTGCCTTTCTCTTTGAGACTGACTTAATGAAAAGCACTGCTGTCAGGCTGCTAACTAAAGACGAGCTTCCCTTTCATGGGATAATTTGTTTAGCATTTTGTGAAAGTAAATTTCTAAGATTGGACTGACAGAGTAATTATGAACCAACTGTAGCTGGTCAGTCACTAAGTTGTAGGAGAAAATCACAATCAGAATAGTAAATGCTTCCTAGTGGAATCATGCGGAGAAGCCTTGTTCTCTCCTCATAAACTACTGTAAGTGTTTCTCAACCCGGTCCCTGGGGGCCCACAGCAGTCCACGTTTTAGCTCCTGGTGAACTGTCTGGCAGGTAGCTGTGAAGGAGCAAAAACGTGGACTGTCTGTGTAGGCCCCTGAAGACTGAATTGGGAAACGCTGAGACTTGCCTGCAACCAGCATACTGAATGTCACTAAAATTAATGTTTTTCAGCTCCATCCTTTTGAAATATATGAAGGAAATTGATTTCCTAAGACTTGGCACCTCTTCCACAATGTAAAGGCAGAGGAGACACATCCTCGTTGGCTGCATATTCTCCATGCTCGTTTCCTTTTTGCTCTGAGCATTTATGACCTGTGGGAGCTCATTAAGAAGACATACGAGTGGCACCGCTGTGAGTTCACCTGCTGAAGTTTTCTCTTCTGCCTCCCTTGTTGGAAAGCTAGGACTCCAGGTAACCCATTTCTTGAACTGCTTTGGATCCACAAGGTGGTTCTTCACACTTGCAAAAATCTGTCTTGCTTCCCTGTGTGGGTGTCCCATCTCAGGCGATATTCTGGCATCTGCTTGCAAGAAAAAGTATATCTGTAAAAATGACTAAAAGCTGGTAAATCTCACAGTAATGTACCAGTGTAACACCGGCTAAGCAGCACTGAAGTGAAAAAAATTCCTTAGTCTCTCAGAGTATCTAACAAGCTCTCCAGCTGGTGGGTGATTCATGTAAGATGTTACATGCATGCATTATAGAGGGTTCAAACTCCATGTTACCTGTCGTCAAGTTATCCATAGGAAATCATAGCCACATGCATATATGTGGTCTGCTGAAGCCTTTAGTATTAGCATCATGTCCATAAATAGGCAGCCTGATACTGAACAGCTGTCATACTTATGTGGGACATGGTGTATAGTGTCACCTAACGTTACCCCCCAAAACCACCACAATCCGGCCAATGTGGATTCTGTGATTATGACCCTCAAGTGTAATTATGTGGGTATTTAAGTATATAAGCCTGAAATTGGAAAAGTTGTCTAGGTTAATGATATAGTAACTTATAAGACCAGGAAGAATATAACTCTGGTAATTTGAGCTGGTGAATACTCCTCGATTAGCAACTACCTTGGTTAGCGATCGTACGTAAAACGACGGTAATAGAAAATTCAATTTCTGACCAATTTGTGCATTGATTACCAAATTTTGCATGTCTGATTGCAGTGCACGATGGAGCAAGACGGGTCTTTGAAGTAGAATGAACAAAGTGTTGTTAAAAATGTACGCTTCTTGCAGCATAAAAGAAATTGAGTATGGAAGGCTAAAGTTGTAAGCACAGTTGTGGTTACGCTTTGGCTACTGTGATTTTCACTTAGCATTCATGTTGCTTAAAGACCCAGTAATTGAAACGGAACTAGGTTGCTAAACAAAGAGTGGTTGTATTCGTGTCCCAACCCACTGCTCCAAATAAATCCTCTGTTCAGTCCTTTCATCATGTGATTTTTATAGGAATAGTATGCTAGAATCAGCCTAATGTGCTGCATTCTTCATATATGAATGTTGATAATATATATGTATATCTTTCTGTACTTTTTGGCACACAGATTTGATTTTAACATTCCAGGGATGAATTTCTCATGAAAAGCTCATCAGGGTGCTAGGCAGCTGTGTAGATCACCAAGTATTGTATGACATTGCAGAGCATCCAACAAGAAACCTCTCTCTGCACCACATTGTCAGGAATATAATCCGTAGTGGGGTCTCTGATCCACACACAGGGGCAGAAGAGAAGATTCTACTACAGAGTGTCACGCGGCAGCAAAAGTATTCATAGTGCATATATTAAAAAGTATGTTTATGCGTTTTGATATAGAATGTGGCAAGGTCACTCCTTCTCGACAGTGAAAGTATAAAATATCTCTGTCATGTATCTAAACATGACCTCATAAATGATTTAAAGCAGAATATTTCAATGTCTTTTCTTCTTTAAAGAGGAACGTGTCAAGATGTTTTCAGGGGACTTTTTTCTGTGAGTCCTTTGAATGCTGCCTGGGTTTCTGTGAAAATACAATGTGACTCCCTTGTCTGTCCATATTGATGACATCCTTGCTTAACTGACCTAACCCTAATCCTCGACTGCTGGCATTGGCTGGGCTCGGTCACATGATCACCAATCACCATGGTCACCCTCTGGAGGCCTTTCCCACTGTTATGAAGCCTTGGGTGCATCCGAATTTGCATACAGGAATGCACCACTTAACATGATGGGTCACAGATTACTTTCTGGCCAATAGAATGTTAGGCGACTTGGATGTTATGTGAACATCATACTTAATACAAACCTATACAGTATACTGCATTTATACTGTACCTGTACTGCCTAAATGTCCACTTTTTAGAGAGAGAGAGTACACATTATAATAACCCTAAAAAATACACTAAAGTCAATACATAAATGGGTGATACAGATGTTTATTGTCGCTATCAAATATTATGGGTTTTACAAGTTAGATACATATGTACTGTACCATTAAACAGCTGGCAGCAATTGCTTTGCTTACACCAGCTACACATGATGCACTACAACCAGTTACATCTGCTGTATCCTGTTAGCCGGCAAGGAATTTTCAACTCTGTTTTAACCTTATGGAACCTTGGACGTACATGCTCTCGAACGTGTTGAAGGACGTTAAGCAATGCATAACTGCATTTGTTTGCTATGTAGTAGGCAAAAATGTGCAAAAATGAGCAGAATGTCTGAATCTTCAGTATGAATGAGATGTTTAGAGAGCAGTACCCGAATGACCTGCTACATTCTGTGAAATTCCAAAGCGTGCAATCAATGGACTCTACGGTATCCAATAAGGCCACTGGAGCTGCAACCAGAGACAAAGAACATCACTTTCTCAGAAGCTTGTGTCAAGATGGCAAGAGGAAGTGCAGTCTTTGTGCAAATTTAAAGGTGCCATAGAATGAAAATCTGATTTTACCTTAGCATAGTTGAAAAAGGAGCGTTCCGTACATGGAAATGACATACCATGAATCTCAAACACTGTTCCCTCTTCCAAATATAATTACTGAATATGTGAAAAAAGGAGGTGAAACGGGCTGTTTCAAAATTTCTAGACTATTATGTAACAATCTTAACCACGCCCCCAAACTTAAGATATGCCAGCCCACTTTCAAGCTCAATGGACATGCGCCTTTAAAACAGTTCTGCAGGTATTGTGAAGAACAAAGCAGAGGGCAATAACCAAAATGGTAGGCTGTAGGCGTAAGTGGGCTGTTCGAGGCTGTCGGCACTTTTCACACCCTTCCCAATGAACCAAACTGTCAACAGGCATGGATGATGGTCACCTTTAACAGGTAAGTCAGAGGTACATTTCCCAAAAGCTCCAATTAGCAACTTACAAAGCAGAAACTGTTCAGTTGCATGGTTCTATCTGTGTAAGTTGCTATCATTGCTTGCAACTATGCTTTTGTGAAATTGTATACAAATTTAGCAACAAACAAGCTTTATTTACTATTTGCACAAATACAAGTACAATGGAATGCTTCTTTTTCCTGAATCCATCTTGGCACCTTTAAGTAGAAAATAATACCCAGTAACATAAGTTGACTCGAATATGTAATTTTTTTCATTGATAGTTTTAAACAGTGAACTTTCATGGTGGTCAAGCTACGTCATTGATAAACATCCGGGTCAGTTAATGTGCAAGGCTGTATGTCTGAGTGCATTCATACTACTCTCATGCATACATGCAGTATGTACTACATTAATAGTCAAGTAGTAGGCTTCTAACAGAATTCAGTACATATTGTGCAAGTACTGTGCAAGCATTCAAATGCAGCCCTTATTTTTACTAACCCGTTCTCGCACTGCTTGGTTTGGTTATGTATTACCCGTTTCTTCCCTCTCCTTTCTGCATTCTGAGAGCTATTGATAATGATGTTTCTAGAGCATAAAACATCCCTGCAAATGTATCAAACCAATTAAACCTAGACCTCACCCATTTTTCAAATTCTGATTTGTCAGGGTCTTCAGCATTCTCTGGCAAACACCATTCCTTGGCTTAACTCCAGGGGTGTGTCCCAGTAACCCTATTGCAGTCAAGGCATACTGATTTGATGTGGTCTGACATGTTATGGTGTATTCTCTCTGAAGAATGAATTGCTGAGGGAGGAGAGTCTGAGCGCTTGTTGATTGGCAGATTGGTTTTATGGCCTTTTGTGACCTTTGCCACCTCCCAGTCGTGACCCATGGTCATGAGCTGTGGATGATGACTGAGAGAACGAAGTAACAAAAATAAGTGGACAAAACTTGCCTTCTCTGTAGGGTTGCTGGGCACTCTCTATGACAGGGCATGGAGTTTGGAGATCTGGAGGGACCTCAAAATAGAGCCCAGTTTAAATCTAGAGGAGAAGGTTGAATTGGTTCTGACATCTTACAAGGATGTCACTTGGTTGGCTCCCAAGGGAGCTGCATCAGGTATGTCTCGCTGGTCAGAGTACCAGGGGTAAGCATAGGAGGGATTGTATCTCCCAGAAGACATGATTGTAGCCTTGGGACAATAGGTCTTGTCTGACCTGTTTAGCATTCTGCCACCCTCACCTGGAAAAGTGGTCTGATGATGGATGTATGGAGAGCCTCCAGGTATGGAATACTGTCTATAAAATGCTATGCATTAGCTGCCACATAGCAGCCATATTCCGCCTGTGGAACAGACTCTTCCTTTCACTGCAGTGGTGAAGCTTCAGTGCAATTAGGTAATCTTGGAAGACAAGGCAAGATTGTAAGGGGAGTAGCGGTCTACATCATCAGCTAGAACAATGATCTCCACCTTGGCTACAGACACCTTCCGAGGCCATTCCTGGGGGGTTGTTTCCTTCTGTCAGTATGTACAAGACCGGGTTGTGTCTCTGCCTCCCTCACCCAAACCCTTAAAACTAAGGGGAGCAGCTGAGATTAGAGCTGGAGGGGCGAACAGAACGCAGAATGTCCAAGAGTCCTTGGGGGATGGTAGCACATCAAGACGTTGTGGTTAATGTATGTCTTCCGAAACGAATTAGCCCATTTACTTAAGGGTCCGTAAAAACCCATGAATATTTGATGCCCCCCCCCACCCAGCCATTGATGAGTATATACGATGATTTCCTTATCTTATGCAGTCAGCCTGCAAGCTCAGTAGTTCAGAACATCTCCCTTGACATGCAATTTGGATGGGGGCATAGAATTCAGAGTGATGGCTGAAACACTGTCCAAGTTTAGAGTTTGTGGAGGACAACAATAAAATAGGAAAAACCGCTTTTTCTTCCTCCTGCCCCTAAGGTAGACTGGGCTTTACGGTTGTGCACCTTTTACAACATGTTAAATTTGAGCTTCCCTCTCAATGATCAACGGTAGTATTCAGTCTCTGATCTGCGCTCTCTGAGACATCATCCAGGTTCTTCACTTTGTGTGCCTTAAACAGTAATGCTTGCAGGATGTAATTTGTGTTAATGCTTCTTGTGGGCATTCAAGGGGCAGTGACCTTCAGTTCATAGTATCAAATGCTTTTGTAGGCTGTGGGTCCAAGACTGAAGCTTAGAAGACCTAGGGGATTCAGGGTAGAGATAGCTGGTCAGGAATGAAATCATTACATACCCACCCAAGGGACATTTCTATCCTGATGGCTGTAGTACCAAAACCCAACTTCTCCCCTTCGAGGAAACGTAAAATTGCTTCACTTCATTCCTTACAAAAGTAGAGTCACCCATGAAGGTATTCTGCAGGAAGTCTCTGCTTTACTGCTGCTACAGACCTGCTGAGGAGGAATGAAAATGTTTTCACAATTGGTGCCAAGCCCATGAACTGCTACACTACACTAGCCCGCGCAGAGAGAATCAGCTGTAAAGACACATGACGGTCATGCACATCAAAACACAGTCCTTTGACTGCAAGGCAAACTGTGGAAAACACTGGTGCCTTTTTCCTGTGTGTCACCCTGAGATAAATATTTAGCCTACAGATACTGTTAACATCTAACAGAAAGGCCCATCAGCTAAAGTACCCTTGACGCACAACCATTTTTCATTCATTCAAACTCTTTATTTATCTATATAGCCAAAGGGATATTTGTGAATCTGCAGTAACACTGAACTGGTTAAGTGGTTATAGAAAATAGCTGGATGAATATTTGTGACCCCTCCTGGAGCCGACACCTCATCGTGGTGGAGGGGTTTGCGTGTTCCAATGATCCCAGGAGCTACGTTGCCCGGGGCTTTATGCCCCTGGTAGGGTC
>JAAGVU020000035.1:16664970-16675327 GCA_011763525.2 Mormyrus iriodes | reverse complement strand
GATTGGTTGATTAGATAATTGCATTAATGAGAAATTGAACAGGTGTTCCTAATAATCCTTTAGGTGAGTGTATAGTTCTACTTTCTGTGGGCCTATAGCCTATCACAGGAAGCACAGGACACGATGACAGGGTGTCACATCCAGCCCCGCCCTACCGGTCTTTTTCCCTGATGTTTCTCGCAAGCAGGGCTGCTTCTTAGCCGCGCCTGTTGATTATCATAGTTACCTTATGATCTTGCCCCATGTTAATCAGTCACAGGTGCCCCTCGTTGCTTCCCTGGTGTTTAAAAGTCCCCGTGTCCTGTCTTGCCTCGTCGGTCATTGTCAAGTGCATGTCCCAGTGTAGCCTGTCCCTTCTTGTGCTGCATCCTTGACCAATAAAGTCCCCTTACGGGGTTCACCAGCTTAAGTCTGCGGCTGCCTCTGTCCAACCAGCATTATGCCTCGCCGTTCCGCACGCATTCGTGACAGAATGACCGACCACATAGTGTGCTCTGTAGCGGAGCCGGATCCGCCCGTCCCACGCCTGCCGGAGAACGTGCATCTGCTGGGCTTCTTCGTGTCAGAACCCGAGGTGACAGGCGCCACTGACGCTACCAGCAGACCCCTCCAGCGCTCCCCAGATCTCCTATAGCTGTTCTTCACCCTACAGGGACTGTTTTGAAGGTTGTGGGACAGCCCCGAAGTCCTGGACACACCCGACCTTCAGGCACTGTTCCAGGATCTGGACCAGGACTTCGCGGCGGTGAGCCCCACCTCCCTGCCACAGAAGCTGCCCGGGCTGCAGGAGAAGCTGTGCCGGATTATTGCTGCCCGAAAGAGGGCAGCTGCCGCCGCAGCACAGCTCCTGCCTCCTGAGGGTCCCGCCAAGCCGCGCGCTCTCCCCACGGGTCCAGCTGAGCCCGGATGGCTCACTCCAGCTGGCTCCCTGTCACCAATGCCCAGACGGCTCTCTCCTGCCCGTGCGCCGCCGTCGCCCGGACGCCTCTCTCCTGCCCGTGCGCCGCCATCGCCGGGATGGCTCCCGCCCGCCGGCTCTCTGCCGCCTGCACCCAGAAGGTTCCCACCTGCCTGCCGGTTGCTGTCTCCTGGACGGCTCCCACCTGCCTGCCGGTTGCCATCATCCTAACGGCTCCTGTCCGCCGGCTCTCCGCCGTCGCCGGAATGGCTCCTACCTGCTTCCCCTTGGGCCTCCTCCTGGCGGCCCCAGTCCCGGCCGAGTCACCGGAGTGCGACTGGGACCCCGATCACCTCGCCTGCGGGAAGGGGGGCGGCTTGGAGGGCAGCCTTTTTGAGGACATGGAGTGGGATCCCTGGGATCTGAGTCCCACGTTTCTGGCTCCTACGGTCCCCAGGGGTTACAAGCGGCGAAGCTGTGGGCTAGCCAGCCGACTGCCAGGCAGGTCTGCGGTTTCCCAACGAGGAAGGAGGGGGCACGCTCGGCGCCAGACATGCCAGGGCCCAGCTGTCGCGTCGGCCCCTAGCTCCATTCCCGCGGCCTCTGTGGCACCCCTCAGCTCCATTCCCTGTCCCATGACCTTCTCAGCGGCCCCTGGCTCCGTGCCCGGAGCCTCCGCGTCACCCCCAGCTCTGTTCCCACTGTCTCCTCTTCGCCCCCTGGTCCCAGTCCCTGTCCCGTTGTCTGCTCATCGCTCCCTGGTTCCAGTCCCTGTCCTTCGGTCTCCTTGTTGTCCCCTAGTCCCAGTCCGCCGGTCCCTCGTCTCTCTCACTTCCCTGGCCTGCTGCCTCCTCGGTTCCCCGCACCCTTCCTACCTGGTTCCTTCCTCCTCGCTGGCCCCGGTGCTCAACTCATGGCCCTAGCCCTCAGGGCCGGCGTCATGCCCCAGGGGTCCTGCCCCAAGTTCCACCTCATCTCCCTGCCTTCGTCCCTCCAATCCCGTCATTGTTCCCAGTCACTGCTCCCCGTGCTCCACCCCAGGTCCCTGCCTTTGTTCCCCATGCTCCGCCCCAGGTCCCTACCTTCATTCCCCGCGCTCCATCACCAGTCCCTCTGGCCCCTAGTTTCCTTTCCGGGGTTCCCCCTCAGACTCATAACGTCTTCTTCCCTGGTCCCTCGTCTCTGTCCGGGTGTTCTGTCCCGTCTCTTGTTCCCCGGTTTCCAGAGCCTGTTCTCTCTGCTGGGGTCCAATTTCCAGGGCCCCTTGTTCCCCCTGTTGCTCCTCGTCCAGTTGTGGTCCTCCTACCTGTTTGTCCTGTCTGGTGTCCTGTTCTACCTGTCCCCCTGGATGTGTGGCTTTGCCAGTACCCGTTGACGTTCCCTCGGTCTATCTACGTTTTTTTTTTTTTTTTTTTTTTTGTGTTGTCCCTGTCGGCTTTCGCCAGCCTCCTGGTTGTTCCCCTACATCTGTCTGTTTATTCCCATCTCGGTGGTCCCTTAGTTCCTCCTTGTCCTGTCTGGTTCCCTGGTGGGTGCCTCTGTGGTCTCCACGGGTGTGTCTCCTAGGTTTGATTTTGCTTTTGTCTCCCCAGGTCTTCCCTCCAGTGTCTCCAGTCCTGTCCTGCCTGAGTCCGACGTCCTGGTCCTCGCCTGGTGTCCTGACCCTGTGTGCCCGTCTTGTCTTTGGCCCCGTGGGCTCCCCCTTGTTCCAGATGACGCACCCAGAGTGTGCACCGTTGGGGGGGGGGGGGTTCTGTCACGTCCAGCCCCGCCTTACCGGTCTTTTTCCCCGATGTTTCTTGCAGATGGGGCTGCTTCTTAGCCGCGCCTGTTGATTATCATAGTTACCTCGTGTTCTTGCCCCATGTTAATCAGTCATAGGTGCCCCTCGTTGCTTCCCTGGTGTTCCTCTGTATAAAAGTTCCCGTGTCCTGTCTTACCTCATCAGTCATTGTCAAGTGCATGTCCCAGTGTAGCCTGTCCCTTCTTGTGCTGCCTCCCTGGCCAATAAAGTCCCCTTACAGGGTTCACCAGCCTAAGTCTGCGGCTGCCTCTGTCCAACCGGCATTATGCCTCGCCGTTCCGCACGTAGTCGTGACACGGGGTCACCCTGGAACCATGCCTGTCTGACAGTTCGGGGAACATGTGGTCACTCAGTGAGCCAGTAAGGATGATATAAACACACTGGCTCACCTAAACTGCATGTCGCTGGACTGCTGGATAAAACCCATGTAAATATATGGAGAACATGCAAACTCCACACATGTTCCACACTCTCAGAACAAGAACTATTAAACCACAGTACTACAGTGCCACTGTTAAAACACAATATAACCAATTAAATCCTTTCGTCTGATTAATGCAGAGATTAGTGCAGTTTCATTGGATGATTAAGAAAACAAGTCATGCACAAAGAAAATCATTTCTGCACCCTTAGTCTCTAAGGATCTACAGTGTGGCTTGTAAACAAAACAATATCGCATGAAAATTGGATGTCACACAGAATTAAATGTATTTCTCGGGGGAATGAAGTGATGTGAAGCACCATACCGATTACCAGCAGTAATGTGATAGAGGGAAGAGCATTGACGGTTTCTACAGCGTTTCGGGAGACAGCTGCTGCATGACAGGGCAACGCTGTCGGGGGGTAGCAGAACGTATCAGTGTGTGTGCAGGGCACCTTATACCCAGCACTGCAGTTAGTCCTCAACTTACGTAACTAGCTAGCAGCTCGAAAAGTGGAAAATGGCCGTTCTGTTTTTTTGGCCGATCTTGTAATATTTCCATGTAGTAATTCTGTCATAGAAACGGCTGTAACATATTATCAGCTTTCAGCTTTCTGAGTCAAGGTTCAACCTGATGACTTGACTGGTGAGCACATGGAGAGGTCCAGCCTAAAACCATCGTATCTGCTGCATGGCTTAGTGCTCTGCACCAGTGGGTGGTCAGGCCCATTGTTTGATGAGAATACTTATTTTTTTGTATGGATTTAAAAAAAATAGCCCAAGCTTTTTTCTTAAATTGTGTTGGTAACACTTTACTTGTGGAAGCACAAATAATGTAGTCATACACTCTTAATATATTAATTACTAACTAAGTGTTTGTTACCTACTGATCCCATTTTTCTTCATTATTCATAATGGGTCATGTATTTCATACAGCTACTACATTTTTTCATGATTTATACTTGAGCACTAACTGAGTTACTAAGTTACCTGTGCTCCCTCAAGGAAAGTGTCACCATTATGTTTTAAGTCAGTTTGTAAAATCTTCCATATTGCACATATACATCGTGTCCATCCTGGGGCAGCAAAGAGTTTGAATTTAGATGGAAAACTGGCTATGGAGTAACTGTGCAAACATTTGTTCCCAAGGATCGGCAAACTGAATGTGAAGGCTCCAGTTAAGCCTGCTGTAAACGGTATGGCTATTGGGTGAATGTTCAGTTACTTGACTGGCAGTTACTACCATGCCAGAGCAGAACATTCAGAAAACTTCCTCTTCCCGTGTTTTATAGACCAGATTATCTACCCCGTGAATCGGGGGGGGGGATTCATCCACCCATGTATTGATTGAACTTCTTAGTTTCATCCAGGAGTCACAGATACAGATAGTCCCCTGTGAATTATACAAAATGCAGAACCTGAAATGCACTCCATACCACAGCAAACAAATGAAATAAGTCTAGTTGGGCTTGTTTGTTCTACAAAAACAAACCAAACGAAGCCTGAAAAATCAGATATTGCAAACATCCATAGTTCTATGACACCTAATCCAGGAACATGAAATGTTGCAAAACCATGTATCATTTTGGGAAAAGACATGTTGCACCTCCCTCCCCGACAGAATTATACAGTTGTGCAAGTAAATACAGTTAGCGACTATATGCAAATGTGACAGTACTTTTAAAAAAAATATTTTCTGACGATTATGTGCATGTACAATCCAATTTTGTACACCTAACTGCAGAGCATGCTGCAGTGACAGAGATCTTTGAAGCAGAATGCACAAAATGTCTACTTTATGAAGGATAGAAATTGAGTATGTAAGGCTGAAATAAAGTCATAGGCACAGTTGTGGCCATGCCTTGGCTACTGTAATGTTCACTTAGCGACCATTTTGCTTAATGACCTGGTTGGTGGAATGGAACTCATCGCTAAACGAGAAGTGGTTGTATAGCCTCGTTCAGACCTATGTTGTCTGAGCCTGGGGGGCTTGATGAAAAACCTGATTAGATACAGAATGGGACATAGATTCCAAGTCAGATATTTTTCCCATGTTATATATAATTTTGGATGATTTTTGGTTTCTTTCCTAGACTGTAATATCCACCACAAATGTATTTAGGGACCAGGATGGAAAGTGTCACTGATTCATTTATAGTGTCTTTTGCATTCAGCTGACATATTTACCCAACTGGGTTGTGCGAGAGAGGCAAGAGGTCCACACATTGCTGCTTTAGCAGCAATAAGAGCCACTGGCATGTCTTGGAGACAAGCTGAAGGCCAAGTGCTGCCAGGTGCCCATAGGGAGGTAAAGCTGAGGATGTTCCAGTGTGCCACCCAGCTCCACATTCGCTTGCCGTTGGGTCAGGAGCCATGTGGGCGGCTTTGCTACTTCCACTCACTAGGGGACAGAGGAGTGTGATTCATTGCCTGTCATTTCGGGGCATACTTCTGGGGAGGGATTGACTGTGATTAGATTACCTAAAGGAATCATATTGCGAGGACACAGCACTGTCCCACTTGGTGGACTTGGGTTGCCACTGTGCAGTCTGTTCCCTGAGAGCATTCTCAGTAACAGCATCCTTTCGATATGCCCCCCACCCTCCCACAGCCATCCGCCAAGTATACATCGCCATCGCTTCTGTGTTCCTGTGTTTGGGGGGGGGGGGGTGGAGTGCTCTTTCCTCAGCTCCTGGGGAGGGCAGGGGAAGGTTTGTGAGTCTCTCATACAAAGAATGATACCCTTGTGCTTCCTCGACGCAGGTCAGGAGACATACTATACATGCCTCATCAGTCTCCTTGCTTTGGCTCATTTTTTTCCAGTGAGGAAACTGTGTTATCACTGCTTTTACAAGTCCCCCCTCTCTCCCTCACCTTCTCTCTCTCACCCTCTGTGAGCATGTGGCGGTACCTCTGTGGTCTCAAAGAGTCGTATCGCTTTACACCGACTTGTCAGCTCACACTGTTGCCGTGGCGACAGACTACTGTCATGGCAACCTTGGTGAATGCCGGGAGGAGGGAAAGTGAAACCAAAGAGGAAAAAAATTGTCAGAAAGTCTGTATTTTCCTCATTAAACAATACTGAATATGCAGGCCTTGTCTTTTTTATTATCTTCTTACCTTCTCAGAATAGAAATCAGCCTGCTCACTGACTGGACAGGCAGCACAGTGCTGTTTGTAGGATAATAATGGCTCTTCATCACTTCATGCCAGCTTGCAGGGAGCTTCAAAAGCATGCTTATTACCTTCTTTTCACTATGGGACACTTATTTTGTGATGCTGAATATTGAAGCTGGGAATTCAATGGAGCCTTTAACAAGGGAGAAAGGATTCAGGTCAGTGGGTCTGGGCAAATACGTTTAACCTTATTACCTGCAGTGTGGTTGTGAATTCTGCGGGCTAGTTTAACGGGTGCCCGACAGTCCCGTAGGATCCCCTCTTCAGAATACATTTACAAAAGCCGAGGGAAATCAATGCCGAATCAATGCCCCTCATGTCACACATCTAGCTACTGGAATCTCCCACGTGGTCCCTGTGCTTTTGATGTAGGCAACGTCTGACAAAATTGGGCATCATAAAAATGTATTAAAAATACTTCCAATGGGAGCTGCAGCAATATAAACACATAAGCCATTACACACAGCAGACTATCAGGATAGCAGAGTAGTATAGCGTGAGGAAGGACTCTTTCTGCTACATCGAGCCTCTAACGTCAATCTCGAAAACAAATCTGTCACACTGTCTTTCACTCACGCTTGCAGACATTGCTTTTAATGGGCCTTGACTATGAATATTTTGGTCCCACGTACTTTTTATGCTCATTTCCAAACAGCTTTTATCCAAGGCAATCTGGGAATTGACTTAATTTTTTATTGCTATTGCATGACACAGAAAGATAATTAAAGCTATGTGGCTCACAAGGTCAGGCACTGTCAGGCCCTCATCTGCTAAGGAGAAACACCACCTGTTTCATTTTATTACCACAGAGGTGTGAAGTGCCGAGGTGACCGAGGGGACTGACGGCTGGGAGGGGGGTTTTATGGCACTTCCCCAAGCAGCCCAGGGGAGGCTACATGCAACTTTTGCCCTCGTAAGTGGCATTATCAGAATAAATGAGACCTGTTAATCTGGCCTTTGGTCTCATTAGATGAATTCCATTTACATCCTTGCTGCCAATAGCTATTTCGTTTACGAGAAGCTACAAATGTTCTGTATAAAGTTTAACAACAAAACAGGGATGATAAAACTTCAGTGTAAATACAGCAACAAATATTTTCTACAGCTATGCATGCTCTTGAAGATCTGTGTCTGTTTTATTCCACATTGTCATTTTATGTCCGTTTTTGATGTTGTTTTGCTGTTTCGGGAGGGGCTGAATTAAAACCAGCTGCTATTTTGGGGTGGGGGGGTCACAGAGTAACGTAATATTGCTGCTGTGTCTGAAGGCCTCTCTCTCTAGAGGAAAATTGGAGGCAGCACTCCCACATGGCTTGTCCTCATTCCTCCACAGCTCCCTCGTCAATTGTCTAGCAACACTGTACCCCCCCTGACCCCCCCCGCATCAATTTGCCCCCAACTCCGTGCCAAAGCCTGCAGCCTGCAGTCCAAGTCAATTTGTTAATTAGCATAAATTATAAAGTGATTAAATTAACCTTTTTAGGACCTGTTTCCCCACTGTGTATCCAGTTTAACATCATGTACACAAGTGCTCCAAAGGAGAAGACATTAATCAGTTTGTTTCCAGGCTGAAAGGATGGGGGGTGCAGGGGTTGATGGATCCTGCATTCTCTCTCCTCGGCATGTAAATAAACTTGTCTTTTGAGAGCATGTCACCCTCTTATACTTGTACAATCTTAAAGTACCTTTGCCAAATATTCCACCAAATTCAGGAGAAACTGCAGAAATCCTGACACCACCTGCTAGTGCTGAACTAATGCTGTGGAGGTTCATTTTAATTGCTCATGTTAATATTTGAACAAGGATATTAAGTCCAACCTTGCAGCTCATAGCAACAACGATTGATTAATGATCACCTTTCTTTTCAATGGGGTGCAGCTGCTATTTGTAATGGCCTCTTTTTCCTTCAGCTTACACCCAATTAATGGTGATTTTACTTTATGGCACTAGATCAGGGTTGTTCAAATCACAGTCCTCGGGGTCCGAGCCCCACTGATTTTCCAGCTTTCCTTTACCTGTAAGCCAGGTGTGAAGCGTCTGTGGCCAATCAGAATCAGTAATCATGAAACTAACTACTTGGGAGAACTGAAAACAAGGCCTGGATTTGGAACCGAGGTCCAGATATGAAGAGCCCTGAACTAGAGCATTCTGATATTAGTTTCTGGTCTTTCAAGTCATTTTGGTTGTAATTGAATAGTTCATATTTTCACATTGCTATGAGTGCTGAACTGTCACTGCACAAAGCTCTGTGGCTTTCCCTGCTGTAAGCTGCACATTTGTGTTCCCTGGAACGTTGGATTAAGGTGATTCATCATATCAACTGTACATAGATCTTGTGTGTGATGTATTGCCTGCCCTTCGCCAATCCATTACATTTAATCATGCAATGAAGTCCAATCAGCCTAGCCCCCTCCCCCCCCAGCCAGCAACAGAAGAGCAAGGACTGGTCTGGGAGATTGATTGGACCTGTTTGGCTGGGGTGCTGCAGTTTCAACTGGCCTGGCCCAGGGCTTTACCGGCCCACCAAAGACATATTCATGGAAGAGGCTTCAGCTACCAATGACAGTACACCGCTGATAATCCTTATTGATCAGCAGAGACAGGCTGGTGATAGATACATAAGTAAAATAGCCCCTCCTTGCTGATACTACTGGCTCTGGGCCCAATAATGCCATAGCGTGGCTAACTGTGTATGGAAAAAAAGGCATGGATATGTTTGCTTTTAGTGAAATTCCATTAGAGTTGTGGATTCTACAAGGATGAGCTCAGGAAGAAATAACTGTAATTTAAAGGTATTATACTTATATGGTATCCTAATAGTATCATTGTATGGTATCTGTAGTTTCATTTTGACAACAGCATGTTTATCAGCTTTCCTAAATGCAATTTTATCCAGAAAGTGATCATATCGTGTTACAGAATTACAGGGAGAAATAATCAATGGTAATTGAGGCAAGAGAACGGATTACAGTGGTCTGGAGCACTGATGGTTGATGTCACATTTGGTCGAATGTTTCCCAATGGATTCTCCTCTCCTCCCTCAGTTGACTGCATCACTCTCTCCATTACCCAGTGCTTTTCTCTCAGCTCTTGATGATTTTTACAGAGATATAAAATGAACCAAAGTCAGATAGCAGGATGCAAAACAACAAAGAATCACACAAAAGCATTGCACATGCTGACACGGTCCCGTTGACGTCATCATTGCACATGCAGAGCAACACAATGGTTCCAGAAGCAGTGTGAGCGTCCAGCCATTGCCTGGCATACACATAATAAGCTGCTTTTTAATGGAGGTCCCTTTTAATAACTTCATGAGCTCACGCTGAACCAAAAATCAATGAGGTGTCATGTCCACTGGTGGCACAGAGTCATAGAGGCCAGGCTGTCATCAGGATTCCATTTTGGTGAAGAGGCCAGCCTCACAGGGTGGAGGGGGATTTTTTGCCAAAAAAGCGAGAGATGGAATTATGTGTCAGTACAGAAGAAGACAAGGACCGTTAATCTGTCAGAGTCTGCAGATGCACTGGAGAATAGTATGTTTGAAAGAAGACTCTGATTGAGGGAAGCCAGGTGGTGGGAGAGAACACTATATAGTACAGGGCATGCAACAGATTGATTTTAACCAATCCAGGCCCAGACTCTAAATAATTAAGTCTCAAACATTCCTCAAATTATTAAATTATATACAGTACGTTTGCTATTCTAGTAAATAGTTATCATTTTGTATGGTATTCTTGTGCTCAGAAGATCCATGCAAGCGACAATCAGGGCTCCCTGTGGGTACAGGAAGTAATAGAGCCAACCCACAGCGTGAGACATGCTTTGGCTGGACCTGACAGGACTCTTCATGGAAACTCTCCAACAGGAACGTTCGGCAGCGACTATGCATGGGATCTTGGAGGCTTCGTTCTCTAATGACATGGGGCTGGATAAAGTCGCTGCACCGCAACAACCAGAGAGATAAAGTCCATCCATCTATCCATCCATGTTCCAGAACCGCTTATTCCATTTCGGGTCGCGGGGGGTCCGGAGCCTATCCCGGAGGCTGCGGGCG
>JAAGVU020000035.1:16626631-16637971 GCA_011763525.2 Mormyrus iriodes | reverse complement strand
TCCCCAAACGAGCTTGATGGGCCGAATGGCCTCCTCTCGTTTGTACATTTCTTATGTTCTTATGTTCTTATGTAAAAGGGTATGTCTGCAGTGGAGGGGGTTAGCATATATATGAAGTTTCATGGACACTTTTCTGCTGTTTCTGTTCTCAGATGATACAAAGCTCTAGGAATGTAATGAGGCAGGGCTCCAATATACCCAAGCCTGGACAAACACACACTTTAGGGCATACAATGCAGAATATGGTGAACTTCTGGAACATTTGAGACTCCACAGAAGTTTTATTACCGTTCCCTGTATAGACTTCCTGCTCTCCATTCACGGTCTAAAAAGCAAGTAATGATAATAAAGTTTTAAAAATAAATAAAATAATAAATAATAATAAAACAAAGTCCAAAGTGCAGGTGCATCTTTACTTTATTTTTTATGACAAAGCTGTCCGGATCGTTTTAGTGCTGAATCCAGATAGAGTTTCCCCTTGTCCATCCTGAAGCGGCAGAAGGGAGAGGCACTTCCGATACGGGCATCTGAGCTTAACTAGTGTGCAGTCTTATCGTTAACTCTAATTAAAAAAAAATACAAGCGCTGGGTTAAACCTTTGCAACCGTTAAACGGCAAAAAAATCCTTTCTGTCTCTTCAGAACAACTGCAAATAAATCGTAACTTAACGTAAGCATTTCTACAACCAAATACCAGCGCTGAAACAAACTGTACAAGTCTGAACATTTTATGATGTTTACCTTTCCAGAAAGACACCCATGCCCATAAACATGCATGGCATGTCTCATACACGCATTCTCTACCCCCTCTTCTCCCTCCCTCCACCCACGTGCGAGCTTCTCACACATACCCCATCCGTTTCCTCCCAAGGATCATTTCCTCAGTGGAAAAAACTCTGCACGCTAAGCGAGTCGTTGACTCGCCCTTTCTGGGTTGCAGACCGTCGGGTCCCCACTCCCCTTTCTTTCTGCAGTCCAGTCACGGCCCCCAAATCCGCCGGCCTCCTCCTCCTTCCCTTCTCCTGCCCGCCGCAGTCTCCCTACTTTCTGCTTCTCCAGGATCTCGCCGGGCTTCGTTTCCAGCTTCCATCGGCGACTCCGGCTCTTCATACTGTGGCCACCCCCTCTAAAAGCACGGCGGTGTGTCTTCTTAGGTATTTTCTTGAATGTTTTGATTAGATCTTATTCCTGGTGGGGTCAGTAGTTAACACGAACGAGAAGTTTTTATAGCGAAGAAGTTTTTACCATTCGAAAAGGTCCAACGAAAAAGTTTTATTTTTCCCATCTCAAGCAAGCAGAAGCCTCTACCTTAACAAGAAGTGCTTATATTATATTGTGTTGTCGGTAAATATTATAGAGCTTCTAGGATGGAGCTCTCGTCCCACTAACGGAGCGGCTTCTCCTGGCTTCGGCTGGAGTCCGCCGGCCCCGCCGTGAGTAAGCATGGGCTGCGGACTGAGGAAGCTGGAGGACCCGGAGGACAGCAGCCCCGGGAAGATCTACTCTAGCCTGAAGAGAGCGCAGGTGGAGAGCAAAACCGAGGCGGCGTATGAGTACGTGCTGCTGGATTTTAGCCTGGAAGGTGAGGTAGAAGCGGTGCATAAAATGTGGATGAAGCTGCACCTATATTCACAATCTAACTTTCATTCAAAGAATGTAAATTGCATCTTAACGGGGTTTCCAACTCTCACGTATCTGGCGTGGTACTAACGCTTTCAGACTCTCACGCAAGAAATCATACTGCAAATCTATATTATTCCATTATACACATAAAATTAGCTGCATCAAAAGCTTTGGGGTTAGTTTGCAAACCCTACAGACTATTTACAAGGTAATAAAACTGTTAGATACATGTAAATGCGTGAGCAGACTTGTCTCGAATTGAAAATCTCACGCCAGCCAGCTGACCAGTTGGTTACACTGATCTTAATATCTGAATTTACATATGTTGTATGAATGCTGAAACACATGTGCTGATTATCAAAGTATACAGTTATATTTGCATATACAAACACAGTAGCATTAAATAAGCAGAGGGGTAATGCAGCGGACCTGGGAAGCACATCACAACAGATTGGCAGATTTTTCTTTTCACTAGATTTCAGTTATTCACCGTTTCAGTCCTTAGTTGTAAAGTTCTACTGCCTTCTGTATGTTTCTGCTGTCTCCAATGGAGGTGTATTTGGCCACATTAGGAGATGTAAAGAGGGTGTTTGCAAGAAATACGGCACATTCACGTAGCTGTGGTGACGTAGGCGTGCGCAATTTGACAATATTATCGGTAATCGACGGTAACGGAGAAGTAACCTGGTGTCGGTGTCTTATAATGATTGGTGATTACCCCCCCTCCCCGTTTAACGTTTTTATTTAGGCGTGTCTGTCTGTCTCTCTGTCAAATCTAAAAGTATTATCGTTTATCTACTACAGAACTACACAAGCATCCAAATGCCCCTCTTGAGGGATTCAGACGCCTGTACTTATCACAGTGGTGAGAGGGCAGTTCTACATTGCCGACATTAACGTTGCACTGTAAACCATGTTAAATCATAGGAATAATTTAAGAAGGTGCACAGAACCAGCTTCCCCCAGAAGCAGTGATTCAAATGAATTGTGTCACCAGCAATCATTACTTGCTAAAAAAAAAAACATCACCTTGTTAATAAATTTTGTTCATTGAGTTGATTTCTTTTTTATATTTTATTTTTAAGTTAAGTATTACAAAGATGTGAAAAAGCAAAGCATACGCCAGTATGTGAATTTTGCCACTCAGAAACATCCATGTGATTGTATCCTGTCTACGGATGGAAAATCAACTTTAACACAGCAGTTGTGTCCAGTTAAAATTAATTCAAGTGGATCTCAGCTGAGATCAGCTTGGCCATGCAGTGTTTTGGTAGCTTCAGACATCTACTGTCAAATCATATCAAGGAGCGTGTTCCTTTATTACCTTCCCCCAGTTGATTCTTTCCCATCGGTTTTGGAATTCAGCATCTCACCCCTGCATTTTTCTCGTTCCTCCATTCCCTGTCCTTCATTTCCTCTCCTCTCTTCCCCTTTAGCCCCCCTACACCATCTTTCTTTTTTTGTTTTATTTTCTCTCAGGGAACAGAGACTTCAGTGTGTGGCTGGTTAGAAGTGTGGGATTGTGGGGTTTACTGATTGGTGAATGGGGGTGGGTGTTTGCCAGCTGAAATTGGGGAGAAGTGTGGGGACAAAGGCACCGGCCTCTCACAATTTGTGTCACATAGGAGCCTGAGTGTGGGGATGGGAAACTCTCCAGGCGATCATGAGCTTCCCGTCAGACCAGGTGTGACGCTGCATTCATGGTTATGGGACAGTCACGCACAGGCAGGACATGGTGTGTGTGTGGCTATTATCCTTGTCATCATGTTTTGTCCATTAATTTTTTTCAGCAATGTTTAACATAGTGGCTGCTTTTGTTCTAAACAATATACAGATCAGCCTTTGTGTATTCTGGTATATGTTTAAAGAAACTTTGGCACTAGAATCTGTAAGCCTTATAAGATCATATACAAAGTGTTTACATGCAGCATTTGAGGCTGTAATTATCTTTCTGTCTGGTTTCCTGAATTGTTCCTGCAGTAATTCTATGACAGATGGTAAAAGAGCAAAATGGAGCAACTGCAAATTCAGGTTTACAGGCTATTTAATTTATTTTTTTCTTGTTGCCACTAATAAAAAAATATATAGCTTTCAGAAGTTTGTAGTGCCCTGGTGAGATTTAAGGATATCTATATGCAGGAATGTGTGAGTACGTATGGTTATCGGAGCTGACTGGCTGCTGGCCAGTACTTCAGTGTGAGCCCCAGTCCATTAAAACAGTTGTGTATTGTAGGGGAAGAAAGTGTTTGTGTGTGTGTGTGTTGGGGGGGTGTTTGAGATTTGTGAGGTGAAGAAGTCCCTGATAGAACTGCGAGTGAAATATCGGCCATTCGCCAAATCTAGATTCTGCCAAAGCTGCTACTTCTCTCTTTGTGCTGCTGGTCCAAGACTGACACATTTCATCTTTCATCTGTAGCATATAACTTACAGTGTATGTGATTCTGTACAGCCGCACAGCCCTCTACACGTATATGTTCAGCAGAAAGCTTTAACCAAGCCCTGGGTGATGCACGAAGCACCATGCTGATTTACTGTTTGAATAATTACTTCAGGAAAGGCTTCAAGAGCAGCCTGTAAATAAGGAACAACATACCAGACTTCTAACAAGCTGCGGTGTCTGGTGCCAGAGACTGAACTCGCCAGAGCACAGTTAAACAATAATGGCAGCAGATGTGAAAAGTGTTTGTTGATTTGTGTTAGTCGTGTTGCCGGATAATTTCTTTTTTTTTTTCTGTTCTGTGACATTAGAAATTAATCCCCATTATATGCTTCTAGCTATGTGACATTTGGCAAATGGTTATGTAGGTACATTTCAAAGAAGAGTAAAAGCTCTGTAATGTGCCTCCAGAAGTAGTGTTTTGGAACTAGCCATAAATCAGTCTTTATCCATTTTAAAAAGTAATTCGTAATTAATCTGTATCGGAAATTGCCTTTTCGCTTGTCACATCTTACTTTTCATGAGACACATTGACACGTGCAGGTGAGAAAAAGGTTTGGGGTCAGAGAACAGGGTCAGCTATCACCCCACACCCCTGGGGAAATTTGGGATGAGAGCATCAGTTTGCTGACCATGGGAGTCCTAATTCACTGCCTCTCCCGATCCATCCATCCATACATACATCCGTCCATCTTTTAACTAACCAGTAGTGTATTCTGGAGTTGATTATAAAACATTATCATCACATACAGTACTGTGCAATAGTCTTAGTCTAAGAAAATGGTGTTCAACAGATCTTCATACTGGTGTTAAACTACCATGTCTGTTACCCCCTCAACCATTTTAAACTCTCTTCTGAAGTCACCCCAGTATTTGCAGCAATCTTCAAATACACCATGTATTTTTTGCCTTGACCATTAGCACACCTCATGGCTAATCAATACCTCAATGACCTTTTTAAAGTAAATTAAATGAGCGGGTGGTGAAATTTAACAAATACATGGACTGGCTGAGGTGCGCCTGCGGAAAGGTTTAGTTTTTGTAGTGTAATTTATTAATTTTCATTTAAATTTTGTTCTAATGTTAAATTGTGTTTTTTTGTTCTGAGAAAATGCACCCTTTCTACTTACTACCCAGATAAATAGCTTTAGACATTTCCTTTTACTGCCTAAGACTTTTGCACAGTACTTTATATAAAATATTAATGATGAATTGATACAGTACTATCTGAGTGCCTGTGTAAATGCATTGTCTCTATCATGCAGAAGAATAAAGGCAGTTTGTAATTCTTTCTCTGTGTCTCGCGGCCCAGGCAGCCGACCCACAGTGCAGGGCCTGACCTCCCTCTTTGAGTTGCCCCAGGCCCTGTTACCCTACTACACCCAGGGCTACACGCTGGCTGCCCTGCACCCCATCATCCTGTCTGTGGGTCGGAGCCGCACCCTACCCTGCAGCCTACTGTATCGGGCCGCGCTGGTCCGTCAGCGGTCCAGGTACCTTTCTGTCTTCATCAATCTCTTTATTGTCCTGGCACTCGATGTTGTAAAACCACACCCATTCAATATAATTTGATACAAAACAATCACATTCTCAACATGGATGTAGCCTTTCTCAACCATGACGGTCTCTGAAGTTAAAGAAATGTCAGTACACATGAAATGTCTGTGTGTTACATGTAAACCCTTAAAAGACATGGCATGTATGAGTTTGGTTGTAATATACGACATTGCATTTAAGATTTTCCCAATTGGAACATGCTTGCTTGGATTTCCACGTTGTGTAAAACCTGCGGTAATAATTTCTAAGAATGGTCAGACTGTTATATTTAATTCCACATTTCTCTTGTTTTTTTTTATATATATATATGCAGCGTTTAATCGTGAACCTTTCGCTACGTACTGCTTATCGAACCATGAGCTGGTTTCCACGTGGTTTATCCGCACCCTCCAGTATATCTTCCTGCGCATGTTGGTGACTGATATAGGGACTCCTTTGGTTTGGCTAGACCCCAGTCCGTCCTGAGGAGGACCAAACCCGGGCCAGTATGAAATAACAGACAACCATATAGCAATATTAACAAGTGTGCTGCACTGTTTGAGAGTCTTGTTTTATCTGGGGTCTGTACTACATACAAGCATTCCAGAATGTTCCTAATATAAACCAATGGTCCTTAAACTGTGGGTCGGTAAATAATTGGGCGGGGTCACAAGGTGATTTTCTGAATATGCTTAAAAAATGCATCCCCCGCTCACTCAGCAAAGTTTATCGTTAGCAATCCATAATTAATGTAGTCCGTCTGTTTTACAGTGTAAGGTATAGATCTGGTGGTAATAGAGGAGGATGTGTCTGTCTGCTTCAGCAAGCAGGCGGTGACCCTGGATCGCAGCATCCCTGTGCTGAGAGTGGAGATGTGGCCCCTGCCTGGAGACTCCCTGACCGAGGACACTGTGCGAGTGCTGATTGACAGGGTAAGTGGCTCTGTCTGCCAGGGAACATGAGTGTGTGTGTGTCCCACCCACTGCAGGATTCGTACTGCATCATGTCTCACCTTTCACCATGTGCAATTGGGTGCAGTCGGACTCCCTTTAGTTCGGTTTCCTTACACTGATCCTCTGGACTATGGGTTGCAATGCCCGGTGGGGGGGAGTCGGCAAATTATTGGGAGGGGTCGCAAGATTTCCTGAATATACTACAAAAAATTTGAGTCTTTTTTTCTTTTTTCCTTCGGCTCAACAAAATTAAGCATTATCAATCTGTTAGCAGATTCTATCATCATTTGGCAAATTTTAACACATTATAAGGGGTCTCAAGACTTGGGGGGGGGTCCTCTGCTCTAGACCAAACTTGGGCAATTATTTTAATCAATCAAATTATTGAGTAATCAATTAACGTGCAATTTCACAAATTTTCCCTTTATTGTGATTAACATTTTTTCCACAAAGCTGTTCTAGCATGTGTAATGCTGGGTATTTAAGGTAAGTTAGTTCTTTATATCAGGGTTGAAACAGGAGTTCTCTGTTGGATTCAGATCTGCAATTATTAAATCATTTAATTCATTATCAATTAATTAAATCTGAGCTTCACCATGTCAACAACAGACCAGCTTCTAATAGTTATTTTTGCGTCCCATGAAAGCTGCAACAGAAGACTTGTTTTTATTTTTGTTCATTTTTGTGTCCTGGTATGTAAGAAGCGGTTCTATTTATGATTGTTCAGGGGACTTGAGTATAGAATTTTTTAATATTTTAATTATGGTGTAAAAATTGCTCCATGTGTCGGATACGTCCTGAGAACCGGCTTTGGCCCAGGTGTGCTCTGGACCATCAGTGAGTGTGAAATACTGAATGGATGACCAGCGGGCCACCCCCTTTCCAGGTGAATAGCAGTGCCCAGGGGGGCGTGAGGTTTGTGGGCTCTGTGCTTCAACACGTCAGATCCGACATCCTCAGGAGTAATGGCAGGGTGCCTAGCCCAGGGCGGAGCTGCCGGTCCCCGCCGAGGACCCCGCCCTGCACTCCACCACAAGTCAGGGACCAGGAGGAGTCAGTATACAGCCCTGGTGAGACCCTGAAGTGGGGCAAATGAATGCAAATACAAATGTGGCCATGATATACTGTCATGGACAGACAGCATCTATGTACATTTTACGCAGCCTCTGCTGGTCAGCTATAACCAAAATGGTGTGTCCTTCCAATATAAGGTTGACATGAAAGGCTTTTTCACACAGACCTCCAGCTGCTGGTGCTTTTCCACTCTTGGGCACCGGGCTGTGCCCCTCTGGATGCCCTGGCCTGCTGCTACCACCAGGGTGCGCTGTCCATGCGAGTGTCACGGAAGGGCCAAGTCATCAGTGCCTTAGAGGCTGATTGGCTGGAGCTGACTGCTGCATACTACCGCAAGGGCTGGTCATTGGTGGATTCTTTTGTTTACTGGGATATTCCCAAAGGTACTGCTCTGATCTGATTGGTAACCAAAACCATGTATTGACAATAACAGGTTCATTATCTTCCAGGTGTTTTGATTTCATTATGGATACTCTGTCCATATATAATGCATATAGATATTCTTTGGTTAAATCGGTGTGTGACACTTTAAAATGTTGTTTTGGATATAGTTGTTTTCCATTCTCTTTAGACCTGCTCTGTTTTAGTGTGGGCTTCCTCTGGGCTAGTCAAAACACATGCATTTCTGCAGTCAAAAAACATGCATTTCAAGTTGGTGTCACAAATTTCCCTTTATTGTGATTAACACTTTTTCCACAAAGCTGTTCTAGCATGTGTAATGCTGGGTATTTAAGGTAGGTTAGTTCTTTATATCAGGGTTGAAACAGGAGTTCTCTGTTGGATTCAGATCTGCAAATATTTTGACACAGCTCTGCTTATTTAACCAGTGAATGTGTCACAGGGGGCATCACTCCTGCCTGATAATCTTGTTCTGCTGTAGGAGAGCCTGTCCCCAGGTCTCTGGAGGGCCTGTTTGTGTACGAAGAGTGTAGTACCAGTCCCCCAGCCAACGACACGATCGTTGTAGAACAGTGGACTGTCATTGAGGTAAGGGGTACACAGGAATAGGCACATTGTACAGGTTTGTGTCTCGTGTCCTGTGTCCTTCATGAGGCCCTAGCTATTGCAAATTAGTGATTATTTCCTTTGCACTTTCAAGACGTTTTATTCAGTACAGTCGTGCAAAAATGACATATACCTAACAAGCCCTTCTGGACATTAAATATAAGTGTTACTTAATCTGCACTACGTATACCACTGTATAGATGTACACTCACTAGCTGCTTGACACACCATGTACCAGTATTTCCAGCACTGCACTATTTAGCCCTTTTCCAAATATATGCCAAAATGTATTTTGTTGTCTGTGTACTTGTACTTTGTGCAACGACGAAGTTTAACGTAATGTGACGCATTCATACTCTCCTGTGTTTAAGCTTTACTTATCTTCCTCAGGGTGCCAATGTAAAGACGGATTATGGGCCTCTCCTCCACACACTGGCTGAATTCGGCTGGCTGCTCACCTGTGTTCTGCCTACTCCAATCATCCGGCATGACAGGTGACAGCATTCACCATCCGCCCCCCACAGACATGCCAGGCTGTGCAGGTTCCTCGTTGACTGTGTGTTTTTTTTTTTTCTTCTTTTTTTCTAGTGACGGGAATCTGGCCACCAAGCAGGTAGTGTTTCTCCAGAGGCCAGTCAAAGCTAGATCCACACAGCAGCGCTCCCAGGTGAGACTAGCAGCCCCTCTCTCGCTGATGGCTCCTCTGTCAAATCTATAACTGTCTGACAAATATGCAGCTCGCTAATTTTTTGACCTCAGAGTGTGCAAGGTCCTTGTATCGTCTCTGGTATTGTTGTCTTCCATAATCAGGGAGGCAAACAATGAATATGCAGGTACACATTCGCCATATAAAGCAGTATTATTTTTTCTGTGTACTTTAACCTTTATAGGGCTATTGCAGACTACAATCGTGGTATAAAGGTTAAAATGCATGGTGATTTCTTGACTTTAAGGCACAGATGCACATAAAATAAATGCGCATTTGCACTGAAAACAAATTGCCACACGTATCGCTTTATATGGTGAATGTGCATTTGCGTACCAGTTATGTGCATCCCTTTCCATAAGCCTGCCCAGGTGAATATAACAAAATGACAATCCAAAAATCCAATGACAGTACCTATAAGGTTTGGTTGCAGTTGGTAAACTTCGAACGCAATCAACTGAATGAATCCACAAATTTAAAAACATTTCTTTCAACATATGTCTTTGCCTTTGGAACTTTCATATTACAACAGATTTCTGTCTATGAAAATTGAATTTGTTACTTTAGAGCTGGGAGTGAATTATAATTTTTTATAACAGTGAAGAGGTTTGCAAATGCAATTGCAAATGTTGGTGTTATTGTGGTAATGGTATGGTAATGAGTGAAAGAATAAGATCGGGGATACAAGCGGCAGAAAGGAGTTTCCTCCGCAGGGTGTCCGGACTCAGCCTTAGAGAGAGGGTGAGGAGCGCAGATATTTGGTGGATGGATGGATGGATGGATCGATCGATCGATGGGTGTCATCATACTTGCGTGCAGTTTTCCACTGACTTATCATGAAGGGAAGGTTACTTCAGACTGAGCTGATATCATCTGACCAGAGGAGCAGTCAGTCTCTCTCTTCACACAGGCTGGATCTCCCCACACTGAGGCCTGCAGCCACTCTGTTGACCCAAACGAGCAGTCCTTTAGCACTGCTGGCATCAGGGTGTTCCCAGTCTTTGGCGGAGGTTACCCCAGCGTCCTGTCCCAGCTGGATGATGGGGGGTTCGAACAGGACGAAGGGGTGGCGGAGGTCACCTGCATGTGACCTCCTGTGCTAACGCTCATTTGCATTTGCTGCAGATTAGGCAAGTTAGACACAAGTGGACACTTTGACATTTCGTAAAGCCATATTACTCTCTTTAGAGATTTTCCTCTTTGATGTTTAAGATAACACTGTGGGAAAACTCTTGGTGATAGCTGCCGATACATTCCTTTTGATAAATGTGACATTCTTGGAATGATTATATAGCATTGGAATAACTGTGATCATGTGATATGGACTCACACAAGATACTGACGGACGTGCAAGGCATACTGGTGTCAGTGGTATGCCCTGCTGTACTGTACTTTTTGGAGACCCATAGCACCTCTAACTGCCTCCCTGCCTGAAGCATATATCACTAAGGAAATGCATCAGCGTCAAGCGAATGTTAATCAAACATCCAGCACAGGATGATCAGATTGGGTATCACATGGGGGTGCTAGGGAACGGGTCACCCTGAAACAAGTGCACTTCAGCCTCTTCTGTACTGTACTCACTGTTTTCCTAATCCTAATCCTAATCCTGCACTGGTTTTGAATGGGCCAGTTCCCCACGACATTTTGAATTCTGTGGCCGATTGCCCCGTCTTCCTTCCAGGAGCAATGACTTCCTTAAAGCATAAGGTCCACCGTCCATGGCTTCTCTCCAAATATGGAGATTGAGCAGCCAGACTGTTTATTACAAATGCTGAAACATCTGCTATGAAACGTGCTGTAATAACAGTGCCAGTGGTACAAGTTGCAGAACTATCGCACAGTATCCTACAAGCTGCTGGAAAACGGCCTTTAATTTAGTAGTCTCTGAGTCTCAAATGTTTATGTATTATAAATACTGACAATATGTAGCTGTTGAGCACGATGTACAATTATTGTTTTTGTGTTTCTTAGCTGGGAAGAGAAAATTAACACTTTGCAAGTAAA
>JAAGVU020000035.1:16605160-16618280 GCA_011763525.2 Mormyrus iriodes | reverse complement strand
TTCTGATATTAAACAGGAGAAACCGACAAGAGCGGGAAACGTTGGCGATATGTGAGGAAAAGGACAGACGATTGTCCCTTATGTTTAGCTCAGACTACCTTAAATTTGTCAAGTTAACCAGCTAAGCAAGAGATCCTGCTTCGTGGAATACCCCCCTGGTCCTTTGTTGTGTTGAATTATGGGTTCTTTAGGTTGTCAATCTGTGATGTTTTTGTTTTGATCCCTTGTGGTCCCGTTGGGTTTCATTGGTTTCCCCAGTATGTATTCTTCCTTTAATAGACCCTGGTTTGTCTCTAAGCTGCAAGTGGCTCTGCACTTCCTTTCTGCCTGTGCCTTACCTGTCTGTGATAGTCTATGGTGTACAGAGTAAACAAATGGTGACTGTACTCTCCCTTGGAGCACAAGGGTGCAACTTGCAACACCTTGAGCTTGGACAGGGGTGGACAGCTGACTGGTTAAAGATACTGAAGATCTCGATTGGTGAGAATCCTCATGATGGTGCCTGAACTCGTCAGGTGAGTAGGCTCTGTGAAGTAGATTCTTGTTTTTAATGTAGAAAATTTGCATTTTGATTTTGTTGTTCTGGCCTTGCCGGCCACTAAAAGCATGGTTTCAGCTAGGAAGTGAGGGAAGATGACATTCCAAATTGTTATAAGTTTTCCCTAAGTGAGCTGTATCACCACTGACCATGCAGGCTTACCCAGTAGCCACACCATGCCCTCTTGCTCTGTAAAATCTGTTAATAGAAGGTGTGGGGTGTGTGGTTTTTTTTTTTTTTTCTCCGCGCTTGTACTTGTGTAAGGCAGAAACCTTAATATCTTAATTCAAGCTTTGTTTTTAAAGCTTAGTCTCATACATTTTGCTGTTTAAATGGTGTGGTTTTTTTTTTGGGTTTTTTTTTTTAAATCACCCTCAAACTTCCAATATTTTTCTTTGAGATGTGTGTCTCTCACACATCCACTTTAAATCCTGACAATCTTCCTTTATTTCATATTTTAAGTCATATTTGCATCTGATGCTGCTGATAAAAAAATATTGAATGTGCGTAAAGTACAGGGCTACATGTAAGGCTAGTTTCATTGTGGTCAATGGGGGGAGGGGATGGTTTCTCTGAGTCGTAATGGCAACTTAAAGAGCTTCATTCAGCCGCAAGTTTGGTTTAGCACTCAGTCGTGTATCTTGCATGAAATTCAAGTGGGCCAGAGCCCATTGTTGAAGTGACTGACAAGACTCCATAGATCCAGTATGAATTATTCAGCAGGGGCTGTTCACTGGAGAGCATTGCTGGGTTAGCACTATGGTAGTCTGCCCAAGATCCACTGATCAGTAGGGGTCCTCAGGATGCGTTGCCTTCTAATATTCACCTAAATTCTGCCTTGGAACTACACAAAACTGGTACCTTGGACATAGCCTCACAGAGCTGAGTATAAGTGAGTATCAGTCTGCCTGACCTATTGGTATTTAACTAGAATAATGCTTTAGGATCAAGATTTATGAAAAATCTTCTCAATCTAGTTTGTCTCAGGAGGGACTCTCTCACTGTACTCTTCAGAATGGTCAGTGCTTCTGTTACAATATGTTGCTGCAATGATCAGTGTCTTTCCTGGTGAGCCTCTCTAAACTACTGTAGCTATGTACATAAAGTAAAAACCACTGTCCTAATCTCCCCCTGGTCTTTGTGTGAGATGTTACATACCATCACTTACTGATGTCATACTGCAGTTTATCTGAACCATGCATTTTTTTCTTGCAATCTTATTCAATTTATAACCGACTGCCTTCTGGTTTGGGTTTAAAATGTTGTTTACATTGTAGGAAGTAAACTGCTTTCTGTACATGGCTTGTGTGTATATTCAGGCTGTACCCAGGTCACAAACAAAATCAGTTGTCCCTAAGTCAAGTCAGATGTGGTATGTCATAACAATTCAGTACATAATCAGACAGTAATAGTACATTACCGTAGGTTATTTTCTTGTGCCGAAGATCTGCTGAAGCCACCCAATGTTTTCACAAGCGTCACAAAGTAATGCGTTGGTTTGTTATTAACCATATTTCTTAAATTTTCAGTTTTAATAGGCTGCATGGCAGTCCGTTTGTACATAAGTTGTCTAAATCAGACACTTAACCCAGGGATTGCCTGTACATCAATGTCTGAAAGTATCAGAATACAACAATACTAGTCTGCTATAATACTTATTCTCTATATGACAATCAAGAGGCATGAGGGTTGGTGTGAGGGAATGGAACTTAAGCCGGGAACACACCAAGCTGATTTTCAGCTGTCAAAAACGGTCAGGCTGTTGAGAGTTGACAAGTGCTTCTTGTGCCCAAGTCCGCAGCACCGATATGGTTGGTCGCTGTTGATTTCTGTTTTGGCTGATTGAGCATGTTGAATCAGTGTCGAAACTAGTTGGTGAAACTGTTTGGGCTATATGTCAACCATCACCTCTAGTCATCCCAGTGTGGGGAAAATGTGCATACAGGATAAGACAAGTCAGATCAGCAGAGAGCCATGACTAGGTTGAAGGCTGACCCTTAGGCACTAGGCTTAACTGAAAAAGATTAAATAAATAGATAAAACTTTTAAAAATTTCTGTTCTGTCTCTCCATGCCCATGCCCTGCAATGGGTTTGGGTCCCATCCTGGGTTATTCTGTTCCTTGTGCCTTTAGTTTCTGGGATAGGCTGTGATCCTCCATGGCCATGGGACAAGTGGATATAGAAAATAGATGGATTTTGCAATTAGTCATGTCCTGTCTTAAAAACAAAATGCAGAACTTTCTACACCCACATAACTCTAGTGCCAACCAGCATCTAGGAGCTGTTCTAAATGGAAGTCGTAACCCCAGGTAACTCTAACGCTGTTTGCATGCACCTCTGTCAACTGTATATATCACCTTACCTGCCATTAGTATGGTAGCCAGGTGGTGTCAGGTTCAGAACTACCCTGTAGTCAGGGTGATTTCAGTGAAGCCAACCTTCAGGTCAGACCAGCACAGCTGAGAGACTTATTTACCGACACGGACCCAAAAGTTACTTCAGTTTTTTTTTTTTTCTACTTGGATACCTTAACTCGTATAAAAGGGTGAGTCCTTTGTCTCGAATGAATGTGAAACTTTGCTATTTTGGGAAAATAAGATGCAAAATTTAGGTTCTAAATTATTAGTAAACTAGTCACTTAATCATTAATAGTATATCTTGATATGAGTCTTCTCAATTAACAGCTGTGTGGCATGGGTTAAGAATATTACTACTTGTATGCACCAAATGTGCTGTCTTCTGTACATATGAGTTTAATGATACTCTTAAAGAAGTCATAAATACGACCTATGACTTATAATGTAACGTACTGATTCATGAATGCCTTTTCTCTGTATACTGGGGCCTCTTTCATGCTTCCAAGGCATCTTTGTGAGGAAGACTAAATTTCTGCAATGGAAACGAGGCGTCTGAAACAAGATGTAGAGGCTTTGCTGTAAGTTTTTTGGGTAACTGAGGTTTTCTGACTCCCTTTTGAGTAACAGGATGCATTTTGCGTTGGTAATACTGGTGTTTTTCATTCTAACCCTACAGCATGAATTCTCCAAGTTAATAAATAATCTCATTGTTATGCTGGGTAAATCAACTCAATTTTGAGTTCTTTGGAGGTACAATCAACTTAAGAACAAATCAAAGAAAGCTGATGGATGATGAAACCTGCCTGAGTCAGAAACGTAAGTCCTTTTGATTACAGTGGAGATTACATTGGACAAAGACTCAGAGAAAATGGATTTGACCCCAAGGGAAAGAGGTCCTCAACTTTGCTGGATGACTTGGTAAGGCTGAAAAATACGACTGAAGCTGTATTTGAAAACAGAAATGTAATGTTCCACAAAGAATTCCAGAACAGTACAGTAACCTTGACATGGAAACTGCCATCATTCTGACAGTGGTTCAACTTTTTGTAAAAGAAAGTCCACCTAGTCTGTTTTTAGAACTCCGAAGTGTTTCCCAGGATTTTCCCTTGTGTGGTTCCAGACTAACCCTGTGATAAGCAGGCGGAAGAGAAATAGTTGTTGAAATGTCTTTTTCTCCTGGACCTGCATGGCTATACTTCAAGGTACGTCATGATCTAGCTGTCAGTGTGGCTTTTTGGTGGTTGGAGAAACATGAAGGACAAGATCTGATTCAGAGTAACTTCCTGTGAGTATAATGGTTAAATGGTTCAGTCTCATGAATCATACAATTTTTCTAATGTTTTATTATGTTCATTAATAGTTATATAACTAGGCTATATTATGGCATAAGTACAACACGTGGCTTTAGTTTACATTTTGGCTAAACTAGGTGAATGTAGCATCCAAGCCACTGTAGCCAGCAGGTTTCCAGGCTACATGTCATTGAAAAACAGTGCTGGGGATATGGTGAATGGCTGAAGGACTAGTGGACATATCACATATGAGTTGTTTAACTACTGTGTGAACTAGCACCTGAAGGCAAGATGAACATTTGGTTTGAAAAGAACTTATTGGATCCGGATTCCGCTAGACTACAATATGCAGTATGGATGTGGAGTCTAACCCTAATATACCGAAAGCCTTTGTACTGGTAGCTGGGTTTGGTCTTTCAGTCAACAACTCCTTTATTTACAAATGTCAATTTTAATAATCACTAGACTTGGTGAAACAAAATAAGTGGGAGTCAAAAAATACAGCAAATGGTTCTTGAAGCATCATTTTGTCCATCACTAATTTTCATGAATCAGGCTTCACCACCCTGTGGTCATTTTCATTATTTCACATCTATAATCTCATCACTAATATCTGGCTATTTCTGTTACCCAGGGGATCCAGCATGTCTGGGCGCAACCCGGACCCCACTCATCTGGAGCGAGAGGCCATGATACTATCCTCCTTTGCAGGAATGCTCCTGGTACATGGTGTCAGGCTGTGCTCTAAGGGATCCTGTGGTGTCTGTAACTAAAGGAGAACTCTCGTGGCTGGCTGTGATGTTTTAATCATTCTTTTACATAAAGAGCAGAACTAGTGATAGCCAAGACGATGCCTTATGAACAATATGCAGTATTTTTATTTTTTGACCCCACTAGATGGTGCGCTTGGCTTACTTTGGGACTTGTTTTGAGCCCTTTTTTGAACAGGCAGCGCCATCTAGTGGGGTCAAAAATACAGCAAATGGTTCATGAAGTATCATTTTGGCTGTTAGTAAGCAGAACATACTCTTTTCATCTGGAGTTTCCGACAGGTTCAAAATAAATAGAAATGTATTGTTCAGGCACCAACAATTTTCACTTAATATTGGTCAGTCTAGCTCAGCAGGTTAGGGCACTGTGCCTGTGATTTGGAAGTTTTAACACAACTTTTGATCACTTATTTTGCATTCCAGAGCAATCTGCCTGTGGAAGAGCTGCTGTCCCTATACAATTGCAAACCCACCACTGCTTATCAGGAACCTCACACCAAGGTAGGCCCTGTCCGGAGGAACTCACCACCTCTCTCTTCACCGAATTGTCCCCTCTAATCGCTAAAGATGTCAAGTGAGCGTAATGACACACTCAAATAACATGCAGAGACATTCATCTGAATAATGGGGTGAAACAGGATAGCAGTGGAAACATTGGAACTCAATCTTGGTATTGGGTATCCTGCATTGCTCTCAGGAAGGCAGTTCATAAGCCCGACTGCAATGGTTGAAGTGCATAACCTTAAAGAACAGATGCATTGTGGGATTTTTTCGTTTCATTGTGTGTGGGGAGTCTCCATTACTGACATAGTCATTGATCTGAAGTATGTGGTGCAGGATTTTGCCCTCAGATATTGATATCAGTGAAGGTGAAAAAGATGAATGTTTGTTCCAATATTACCTGTACAGAGCACAATCGTGCACCCATTCAAGCTGTCCCACCACCCATTTGCCATGCTCAGTGCCTACAAGGCTGTGGATCATTCAAGGAAGCACAGTAAGTCGCCTCTTTCCTCACATGACCTAATGTAATTCTCATCCGTTATGAAGCAGAAAAAGAACTGAAGAAAGTAGTTAATTTCTGCAGAAATTGACAAAACCCTTAGAATGATTCTCTGGGAAATTCTTAAAAAGTAAAAGATTCCCAATTGTGATCCTGGAGACTTGAGTGAAAGGTATATATCTTTTATGAACTAGTAATTAAGGATACTTAAGCTGAACGCTGAGTTCTGATTAGATCACCTTAAGTTAAACTGAATGTTCTCAGAATATATTCACAACGTGACATTTTGTATGAAACTGAGGAATAACCTACTTAAAACGGCAAGAAAATTAATATTGCACCTTAAGTGAGTAATGCAGTGGTTATGACTTTAATATTAGGTAAGGAAATTTGGTAATTTCTAGTGTTTAAACACACTCATTACACACAATATGATCTATAAAAAGCTATGATTTAATTGACTGAATTGATTAAGACTTAGGTACTTGTCTTGTGCCATAAACTTAACATACCCAGTCCTTTATAACCCTATAAAGTTATCAAAGTAAAAACATGATTTTAAAAAAATCTGAGTTTAATGTAAAACTGAATATGGAAGTGCAGAAATGTGAAGAAACAATCCAGTTGTTATCTGGTTTCTGCTTGCAAATGTCCACCATTGTCAGCCCCTGCACTCCATATGATGTTCTTTAGCCCAGCAGCTGCAGCTTAGGAGAGCTGGCTGCAGTAAAGTCGGAGCCACTGTGGAGCCCAGTGCGCCAGTGAGGTCTCTGGCGTCGTCCTCCCCGCAGACCTGCATCAGTGTAAGTTACGCCGCACTGTGGGGTCATCTATTGGGTGACGACATGCTTTCATTTTAATGGCCACCTACATGTGGTGCTTAATTTCAAATACGAAAACCAAGTAGAACATTACATGTTGAGATACACATTTACATGGGTCAGAAGCCAGGTAGCTGATGTCCTTTGAGTCATGTCATGGTCACTAGGTAGACATGGCTCCTCCCACTGCAGTAGCCTGCAAGAATTATAATTCCAATAAGCTTTAACATGGTGTGTGAGAGCCAACCAAAAGGATATGATATATACACTATATGGACAAAAGTATTGGGACACCTGGCAATTACACCTACAGGAACCTTTGACATCCCATTCTAAATCTATAGGCATCAGTATGGAGTTGGTTCCCCCTTTTCAGCTATAACAGCTACAAGTCTTCTGGGAAGGCTTTCCACCAAATTTTGGAGTGTCTGTGGGAATTTTTGCCCATTCATACAGAACAGCATTTGTGAGGTCAGGCACTTGGATGTGAAAGCCTGGCTCGCAACCTCCGTTCTAATTTACCCAGAAGGTTTTTGATTTGGTTGAGGTTAGGGCTCTGTGGAGGCCAGTCAAGTTATGAACACCACACCACACTCACCCAGCCATGTCATATGGACCTTGCGTTGTGCACTGGGGCACAGTGATGCTGGAACAGAAAAAGGCCTTCCCCAAACTGTTCCCACAATGTTGAAAGAATTATCTAAAATGTCTTGGTATGCTGAAGCATTAAGAGTTCCCATTATTGGAACTACGGGTCCTAGCCCAATCCCTGAAAACCTACCCCATACCATTATCCTCCTCCACCAAACTGTACAGTTGGCACAATGCAGTCAGGCAGGTAACGTTCTCCTGGCATCCGCCAAACCCAGACTCATCCACCACACTGCCAGACAGAGAAATGTCTCTTCACTCCACAGAACACGTTTCCATTGCTCCAGAGTCCAGTGGCAGCGTGCTTTAAACCACTCCATCAGACGCTTGGTGTTGTGTTTTGTGATGTGAGGCCTGTATGCAGCTGCTTGGCCATGGAAGCCCATTCCTTGAAGCTCCTGGAGCACGGTTTCTGTGCTGGGGTTAATGCCAGAGTCCGCAGTCTGCGCTGTAGCCCTGAGAGCCGCTCTGCTACTGTATGTGGTCTGCCACTTTGTGGTTGAGTTTCTGTTGTTCCTAAACGTTTCCACTTTGCAATAATACTACCTACAGTTGACCGTCAAATATCTAACAGGGAAGAAATTTCACAAATTGAATTGTTGCAAGCATCATGCTTGAATTCACTGAGCTCTTCAGAAAGGCCCGTTCTTTCACAAATGTGAAAATTGCTGACTACGTGCTTGATTTTTATACACCTGTGGCAATGGGCTTGTATGCAACACCTGAGGAGTGTCTCAATACTTTTGTCCGTTTTAGTGTGTATATATAAATAGACTTATGAGAGAGCTGGGTACAAGCCAGCCTGCTGTTCACAGGCCAGTGAAGAGACGGCAAGAGAGGAAGAAGATCATGAAGGCTGCCTGAAGTAGTCCCTACAGTGTCGTGACCAATCTGCCTGACCCACTGAACCATCGGCCTGGGAATAAACGCCACCACTGATCTCAGAATGCAGTATCACCTCTCCATATAAGTGATGAGCAATGTACAGTAGCATAAACATAAACATGTTCTCGCCATCTGTGTGTTATGACTGTAATCAGTAGCCATACTTTGTAGATTAAATGTTTCTTTTTTAAAGTTTTCATAAAAAATCACAGAACAAGGAGCTGAATTGTCCTTTTTGGCTTCGACGTAGGTAATCTTGGCCCTGGCCTGGACATTGTCATATAACAGGTACTACCTCTACTTCGCATCTCTCCCACTGAATTGTGGGTTGTGTGGCTCAATGGATTAGGATCATCTGCCTGTGATCAGAAGCTCGCTGGTTCAAACTGTGTGGCCAGTAGTGGTTTCACAGTTTGGCCCCTGAGCAAGGCCCTTAACTCCCAATTGCTCCAAAGACTGGCTAACCCTAATTTCTCAATGCGCAATGCTTTGTACAGAGGTGGAAATTTCACATCCAGAAAGTAAAAATCCAGACCAAAATTGTGTTTCAGCCAACCAGTATTTAAATAGTTGGTTGAAATAAAAACTCACTTTGGATTTGTATTTTCTGGACCTGAAATTTCCACCTCTGACTTTGGATAGCAAAGCATGTACTAAATAGTGTAAATGAAAAGCAGTCCGAAACTATACTAGAGCATAGACCGGAAAAGAGACCCATAACTCAGAGAGCCTATACTCAGTTGGCCTCCTTCTCTGAAAATGTTGGCGATTTGGTGCTATACTCCAGTGACTTTCATAGAGTTTCATAACATCAACACAATCTGTTTTAGGCTGGGGAGTAAGTCCCATACTATCTCTTTGCTGCCCCCATTTGGTTGTTAGAGAGAAGAGCAATGAAGTTGTGACTGTCATTTACTGGTATTTGTTCAAGCTTATGAATCAAGTTACAAGTTAACTGAAAGGGTGATTGCCTGTTTTTCCATAACTATATCCCTGTACCCTGTGCTTATATAAGCATCTAGAATAAATGCAGCATGTATTTTAATACTATTAACTCATTCACTGAATTTTGTGCCTTCATGTAATTTTCTGGAAATAAACCTTTTGTTTGACTGAATCTCAACTTACCAAAAGCAAGAGTGGACACGTTAACAGTGTGTGCAATTCCAGCATGTAAGTAAAATATACCCAGGAGGGCAGGTATTGTTTGCCAATAATAACCTGCAAACGTTATTCACTGACCCTAGAATGAAGGACAGACGGCAGAACCCATTGAACTGAAAGACTGGGGTGGGGGTGTCATGCAACGTCTATACTTTCTGCTGCAGGGGGAGGCCAGTGGGGAGTGCTTTCTGATGAACACATGAAGCTAGGGGTTCAGGCATTGGGAGCCAGAGAAACTGGTAGTCATACCACAGGCCTACAAACCTTAAGGAGCTTTTGGTTTTCTAGACTCTGTTAATACATCTAATAACTGGATTCAGTTTCATTTATTCTAGATGCTTCTAGATGTAATGTTTCCACGGCTTTTGGAGGGAAAACAGCCCCAGAACATCACAGACCCTCCACCATATTTGACAGCTGGGACAAGGTCCTTTTCATTATAGCCATCCTACTTTTGACACCAAACCCTCTTTGAGTGTTTATTGCCAAAAAGTTCATATTTTGTTTCATCAGATTATAGAACACAGTTCCAGTCAAAGTTGTAGTAATGTTTAACAAACTCAAGGCACTTACGTTTATGTATAACTGACAGAAAATTCTTTTTTCTGGTATACCTTCCAAATAACCTGTTGGCATGGAGATGCCATCTGATGGTGGTTATGGAGACTTGTTAACCCCAGGATTTTACTTTTTGTTGCAATTCCCCAACAGTCGTCATTGGAGATATTTTTGTCTGGCTTACCATCTTTCTCACTGTACGTTGGGGCAAAATAAACTTGGGTCCTATTCCAGGCAAATTTATCACAGTTCCAGTTGATGACCACTTTTTATTATTGGTCTCATGATAAAAGCACTTGATCATATTCCTAAAGTTCAACCCAAACCCACAGAGCTTAATTGCTTTTAACATGAATGGGTGTTCCACCATATCAAAAACCTATAAACAGGAAAAAAAAGCCATTGTCATCTATATGATCACTATACTCAGTTAAATCCTAAATCAAACATATTGTGTGCTGATCTGTCTGTCAAAAAACCTATTTAGCACTGATTGCTTTAGAAAGACATATTTTGAGGCAGTTGGAAAACAACTTGTAATCGGTGTTTAAAAGCGCTATCAGCCGCCAGTTGTTTAAAATTCTGGGGTCTTTATCAGGTTTGCGGATTAATACAATAACACATTTCATCATTATCTGAGGGAGAGTTAAGTTGACTTATTTCTATTAGAGTTTCTAACCCTAACCCTAACCCTGGCTTTAGTTAGCTAACCCTAATTTGAGGTATTAGGTTCACAGAACAGGCTATAGGAAACTCTGAAATATATTTTTCAGTCGAGACAATCTGTTGGTACTTCATATGATGGGGCCCAGAACTGTTATAAAAACATCTTTTGATGCATCAAAAAAACATAAATAAAATTAAACCCAAGATTCAGGTGGCTAATCCTGAATAGGGGACTTAGTGTGAGAGAACTGGCTGTTGGAAAATATTTAATATGCTATTAATATGATCTTTGAGACCCTGTTGTATCAATTAACAAACGGTCCTCGTCTTTTGCCGTCCCCGCCCCATTCTTCGGTCCACCAGATGGTACGGTATGTTTTTTCATAGTTCCATCATCCTTTCTACAGTATAAAAACGTTGACTTACATTACTATGTATTATTTCTTAAGAATTATGCTAAAACATCAGAATCCCTTTCATCTGTGAGAGAGTGCAGTACTGTATCATAATGTACTTTATTTTTTACTGTATTACTGTTGGTAATATTTTATTGTGCGCAATTTATCAATTAAACTTTAACACATGAAAATCATGTTTTGTATGGAGCCTGCGGATTGTTCTCTATTATCCACAATTTGAACATATCACCCACAGATACAGGGGACTACTGTAGTGAAATGTGGCCATGATATATACCATTTTTATCATTATGTCATGCGCTGTGTAGTTATCCTAAAGCTAGGAGAGTTTATTTAAGCGTTTGGGAAGTTAGGAAGCTTGTGTAATATTCTTTCCAGTCTTAAGTTAGGATAGGAACAATAACCATTCATCTGTAATGTCTTTTTTCCCAAATCAGGTCCTAACCCTAGTTACCATGGTCACCAAACAGCTAAGACAGGATGTGCATGTTAGGGAGTTTCTGCAATATGGCACCTTAACAGAACAGACAAAACATGGTTAGAAATGAGAATTCAGTTGACTAGGCGGGATCGTCACTTAATTTCTGTTGTCATTTAATTTGCAATGTGACCAATCAGGTCAAACTCACTACCTCTGATTACATTAAAAACTTAACACATTTAATATAATTTGACAATACTGCACATTACCCAACATTGCACATTGCCATATATTGCACAATGTATACTTCCTCCCATATGTCCTTTGAACATAGTCTTGTTTTGTTTCTCTTTGTACTACATTAGGTTTATGTTTATACTGTGGTCCCTGAGCTTCACCATTTCGTCTCCTTTATGCCTGTATATGGAGGAAGTGACAAAGTTCACGTTGACTTCAAGTTCACGTTGACTTCAAGTTCATGTTGACTTTGGCAGCAGTAGACAACTGACATGTCAGAGTCTTTGACAAGACTGAAGACGTCAAAGTCCTGCGAGGGGGCAAAAGAAAGAGTCAATGAAAAACTGGTCCAACAGCATCCTCTGGTGATGAACAGTGCTCAAAACAGCTTTTCCTTCTCCAGGCCATATCTCAGGACTGGAATGGGTTAGAGACTCCAAACTGTCTGATTGTATATTATCAGGCCTTTCTAGGGAAGCCATTTTTAGCTCAATCGGACCCCGGAAAGTGCCTAAAATTGTGTCTAGAAACTTTAAAATGGCCATAACTCTGTGAGCAGGAGACCTAGAGACTTGAAACCAACGCTGACGGAAAGAGCATCCCTGATTCGTGACTGGTTCCATATGATTTTCAAGGCTGTAGGAGCTTCTGTTCTTGAGTTATAATGGATTATGTGTTTCCAATTACAATTAACTTAATTTTAACCCTGACCCTAACCCTATTGAAATCCTATTATGTATATCCTATTGAAATATGGTTACTATGTGACAGAAATCCTGAACCCATACTTGCTCTACTTGGCCAAGTAGAAGCCAGTCCAGTTGACAAGACTAACTATTGACTGTAGTTTACCCTATATACATTACTCCTAGTTGAAATAACCCTAGTTAACCATGCCTAACCTTAAATGACTAACTTACCAAGCCTAACCTTATCTGACTCTAACTACCCATGCCTAACCTTAACCCATGATAACTCCCCATGCCTAACCCTAACCCTAACCCTAGGGCCCTAAACCTAAAAAAAAAACCCTGATTGTAACCCTAGGGCCTAAACCTAAAATACCCCCTGACCCTAACCCTACGGGTAATTTAACCCTAGGGGATTGAAATTGGATTAATTTAACTTAAATTTCAAATTGGGGAGGGTTAAAATAACCCCCCCAACCATAAGATTGTGGAGGGTTAGAATAACCCCCACACATAAATTTATGGAGGGTTAAAATAACTCCCATATATTAATAGTTCCCCACTGTGTCACCATTTCCTGCAAGCCTCAGTGGAGGAAGGACGTAGGACGCAGTGGTGGTGAAACAAATTTTATTCACACCTTATTCG
>JAAGVU020000035.1:16574165-16605060 GCA_011763525.2 Mormyrus iriodes | reverse complement strand
TATTGAGCTAGTATCGGGAAAAATTCATTGTAGAGTCTTAAAGCACTTATGTAAGTCGCTCTGGCTAAGGGCGTCTGTCAAATGATGTAAATGTAAATGGAACAAAGACAAAGTTAATTTAGTCCAGACTACCTTAAAGTCAACAAGTTATCTGGATAAGCAAGAAATCCTGCTTCATGGAATACCCCCCAGGACTCAGTGCAGAACAAAACAAAGGCAAGCACTAAAATACACTGATGACTGGAACTAACCAGGAAGGACAGGTGAAGAACATGACAATCAACAAATCACTGAAGGCACAGGACAATGAGCAACAGATGGGCAATTAGCACAGGCACTAGAAAACAGACAAGGCAAAGGTGAAATAACTAATACTGATGAGCACAGAACTAAGAAACCTACAAGACCTAAAACTGAGAAAACAAGCAGATACTACAATGGAAAAAAACACAAGAAAACAAAGTACAGCCAAGGCAAAAGGACAGATTGCAGAACCACATCGTACAGTGCAATTTGAGTTGTGTCTGCTGTTCCATAGTGGAAATGTTGATCTCATAAAGAGTATACCCCCCATCAAGTAGTTTCGCTGCCTAGCATTAATAAATTTCCGGCTGTATAAGCATTGGACTATCTCTTTAATCATAGGGATTGTCTCCAGATATAAGAAATTGCTGGGCCCCATCTAATAGGTAGTATCATATGATTGTCTGTAACCGTCCCATAAGTATTGATCCTTATCCCAAATCACAATAGCACTGCCCTTATCTGCTAGCTTAATAACAATGTTCTTGTTGTCCCTCAATTGTGTCAGGGCCTCAGTCTCCTCTGGGGTGAGATTGGACTCCTCCCGAGAAGGCCTGAAATGCCCCCTGAACTGAACCAAGTCCTGTTCAATTAAAGCAATTAATTCCCTGGGCAATTTCTCTAGAGGGGGAACCCAGTCTGACTCGGATGTAAAAGGGGAAGGAGTTGAATCTGCACCGTCTCCAAAATAGGCTGCTAACTTCAGCCTCCTATGATATCTCTGCAGATCACATTGTGCCTGGAGCAGTTGCTTTTTCCAGCCAGCAGATGGCGCTGGAACAAAGGACAAGCCTTTTTCCAGCAAGGTGAGTTGTGGGGAAGTGATCTGGAAAGTTTTTGAAAGGGGTATTACGGCCTTGGTCCCCCCCTGGTGACACAGGCTTGTGGGGGATTTCAATTTAAATGCTCCAGCCAGTGTTTGAGCATGTTATCTGCCGTACCCTTGGTTCAGTGTATGTTGCCAGGCTCTGTTTGAAAGTCACTCCCGGGAAGAGCTGGTATGTGCCTTAAGTTATTCACAATATAGTCATTTAAAATGTTCAGTTGTGCCTGCTCCTTTTGTGGGAGCAGTCTCGAAAAATTGAGCTCTGGAACCCAAATTTCTGCTGCAGGGAATATACGTTTGGCCGTCCTGTGGGCTGCCTGCAACTGCTTTATTGCCGTATCCCTGGCATTCTGCGCTCGGCTGTTAATGCCCAGGGATAATATGACCCATGTTACATCGGGAGAAGGGGCCGCCTTGGCCATCACTGCCTCCATGTGCCTAAATGTGGCCCCCAGATAGCTCTCAATTTGGAGGTCCACATTAGTGAAAGGAGGAATTTTTGCCAAATTAGAGTCCCCCAGAATTAAATACTTTTTGCAGGCATTTATTGTCCAGTCCAATATCTTTCTGGACGTGTTCCTGTGCTTGGTGGGCCTACCCTGTAGGGTGTCACACTGTAGGGCAGGGGTTGTGGTGGTCAAACGGGCCTGTGTGGCCGTCCTAAGGCTGGTGATCGTGCTCGGGATCAACCCCCCCTCCTGAGTATTTACAGGACCGGTGTGGTCATCATCCCCCTGCTCCTCGACCTGGGTCAAATCCACTTCCTGCACAATGCAGGGGTTGGGCTGTCCCCCCAAAAACATGCCACGCGGAGTCCGCTTAGGTTTCCCAGAACTGGTTTGAGCTTGTTGGTCCGGTAAGGGAGAGGGAGGGTTTACGGTTAGGGTTAGGGTTGGGGTCAGGGTTAGGGTTTGAGGCGGGGATTGAAATCCCCAATCCTGCGTCCCAGCGAACTGAGAACACAGTTGTGCACGCTCCTATCTGGAGCTATCCCTGCATCCACCCGCTTACGCCCCAACTGTCACCCCTTTAATTTGGGCTTTTTAATTTTCCCTTTTCTTTTTCCTTTTTTGCAGATGGAGAGGATGTGATGAACCCAGAAGAATCCGAGGCGCCAAGCAGCCAACCCGGGGGAACACAAGGAGCAGTGAAGACACCGACAGGTAGGTTTTTGCCCTCATGTAGACCTTTATTTAGGTTCAGTAATTAGTTGTGCTTTGTATTTCATTTCCCCCTTTTTTATTTAGGAGCTCCCCCCCTAGTGTTGACACCACGCCCCACTGTCCCCCAGAGGCACCTCCCAGCACACAAGACCCCCCCAAGTCCAATCCGCCCCGATCCGGGCCGAATTTGTATTTAATAAACGTTATTTCCCCAGCACTGTGTCCCATGTCCTTCCTCTGTGTGGGCTTGAGGGTTATGAGGGTAACACAGTGGGGAATAACACATTTTAATTAGGGTTAGATTTCCCTTTAAAATTTGTAGGCCGATGGGCCCTAGGGTTAAATATCCCTTAGGGTTAGAGTCCAGGGGTTTTAGGTTTAGGGCCCTAGGGTCAGATTTCCCTTAGGGTTAGATTTCCCTTAGGGTTAGAATCCGGTTAAATTTAGGGTTAGGGTTTAGGGTTAGAGCACCCACTGACTTTGATGGGTGACTTTGGCAGAAGATTGTAATGGTTGCCTGTATCATTTCAAAACTCATTTAAATGGAATATTTTTGAACAATGTTTTAAGTGACAATTCATATTATAATTTGAACAATTATTGAAATGACACTTTTTTATTGAATATTATCATAAAACACCCTTCACAATTAATGTCCACATTCCTGGGTATTTATAAACAGAAAAATCTTGTCTGGGTATAGCGTTATAGTCTTTCAATCAGAAATATGATGATTTTTCCTCCTAGCTGTTGACCCCATTCAGATGGGTTTTTCTGTTTCCATGCTGTTTTTGCTCAGTTTTGTTGCATGATATCTGGGGGAAAACAATTTACTTATTTTAAAAAGTAGCTTGTTTCACTTTAAAGTAGTGACAGTAAGTAACTTTTCTGTATTTTCACTTTCAGCCTTCAGGATGCAGATTTTGTTAATATCAAATAATCTTTCCAAAATGGAATGAGAAACAGTTTCATCAATATTGTATTCAGTTCCTTCTGGACTATATGCTTTACAGGTCAATGATTTTTAATTGACGTTAGTAATGCAGAACTAACTACAGCAAACACATCAAAATGTTATGCATTTGATATGCACATTTTTTGGCTTACCTCTTGACAGCAATTGTCATTTGCACATTCCACATTGCTGGGTACCAGAAGTCCCAAGGTTTTTTCAATGGCTAAAAGGTAAAAACACTAATATTTTATTCTTTACCAGGTATAAATCTTATATTGAATAGTTTGTGTGATCAACACAGTTTAAGTGCTGGAAGAGAGGTACTGCACATAAAATATAAGCCATCGGTTCATCTGCCAAGCATTTCTTTTTTGGCCAGGGTTGTAGGGTAGCCTGGAGCCTATCCCAGATAGCACAGGGCATAAGGCTCAGGTCTGCCCTGGACAGAATGCCAGTCCATTGCGGGTAACACACAGTCACACACTATGGGAAAGTTAGCGATGTCAATTACTGCATGTCTTTGGACTGTGGGAACAAACCAGAGTACCTGGAGGCAACCTACAAAACAAAAGACCTTGAAAACACCCAGCCCATAGAGCGTAGGAGTTAGTCTACTTACTAAGCAACCATTTTGCCCCAATGTAGAAGCAAAAACTGTAAAATTTTATATGTTATGTTTAATATTATATGTTAAACAAAAATACCAGTAAGGATCTCATCAATCCTGTCCACAGCAAACTTGGCATTTTCTTCAGAGAAGCACATGGGTGGTTTGAACTTCAGAACATTCCTGTCTGGACCATCAGCACTAAGAAGGATTCGATGTTCCTTCAACCTGCCAAGATGAATAGCCTAGCTTCAAAACCAGCTAACATCTGTTTACCTGAAGATATATAATTAGCTGCACAGAAAGGTATTGTGTAAAATTCTGAATAATCTTTTTTGACTTATTATTTGAATGGCTTACGGGGCTCACTTGTAAATGACATCTTGGGCCTCTGCTGTAGCTGGAGTCCGCTTGGATCTGTCTTTCACAAGCTCAACGCCAACAAACAAACCGACCCCCCTGCAAGCCAATGCAAAGTAAGACTATTTGTATAATGCCAAACCTTGGACTATGAACTCTTCATACAGTTCTTTATCAACAATGATCTTCCAGATAATTCTCCCTTCTAAGAAATATGAATTGCTTATTTTTGCAGTAGTTTGAGATTTCTCAACATCTTCCATTAAGTCAGGGCTTAAAAATATAATGTAGTAATAGAAAAATATAATACGTATATAGGGCTATTAATTAAATAAGTTGAGTCTTATGAGTAAGTTTCACTACTTCAAGTAGCATGATTAACAAATTAATATCTAATTACAAAGATTTTAATCAACTGATTATCAAACTATGAATAACTTTATTTTGGTATTAATGTCTTAACTTTAAGTGGCACATACTCTAATAAAGACTTAGCTACTTCATAACATGGATATATGTGCCAAATTAAATCTTTGTGTAATGTGTACAGTGGTGATTAGCAGCTCTGTTTACCTGATGTCTCCAATCAGTGGATGCTTCTCTTTCTGTTGATGCAACAGCTCTGTCAGGTACCTCCCCACTTGCATAGCATTGCTTTGGAGAGCCTCTTTCTCAATAACATCAAGGACAGCCAGCCCAATAGCACAGGATACAGGATTGCCTCCAAACTGCAACATGTTTGAAATTTAGTGAATTTATTATTTTCATGCAGGCAATTTAGGTCAATTAAGCTACTGGTTTAAGCACAGGCCCACCGTGTTGAAGTACTCCATCCCAGAGGACATAAAGGCTTCAGCAATTTTTCTGGTGGTGATGACACAAGCCATTGGGTGGCCATTGCCAATTGGCTTTCCCATGGTAACAATATCAGGTACAAAGTCTTTGCCCTGTAGCTGGAATGCCCAGAAATGAGTCCCTGCACGGCCAAAGCCCACCTGTATCTCATCTGCAATGAAGATACCCCCAGCATCACGCACATGTCTGAGGAGGGAAAGAGTGTATTGATGACACAGAATAAGTGACTGAGGGATATCCATGGGGCAGTCATTGACCCAGTGCTACACGAGCTAGAAATGTGCTTTAACTGCAATAGATTGCACAGATATGATTTAGATAAGCATATGAAATGTATCATAAACAAATGTATAACTATGGGACGCCCCACCACTGATGACCATTACCAGCATGATCAGTAAGGAGATGGGTGGAAGGACATATATTTCATACATTTTTGCATTTGGTACAAAAACACAATCAGGTTTTAATCCTGTTTTATACATTAAATAATCACCTAAAAGCTGTAAAGAACGAGCAGATCATATGTAGAAAGAAAAAAAAACACATACTGTGCCACTTTCTGAAAGTATCCTTGAGGTGGGATGACTTGCCCTCCACAACTTTGCAAGGACTCTGCGATGAAAGCTGCGATCTATACAACAGCATACACAAAACACACAAATCAAGGAACATAAACTAATAAGTGAGGTTTGTACTATCAGAACATAAAGCTCAGGGAAAGATACTGTGATTCTTCATGGAATACTTAATCAACTGACATAACAAAAGTCTTGTTATGTAAGGAGACTTATTATTCTTTCTTGGTTTTACAAAGTTCCTTCTGATTCTTTAAAACAAAACACTTGAAATCGCAATAAAGGCCTGAACAGAACAGGTAAGAAGCCCTGACATGGCAGATGTTGAGAAACTATGTTTCTGGCTTTTGGGGTTTTGAGGGAAAGTGGACTTTCAGTTCCATCCATACCTAATGACATTCATTCAGCAGACCACAAGGAGCAGAGGTGTAATTCCTTAATTTCTTAGACCCAGCAGGGGACATACCTTCTGATTTTTATTATGGGCATTCTGAATGACATTCTTCACCTCATCTGCGTAAGCTGTCGCTGGGTCAGAGTGATCCTCACGGTACTTCCCTCGATAGATGTCAGGGCTGGGAACCTTGAGGACATTACTCCAGTCTTCATAAACAGTACTAAACTACCACTGTACTATATGCTATATTTTATAGTTATGCATTCTCTCTAATTAAATATTAATATTAATATATAATATTAATAATATAAATTACTCATATTTTTGTCTCTTTAATAGCTATAATAATATGAACTTGAACCATTTTTTCTGTACCCTTTGAAACTATCTGTACACTCAACAGGAACATTTACCTACTTACCACATAAACTGATTGGTTGTGCTGTGACCCTGTCATCTGGTGAAATTTATATGGACTGATATCAATGAGGGATGAAACATGACCATGATAGGCACTGGAAAAAAAGCAACCTGTGCAGTATCACAAATTATACATTATACTAGGCAGACAAGGGGTTCTGTAGTGGTACCATTGATGAAGAACCTAATTAGTAAGCTATCCTATAAAAGTGGGGTTAAAGGTCACTTTGAATAAATACATCAGTAACTAAATGTTAATGGATTCCAGTTAACTTATTGTGTGAGATGTATGTTCAACGACTACCTATAAATGTTCATGGCTCAAAACTCAATCTTTGATGAAAGTCTAGCTTTGCATCTGATATTTCACAAAGTGAAAATCTGTATTAAAAGTGCTGGAGATAAAAAAAACCTGCCTGTCAACATCAAATTGCAGATTCGTTTAAAAAAGTAATATTGCAAAAAATATGTAATTTAAACATTTAACTAAAAAAATGACCTTGAATAGTTACAGCGCCATAAATGGACATTGGCTTTTTGTTGATTACATGCTGTGTGAAATGAAAGCACTGTTGACTTACTGATCCAAAGTGATGATGCCTTTGTGGCCAGTGTACTGCCAAGCCAGTCTCAAGGCCAGGTCATTGGCTTCTGAGCTGCAGGAACAATGCATACCAGTTATACATTTCCTAGCATGCAGGTCAATGGTACAAAGTATGCTTCTGAACAGCTACAATGTTTCAATGTAACAATATTAATCATATCCACTATTTCATTATTAGAGGTAACAGCACTATGAAGGGAATGGATGGAGAAGACAATCCCAGTCATGTAGTCAATAGTGTTTTTATGGTACTGATCATTTACGAAGTTACTGCTCTTCCTTTTACTCTACGCCTGTTGACTCTGCTGATATTTCCTTATTGATGACCTTTTTTGACAATGATATTATTATTTACTTGCACATCTTAGGACTAACATGAATAGCCACATTAACTATTAATCACACTTCAGCCCAGGAGAGCAACCTAATGTAATGGTGATTTAATGTAATATAAGTACGTTTTATGTGGAATGAATTCTGGAATATGTTCATACTTTACTCTTTAGAGGGAAATGGATAATATATTTTTCTCTTTTTTTATAACTCCAGACAGGACACTGGATATTGACTAGGTGCTAGAGGTATGTGGTATAACTTTAATTGGACTCTGGATTGGCTCCTGCACCAGTCACATAGTAGATACAGCCTCTCAGCAAAACTAATTTATTAAATAATCACTGGGATAATATATATATATATTTATATTTACACGAAATGTATTTGTGTATATTGTGTATATTTGTATGCATATCTATATGCATTTTTTGTCAATTTTAAGCACACTCTATTATATTTTCAGTTCAGGATATTTTCACATAAATCATATTTCAAATGGATAAAAACCTTTGCTTTCTTATGGCAAATGGGAATATATTTTTCTCATCGGCCATGAATATCCTTTACTATATGGAGGATTGGAAAATGTATTGAAAAATGTACTGGGAAATGTAAACATCTGTAAGCATAACAGCACATCTGAAGACAGATATGTACCCTGAATTGACAAAATAGCAAACGGAGAGGCTGTCTGGAAGGGTGGCCTGTAGGCGTTGGGCATATTGTACCAAGTTATCATGCAGGAAACGTGAGTTGGTGTTAAGGATCTCCATCTGCATGGCCCCAGCCTTTACCACGGCAGGGTGACTGTGGCCAACTGGAGAGAAAACGCAACACAAGTTTTTACCATCCACAAAACATTGTTCTACTGGCAAAAAGACCACAAGCAGTGAAAACCGTAAGACTCACTTTTGAAAAATGCCATATTGTCCAATCAAGCAACATGCCAGGTCCAGCCTGCATGCAGATGTTTTACTCCATGTCCTATTTCTACTAAAGTTTCTCTTTTTAAGAAGAGGGTAACTTTCAACATACGTGGTGAGAAACTGGTTTTGCAGTTTTTTCATATAAAATATTTCTGCATCAGAACAAAATCTGATATACAAGTTAAAGTGTAACACCCCAGTGAGCTATGCCATTTCGGGGGGGAAAAGGTTACTAGCTGGTTTAGCATTATCATTTATTAACAATAGAGATATAACATTTACTTAGCAGATGCTTTTATTTAAAGCAACATACAACTGAGACCAGGATCAGCCAGTCCCTAGAGCAGTTGTGAAAATATAAAGAAAATGCCAACCACCTCCCTTTGACTACCGTTTTTTTTACTGTAAGTGCATCACAGATATTATACATTGATACAATAATACAAAACTGCATTGAAACTGTTTAGCCACAACACAAGCAAATTATTCCAAAATATCTTGATTGAGCTTGTATTTTTTTAGCTCAGAAGGGTCATTTGTTTTTTGTAATTCTATGGATAAAATAATTCCATAAGAAATTCTCCACCAAAACTGGGATGAACTTAATTTCAGTCTATCACTGAACATTATTATGTAATGTTCTGACTTCAATAAGAGAATACAATTTGTGATGTTACGCTCACCATGGGCGACATTGTTGATGCAGTCCAAATACCTCTCTCCTTTTTCATCATACATATACTGGCCTTTGGCACGCACGATCTTAATTGGATCATGGCTGAAGAAAACCTTACATGATGGGCTATAAAAATTGGGTGCAGGTTAGCATCTGTTTCATATTCTTAATAAGAATTGTTCTTATTATATTTCAGTGAATCTGTCCACTTAATTATTTAGTATTTGATGGGAATTTTTTATTTTAGTCATACTGGTGGTCATTGACAAAACACTGACTGAAAATGTACTGCAGTAACCTTGAGGTCTTCAAATAGCCAAGTCAAACGCTAGAATTTGGACCTGTGATGTAACATGCAGGTTGTTTCACAAAGAGAAAGTACTGTAACAAGCTGACAAATTGGTTTATGAAAGGTAAATGATAAGAGTGCACTTAAGGTGAGTTATATAATACCTTAACTACCATATCAACCATGTCAAAAAAGTTTGGTCAAACAGTTTGATCAATTCCTGTGTCAATACAGTCAGTTGTTTGGCACTGACTGATTTTATTTTAGCTGAAATTGGCTACGTCTTAGTTTTGAATAAATGCAAGTTGTATGTCAAGAGGTCTACCTGCATAAAAACAAACAAATGAAAATGTTAAACAACCCCTCTGGAAATGCATATTCAAAAGAGATGAACTTTATATGTACTCTTACCCTTACCATAACAACGAAGGCAAACAAATAACTTTCCCCAAGGTGGAAATATTAAAATACAGGCAATAATAAACACACTTTAGTGTATCTTTCAATATCACAGAAGCGGTATTTTTTGCCTGTAGCTTTTGCACATTTTTAGAGCAAATTTGTTTGGGGACATTTTCTTTGAAAAGCTTGCTTTCTGAAGAAAGTTCATTTTCATTTGTTTTAAATGATTTGTTTCAGAGCAATTTTTTTTGTAACAATATATCATACGAGCATTGATTCTAGTTTACAAGCACAAACCATGTTCCTGGGCGGGTGTAATATACAGTGTATAGAACAGTGGGGATTTCACATAAGAATGAGAGACTGTGTGAATGTTCTGTGTGAAATTAAGTTAGCAGAATCAAATTAATACTTTTTTATGTCTGCAGTATACAGCCAACCAATATTAGCTGGGCATTTTCTGATAAATATTATTTTCTACAATTTTTACCTACTGCTGACTAGATAAATCTAAGAACAGTTTTCAGTACACATCTTGCAATCTCTATATATGTATTTGTATAAACAATTGTAACTACACTCTTCCGCTAATATTATTTTTGAATTTTACATAGTAAAAATATAAACCAAGGAAGCTGCATAAAACAGTACAGGTAAACATGAATCCAGGTATGTACAAATTTCATAGAAATGTTTAATTATGTAGGAACATACATCTTCCAGTTAAAAAAAACAGTATGATAATTTAACTGGTTTTTAACCTATCAAAGACATACTAAGTACACTTTCACATTTGCTACGTTTACCAGTCAAGTGAAATAATCTGACATGACAAGATTTTATATATTATGTAAACAAACTCTTACCCAATATACTTATGCCTTAGATCAATTGTCTTCTTTTTATCAAATGTTTCTGCCATTTTTTTGTGATAACAGACCAACAGCAATGATTTAGTCTTCACTTATTAAATGCAATGAATAGTCTCAGTCTTTCCAATGTGCTGTACTTAACCTTGTCTTTGCAATATCATTGCTGGTATTGTTGACACAGGGAGACTGGTCAAGGGTCAGATCTTCCCATAAGACTTTTTTCCCCTCTGGAAACTGCATTTTTTTGGTAAGATATCCTACCTGACATGCTTCTTTTAGTTGCCTGGTGGATCTATACTTTAGAATATCCAGAAAGATGAAAATAAGGTAGCAGTTCATAAAAATGGCACTTGTCATAATTTAATAATTAACAATGAAATACGTGTGTGTGTCTGTACAGGTACATACTAAAACAGAAAAAGGGAATTCAATTCTTATTTCTTCTACTTCCAGTGTCAGTCACTGAGATCCTAGACACAGTACTCACATACACCTGTTTCTTTCACTATACAGTACTTTAAAGTAATCACTGGGGACTGCATTGCAATGCTAAATATTTTTCACTGGTGCTGATAGAAACGTATACGGCAGATATAATCGATCAAAAAATATATATATCCATAAAACGTTCACCAGCCTTCATAGAAAGGGTTGCAGATATTTTATTAATTAAAATTCCCCAGTCCCCACTGACCAACACTATATCTACAGTATAATCACAACCTGTTATTCTGTATTCATGCAGTCTGGCATAAGACTATTAAAATTTGAAAATGCATAACTGGAATTCCAGATCTCAAAAAATAATAATAAATCCAATCAAACATGTTTGATGTTTCTCTCTATAATAACCTACCACAAGGAGGAGGAATGGACAATATTAATCCATTCTGTTTACCCTTAGAGTACAATGAACTCCATTCCACATTTCTGTAATTCCAGTTCCCTATTTTCTGAGAATCACCCATCTTTGCCTGAGTGAACAGAAAAGTCTTTTCCATATACTGAGGAAAGTTTTTAGATAACCATCTTGAGTCAATATGTTGACGAAACCTAAAAAAAATTGTAAAAAAAAAAAGGAAATATTAAGTCCCTGAAGCAAAAACAATCGGATTTACTTGAATATTACACTCCACACTTAGTCACGTGATGTTTAGTCCATTCCAAGGGTCTTGAGCTGCCTCTCAATGTCCTCATCGGAAAGAGGACATACGTTGGAGGTAGAGGGAACAGGAATTCTGCATCCAGCAGAGGGTGCACTTGCCAGCTGTAGAACATAAATGGTATGGTCTTTGACTAGTGTTCATTGCAGTTTCTGTCAAATGTTTAACCACAATTTCACATGCAAAAGTCCATGACTTAAGATGTTTAAAAATTAAATAAATCCAACATTAAGTCATGAATTTAAATATCCCATTATTACTGCTTAAATCATGACAATCAAAATGCTAAGGAATATTGTCAATGACAAGATAGCCTGAAAATGTGTTTATTTACCTAATTTCTTATTGATACTGACAAAATCACCCCAACAGCTGCACTACTGTCCCAGTCAGAGACAACAACACTTATGCAATCTCATAATTTTTGCCACGACCTGTCCATCATGTCAACCACACCCTCCTGTTTTCCTCCCAGGCGTGGCCTTAACTAGCCGAGCCCAGTGCTTCTCAATCCCGCCTCTTGTTCCTGCCTTCCTGTTAGTCACTCACAACGGCCTCCTCTTTGCCCCTTTGACTGTCTTGCATTCGATCGTTCCCGTCGCCCGGCGCATGAAAGAATGACAGAACTCAGCTCAGCAATTAGCGGCTACTCAGAAGTGCCTTTAGTGCTTTGCGTTTCTGTGCGGTTGATCGTTCCTGTACCCCACAACATACCTCCATCTGATCCTCCTAACCTTGCCCCTCACAGGCTCGCAGTGAACCCACCGTTCAACCCATGGGAAGTGTGTGATCTGGAGAAACTGGAGGGGGAGTACAATTTCGAAGAAGTCATGAGCGTAAGGTTTGCTGCTCCAATCAGGATGCCCAGCGAGACATCTTTCTCCATAAAGAAGAGCATGCCTGTTCTGTTAGCATCAGAGCCCCTTGCTCTAGGGGACACTGGGCTCTTCGACTAGTCTACTTCTTTCCCTGAGCCCGGAATTACCCCACTCATAACCTCCAAAAAGGGGAAGAAGAAGCAGAGGAGGCAGATAACGACCCCACTTGACACTGGCTCGCCAAGTTCACCAGTGTTCAGCCTGGTGGAGGATGCTGCTACTATTCCTTCATTAAAGCCAGGTGAGATCATCACCATCACACCCACTCTCCCCGAGTCATGGGATCCACTGGAGCCACCTTGCCTGCAAGTTGAGACTTTGATCGCTGTCTTAGGCGAACTCCTTACCCAGAGATGTAACCCCGTGGACAATGCCTGCTGCTGTTGCACTCTTTAACCGGGTAAAGGGTATTATGGATATCCTCACCCCAGATGCTGATCCTTGTTTAGTAAAGGAGATCTGGCGGTACTTTGAGGAGATCAACTAGCTTGTTGGGCGAGAGCTTTCCCAGCCGGCTTTGTCTGTTCTGGCTGCCTGCTCGCTACGTGCCACTGAGGGGTCTGCTGGTTCCCCTCAGCTTACTCCAGACCCGCTTATGGGCTCGCTACAACCAGCCGCTGATTCGCCTGCTGTGTGCAATTAGCTGGTTCCCCAAAACCCGGGGTCGCACCACCTGTCATTTCCAGATGCCAGAAGAGGAGACAGAGGAAAGCAGCTGAATCCATGGTGGACTAGGCAATGCTGAATCTAGTACTGTCAGCACCCGACTCAGGTGAGCCGCATAGCAGGTGGCTCAGGCCACCAGTCCAGGAAAAGGCCCAGGATAGGCCTACGCTGTCGCCACAGCACCCAGTCCAGGAGAAGGTGCCGCTCCTAACGCTGAGGTTCCGCCCCTGTGCGAGGCCTGCCGTACCTGATAAGCTAAGTTTGGCAGGTAGTGCCTTCCAGGCTCACTCTTGCCACTGCAATGCTCCGAGCTCTCAGGCTACAGAAGGCCTTTCAGCCCTCGTCCTGGATCCTAGCCCGGAGAGGGCCGCTTGTCCATTTCCAAGTGTCTTGGTTTCACCCTGCTCTTCTTGCTTGTTTTGCAAGCTGTTCCAGCTCTTGCCCCGCAGTATCAGGCAGTGGTGCCTGCTCTTGCCCCGCAGTCGCCGGCAGTCGAGCCTGCTCTTGCCCCGCAGTCACTGGCAGTCGAGCCTGCTCTTGCCCCGCAGTCGCCGGCAGTCGAGCCTGCTCTTGCCCCGCAGTCGCCGGCAGTCGAGCCTGCTCTTGCCCCGCAGTCACCAGCAGTCATGTCTGCTTCTGACGTCGCCCAGACACCCACTTCATCTCCTGATGTCGTCCAGATGGCCCCTGCCTCCCCACTGCCTCCTGTTTGCCCCTTCAATTAGTCTAGTCTAGTATATAAGTGCTTCCCAGTCCTGTGCTCCCCAGGTGTCACTGAAGTTGTTCTCTGGTGTAGCTCATGTTCTCCTCCCTCTAGCCTCGTGTTGAATCCCTTGAGGTTCTGTTTGTTTTGAGTTTATTTTCGCTTTGTTTAATAAAACCCTGTCGCCCCTTCAGCCCACTTGCATTAACTCCTTTCCTTCGACCGGTGCGTGACAATTCGCTTACTTTTGTTTGAACGCAATAGTAAATGCTTATAATACTGTGAATAAATGTAATGTTGATGTGGAGGGTTATGCGTAATGTTCAAAGAACAAATACTAACATTTGAGGATTATGCTTAAGCAATTAAGAAAAACTATAAGAAGAGGTATTTACCTTATTTTTTGTTTCTAAGAAACATTCCAACAGGTCCTAGAATAGGGTGACCATCTACTCCATGTCAGGAGGGACACTATAAGCTATGACAGTGTTTGTAAACTACCATGTCAACCATTTCAATTAAAAGGAGTCGGATTGCACTGAGTTCTTGCTGTGTGCTGATTGGCCGGAATCCTGTAATTATACATGTCTCTAATGTTAATGTGAAACAGCTGGATGAATCTTTCAATCAAGGAAAAAAAACAGTAAAAGTACAAGATAAACCAAACAATTTAGTAGTTAGAATATTAGGTTGTGCTGATCTGGAAACAGTGCAGCTGTAATGGGCTTAAGGGAGTGACTCTCCTTTCATCACTCTGTGACTGACTGCATATACTGGCCAGGCTTCATAACAATCTGTCATTTCTATCAAATACCAAGAATTTGCTGGGTCCACAAAAAGTCTAGATCAGACTGTGGATCTGAACAACTACCTAAAAGCATGAGAGCGAAATGTTGACATAAAGTCATAAATCAACATATAACAAAATGGTGGAACATAGGAAAAGGTTCTCTCACCTTTCCTGAGATCTCGATTCCAATTTCATCCAGCACTTGGTTCACAATGCCCTGACATTCCTCTTCATCACCAGACTCATCAAAGATTTCATCCAGGGTATTATTGACTAAAACAGCAATGACAAAATCATTAACAAAATCCATCATTTAATTTGCCAGATGGAAGAATCTATTAAGAATATTTTCTTATAGAAACATCCGCAGTCACATTAGCATTTGTCTTCTCTCAGTATCATGTAAAGTGAAAGGCGTTATATAAAAATTAAATTGAAATTGAAATTAGATACTGTGGACTAGAGTTACTCATCCTTTGTAGCTAATCTTTTGTCGTGACCTTAAAATTCTATTAAACATACTTGCATGGTAACTGGATGTGGACATATTAATCCACGGGCACTCAAAGCTAGCTGCCCTTCCTGGCAGTGCTGCTGCTGCACTCTCAGAATCACAGATTCTTACTCATTTCTTCTGTCATCTCCATCTTCAGGTTTTCTTTCTGGAATTCCTGCATTGTCTGCAAGGTCTTTCTTGGATCCATTTTCTTATTGACTGTCTGCATAGTCTGAAGGAGTGTGTAACGAGTTAAAACCTCCATACAGCAAACCAGTGGGCAACAGCAACTCAGACATGTCACACTATTTGCTACTGCGTTCAAGAAGCAGATCATTGCATGCCTTTTATCTTCATTCCTCATAGGCATATTTATGAAATGGAATGGGCTAGAAACAGCCCAGTTCCGCCATATGGGATCACTTCGAAATGGTTCAGGAAAAGCAAGTAAAATACCTCACCATTATTTTGTTTTAATATTCAATCATTTATTGTTTTCTGACAGGAAGGCAAAAGGAGACAGATGATGCTCTTGCGAGACTCATTGTAAAGGACATCATTTTCTATTGTGTAAGATTTCCCAAAAACCTGGCCCCAATTACACCCTTCCATTCAGAAATGCCCCCAAGATGATAGTCCGTTCCCAATATCAACAGGGCAAGGACCCAGCAATGATAGCGGTAATGAAAGCAAAAGGCTGTAAGTCTGACGTCACATATGTGGACCTCAGTTAACATGGATGCGTACTTAGCAGCAACAGGACATTTCATTGAAGACCAAAATAATCTATCTGCCACTTTCCTGGGTATATCAAAATTCCCTGAGACACACACAGCTGATGATATGAGAGAGTGTTATGTCCGTGTCTAGGGCTCAGTCGCGCAGAATGCTGTGGTCTGTTGTTTGTATGCGTTGTAGGCAGGGGCAATGCTGGGAGAAAAGGAAAAAAAAAAAAGACCACAATGTATATAAAAGGAAATGGAACAGTATGTTTTAGGTGATTTACAGTTCACCCACAAGGGCTCTTCTAGATGCAAAGGAAATAAAACAGAAGGTCAGGTGTATTGTCACTGACAATGCTCCCAATATTATTGCCTGTGTGCAGCAGTGGTACCAGCCGTAGCCTCACTCAGCACCGATATAACTGCATTAAATGGTGCCGCTCATGAAATAGTCAGTGTGCTCAAGTTCTTGATGTCTCCAACCAGGCCAATGTGGAACTGGCAATGGAAAATGTTGGAGTGTTTATTGCAGTTAAAGAGCAATGGAGTGTTTCCAATCCAAAAATCATTTTTCAAAGCTTTAATGCTCGGGTGTCCGAAGAATACAGGCAAAGTTTGACGTCTGAGTGTTGTGCAGACATGACTCTAAAAAGGTGAACTAAGGCTCAAAAAGAATGACACCCATGAAAAGCCGTTAGCTGATGGGGGGAGGGTATATTATACACATACTATGGAAGCTGAGAATGGTCTGTCTGTCGAGATAATTATCGCGTTCTCTCAGGATTATGCCATAATAAAAATACAGCTTCCACAGTATGTGTGCGCGGGCATTTCATGTTTCTTGTGCGATCGTGGGTTGGAGAGTGTAGCAGTAGTTGTTGACGAGAAGGTGGGTAGGGGGGAGGGGAAAAAGGAGGACAAGGAGGCTAAAAGGAGGACACACAACAGCAGTCCGGAAAGAGAGTAGGAAAACTGGACTGTCCAGACGAAATCCAGATGAGTGGTCACCCTAGTATTGTGCTGCCATCTGTGTAAGTTTACAAACACAAGAAAGTCATTTTAAGCTCTCAATATCTGCAGTCATCGCAAAGTACTGAAGAAAGCCTCTGGGATTTTTTTTCCATGACATAGCGGGTGAAAACAACTCAGTGTCTCTGCTGATGCTGAGGTTCAGGTGCATCTCTCTGCTCCATGGCGATGACCCCCTAGATTTCTGAACCAAATGCTGCAATATTTCAGCCTCTCTTCCAGTTAAAAGAAACATATCTCTCCCTTCCAGCAACCTCAGTGCCTTGTGAGAGTGTTCTTTAAAGCGGGAGAGATTTTGAGTCAGATAAGAAATGGTCTCAGTCCAAGCACAGATGAACAGATGGTCTTCCTTAACAAAGATAATTGAACATTACACAAGCCCAGTGCAAAAACACTCTTCCTACAAATCCCTATGAATCATATTAAATTACAAACCAGAGAAGAAAAAAAATTTTAAAAATCAATTTAAAAAAACCTTCTATGGTACTGACAACAGATCCAGCTGAATGTGATGCCATCAATGTTTAATGAATGTTTTTAATATCTTTAATCAGTCACCTGCACCACCGTTTCTGTGGTGCCATAGTGCTTTGGTGTCCAAGGAGTGCTATTTAGCCACTAGATGTCACTATGAAACAATGTTTCAACAATGTTCAGTTGTTCTTTCGTTCAATTGTTTCAATCTTCCAAAGATCCATTCTTGCCCTTACTACAAAGCACTAACTGAAGAACAAGAATCTGTCTGTGGCATGTACTATGAACAGAAACATGTACTTGTTATCTTGAGACTTTTTGTGTAAATTACAATCATCTCGCCATAACTGAAAATCACCAAGTATGCTTAAAAAAGATCTCCCATGCAAACAGACATCCCACTAATTTTACTCTATAAAATTCTTCAGAAGCAGATCGCTCTAAGAACAGTCCTATTTTTCCTAAAAAACTAAACTCTGACATTGCACGTTAATAAACATTAATAAAGAGGAAATAAGAAAAAGGGCACTGTCTCCTACTTTGGCTGTTGTAGTCATAACTCCTGCCATCTTCATCTGAGAATTTAAGACCTTGGTCTGTGTAGACATGGACGTGACCTTTGAACTGACAGCATAGGTTCGGTTCTTCTGCTTCCTCAGTTGGACCAGCTGCTTGGCAAGGATTTTGCAGGCCTCCTTGTTACCAGTCTTGGCCATTTTCTTGATTTCCAGCTCCTGTGAGAAAAGTGTGAGTGGTGGGCAGTCAGACCTAGAAAAACATTAGTACAGACCTGTGCTTTCTTACCAACAAGGTATCATACAGTTTCATTACAGAAGAAATGACTGTCGATTAATTGTTAAGCTAAAGAGTTAGTAGCATATGTGGGTGGGGTACATATCTGGCTTGTGAGTCAGACGACTGCATAGGTTCACAGAATTTCTCTCACACCTCCTCCATGTTTCCACTGGGTATTTATATTTGTGTGCTATTCTTTTGTTTCCCATGCGCTTGGATCGGAGTCAGGCTAATGACCATGTTGATGTTTGTTTGTCCAGACCCTGTTGAAACTGCATCTTTTTTATGTCCAGGAAAATTGTTCTGATGTATCCATCTTGTTCATTTGGTTCAGTCCCAAAAAAGCAGAAATGCCATAAATAATGTCTGTGGCTTTTTCTTTCAATATTCCCCACAGTCACATTTCTGTTACTTACTTACTGACACACACAAAACTCTTAGGCAGCCAAAAGAAATCAGGTTTTAATTATGGCTATGTTGGTGTAAAACTATGACTATCTCTGTAGAAGTGTCTCAGATTAGCCATTTCAAAACCTCTCCTAAAGTCACTGACTGGTACACCTGGTTTGGGTAATCAACACCTCATGAATTTAATTCACCAGTTTTGTTGATTAATTAAATGAGCTATTGGTGAAATTTAACTAATAAACAGAATGGGTTGGGTTCCCCTGAGGAAAGGTTTGGTAAGATTACACTGGTCCTGACTTCCCGTCTCAAAAATATTACCTTACAATGAGTATTATCTTTCAAGAAAAAGCTAATTATGCAATTAAAAAGCCGTGGCAGAAATAGTTTTTCCCTGCTTGCTAAATAAACCGACAAACGCTTATATCAGAATCTAACACTTCCTCTCAGGACACCAGTAAATGCATTTGATAGCACTACACTTTTTCTTCAGAGGATTCAAATTAAGTTGATATACACCCAGCAGCTCAAGTCATAAAAAACAGATTCACATTATTTTGAGGTACGGCTGAAATATTAGGCAATAAATGGCAGTGTTTGATTATGATTTACAGTCTTGTCAGCTACACATGCTGGGCTGAAGATGGAAGTGGAAGTGACAGATTGGCTGCTGGCATCATAAAACACTTGGTAAATGTGGACAGGAACATACGGATTTTCACATGCTTAGGAGAACAGTGTCAAAATGGATGAGACTTTATGGGCAAACTGTACTTGTAACTGCATAGTACATCATCTATTTTTACATCTACATCAGGCGCACAACGGAAGCCTTTTCATCACAAGGAACAACGCTCATATCACAACTTAATTTGGCACAGGATATATTCCAGGACTCAGTAAACAGGACATTTATGCAACTTCAAAATATAGGCCAAAAAGTGTTTCAAAACCAAAAACAAGAACATAAGTATGCACAAAAACACACATGCGAAACACATACAATCAAACAGCATATGAAGATATAACAGTTCTGTTATAAGACCAACAGATATTAAATATAGAAGCTGTCATAAGAAACTTAAAAAAATGCAAACTGCCGAGCTGTTAGTCACTGTTTATGCAAAACTGTTCTGATGACAGTTAATTCTGAAACTTGCAGCAGAAATACTTGCATTATGTAATCAATTTGATATAAAAACATACATAAAAAACACCCACCACCAGAGTTATATTCATTGTTCCAAAAAATACAATAGATAGGTAGATAGATCAGAAAATATGCAGAATAATTAATAAATACATTTTTCTTATAAATGGGAAAGGTTGACAAATTTGCCAAGTCACTTTTTTCAGCATGACAAGATTCCTGTATAATAAAAAATAGCTACTTATTTATTATTTTATTACTTATTACTTAACGTTGGAGTAGTTAGGGCTAAGGGCCAATAGTGATATAATTACACCACTGGCTATGGGATTTGAACCCACAGCAGTTCTGCCGTAGGCATCAGTTCCCTAACTGAGTGAGCTACACACTGCCCCATTTATTTCTTTATTTATGTTCATTTGAACTGAAGTTATTTCTTTGGCTTCAGGTAGCAGCGACTGAAATTGTAAAAAGCTCTTATACTCACAGCACTGAGCTCGATCTTTCTCCATGACACTAGACTCACCATTTGCTTCTCCTGTCTCTCCAGCGCTGCTCGGTCTCTGGTGATCTGTCTCTGTGTCCCCCGTAGCTCCTTATGCTGCTCTTTGATGATGTCTGTATCGGAAACAGTGTTTTCAAGACCTCAAAACACATCGTTAATTATCAAAGACTAATGAATCATCAGATGGATCCATTTTTTTTTTACTTGACTGTCAAGGATACTGGATGCATCACCCATTTTAAAAGCATAGATTTTTAAAAATACACCAGAAAAAAATAGTGGGAACTAAACCCCAGGTAATTTTTTTGCAGTGCTGATACCCTATCCGGAAAAAAATGCACCTTTGTGGATACAATTACTTGTCACTGAGGCTGTACCCTCAAGGGTCTGCCAATTGTACCCTGGCTGTAGGCAAATGAACCTTCTACGGTACACTAATTGACTGAGGAACATTTTTGTACAATTGGTGGTACCTTATTGTTGTCTGACAGTATATCAGGAGTCTTTCAGTTTGATTCATTTTGATTGCTTGAGAGTTTATCATCAAGTAATTTGGTTTATTTAAAAAGGTGTGAAATTCAAGAAAAAAGAAAACTGGTAAGGATGAAAAAGCTCACTGTCCAGATGCTTAAGTGTTTATGAGTTGAAAGCTTGTTCATTGTCTGTATTTCACAGGCTTGCATTTGGCATTGTGAGTCTTGCAGCCTAGAATATTTAAGGTCACCTTGCCTGTCTGATAGCCTGCCCAAGGCACTTAACAAGAGTATGTGGCAATACATTATTACTACATAGATACTAAATTGCCCATGATACATAGAAAAAATGGAAGAAGGAAAAATGCCAGAAGGAGAGGAACCAAAAACTCCATTGTATGGAGAAAAAAATCCTCTGGGGGTCCAAGGTTGACTAGGTACCCAGTTCCCCCAGGCATGCTAATATTGCAGAATGTAAAGGAAATGGTCATACTTTTACAAATCTATCTAGCAGATTTTTATGTCTAGTCGATGGTGTGTGGCTCTGTGGGCTGTGCTCGTATTTGGAAGGTTGTCGGTCCAAATCCTGTGACTAATAGAGTGACAGTGCCATCGGGTCCTTGAACATGGCCCTTAACCACGATTGCTCCAGGGACATCTGACCCTGCTCAAAATACCTAATACAAACATAATACAAAACCATTGGCAAAATTACAAATTTTGCCCAAAACCACATACATATAAGGAAGCGTGATGTAAGAGGATGGGATTGGGGCAAAACGTCCCTGGAGCAGTTAGGGTCAGGGGCCTTGCTCAAGAGCCCAACAGCGATATCATTTCACCACCAGCCATGGAATTTGAACCCACAACATTTCAAACACCAGCACCCATAACCCACTGACCTATAGCCTCCCATTACAGATATAACCTGCCAATGAAAGTGCCAGCATACATAAAGAGGTAATACTGAATCTTTATTATACAGTATTTCATAAATTTTGAACAAATCGGTTATGAAGTGTGTGAGAGTTTTACGTATTTAAGATTTTGTGAAAGTGGTGATTATTATTAGTAGTAGTAGTAATAGTAGTACATAACTATAAGCGGAATAATAAGATATTGTCACTATTGCACGTTTGTAACTTTCCTACGTGTCTTAAAATGATCGGATACATTTTTTTTCTTGAATTTGAACTGATCTTAAATAAATAACGCCTGTGAAACCTGCCAGACCCCAAAGAGTACCATTAAACGAATAATAAAATAGCCTTCTTGCCGTATATAACAAACTGCTATAAGACCAACATTATAACCGATAATGCCAGATTGTCAGCAATATGATTTCATAGCTCTTAAAAAAAAAACTACCAAACAAACTTGTATGACGAGGCAGTAGTCAACGAACACGTATGCTGTTAAATTATACCAATCCTCATATTAATTAAACGTAAATTATGTAAAATCGCTATCTGTCAAGAAATGTAATTCAAATTGCACCTGAACGAAACATGTAATTATAACAAGACGTAAAAGGCATACTTGAAAAGGTAATTAATATGCAACGTTTCCTGCCGAAAAGATCGACACTCACCATCTACCGTCTTCTTCTTAAACAAAGAAGCCATTTTTAGACCGCTGAGGCAAATAAAACTACGAGTCTTTTTAAGACACCTATTCGTTGCTCCTTAAAAACAGATACAAACACTATCGACATTTACATGACATGATGCCCCAGCTGCTGGAGAATCGGTCTCTTTGCCCCGACAGCCGCGAACTCACGCTGTGTGACGTCATCAATTTGTACAGCCGCCATTCGCAAGGAGCACCTCTAGGTGTCGCTGAAGATCCAATTTTTCTGGATGCATACGTAGTACATGGGGTGTCGTATACCCCTTAAATGTGGACAAGCAAGACATGCCAAAATAAAAAGGCAACTATAGACATAAAAATAATAATGTTACGCCTACTGCAGCCACCGTGGGTTGTATATCTTTAAGTTATTAAAAAAAAGTTATCAAGGGTAATTACTATAGAAATTAGTAGTGAGGATGTGCAGTCTGAAGATGGATAGATGTATGGTATTACTAGTACTTATACAACCGTTAGAGGTGGGTCACTGTTATCATGGTGCGATGCCTAAATGCCGTTATGCAGCCATGTCACATTCATAGAATTTTCTGATATCGCAGTGAAAACTGTCTAGCGACGAATGCAGAATACCGTAAACGACCTACGGCCTTTAACAAAATGCAGCATCAGTATAATATAATCACATAAAATTCATTGTAAATTTAACTCTTCCCTGATTTGTGTTACTGCAGCGATGCAAAAAATAATAACATTAGCAATATCACTGAGGGGGGGTGCACAGCAGACTGGCGGAGAGAGATTCACATCTGCTGGACTGCAGGGTATCTACCCCCCGGTTCCCCTACTCCTTAGAGTCATTTGGGCTTTACGTTCTTTTGATTTTTTATGCATATCAGCTGCCGGGCCTTTCCATGTGCAGTATTCCAGTTTTTCGGGATTGCTTAGGCACGATGCTCGAACACTGTTTAATCCTCCACATCGACATGGCATTTGTTTGCAGCATATAAGTAAGCATTTCCCACTGCATCTGCACGAAATTCATTTATTGAGGCAATCAATGCAATTGTATAAGTACAACTGTCTCTGATTGGTCCTGTAGTGAAGTGTAAGCCCTGGTAATCAGACAAAGTTCATTATTTTCACATGTATTTTGCACAGCCTTATTATTACCATATTTACCTGTGTTTAGGTTCACATTCGGTTTTTCCAAATATTTCATATATTGGTGTGCTGTCCATCCATCTTCTTACAACCACTTATCCTATTCAGGGTCACAGGGAGCCCGGAGCCCATCCCGGAGGCTACAGGTGCAAGGCAGGGAACAGCCCAGGATGGGGCACCAACTCATCACAAGGCACATTCATAGAGACACTCCGAAGGGCAGTTTGATAACTCCAATTAACCTCAGCATGTTATAGGTCTATGGGGGGGGGGGACCAGAATGCCCAGTACAAACCCCATGGCAACATGCCATGCAAACTTCATATCCATGGAGCCATGGCAGAGACTTGAACCATGGTCCCGGAGGTGTGAGGTAACTCACACTGCACCCTCATGCCACCCCTGGTATACTGTGTATTTTTGAAATCTGTTTGCACTACGTTTACTTTGTTTGTACTATGAATAATGTCTTTGTTCCTTGACTGTTTGGCACTGTATGTATATTCATCTGTGCACTACGTCCTTGGTGCTGTATGCACCAGAATTTCCCCCTGGGGTCAATATGCTTAATTTTAATGTATACTATATATCAACGTACTCGGTGAATAAATCTTCACAGGCAAAACACTCCAGCCAACAGTCAAAAACTGCCAAACATGTTAATTACATGAACTGCACTTTGCAGTGTCAAACTAAAACAGGTGAACCTGGTGATTTACTTTTAATTTCATTTTCTCTCATTATATAGCAACCGAACACATTTAAACGTTTGCTTTCAGTTGAAGCTGCCAGAAACTAAGAAACTGCTGAATGTAGAACATCCCTGTATCAGACAGGAACTACAGCCTGCGCTTACAAGAGGGTGCAGTGTTAGAATATAGCATAGTTCATGAGTGCTGGAGAGGGTCAAAGCACAGCAATTGACATACTGTATTCAGTCCTTTTTTCTAATAGTTCTTAAGATATTTTAGCATTTTCTTTATTGTATAGTGTTTTGTAATGTAGGTTTTGCTGTATAAAAGTACAAACCATAAAGGGAAACAATATAAATTTATATATTTGTTGAGATTGGTGTTTGTGTGGCATGAGTTGGCTCTAATACTATTCAGTTGGGTACAAATAAACTTTGACCTTATATTATAAGGGTGATCAGTCTCTGTGCAAAATGAGGTAGAGAAACATACCTCAGGGGTATCCTGTCATACTGACACTCTTAGTAAGGATTTGGACAGAAGTAGTTTAAGCAGTAATAATGGGATATTTTATTTTGGTGACACTATTGATGGATTTCTCCATTCTCCCCCTCCTTGACCATTTCAGGCGTCGCTGATTTTTGGAGACCTTGCCAAGTATACCTTTTGTATTTCCGTTTGACATTTGGATGCCATGAACCATTATTTGTGTGTCCATCCAGATAGAGTACAGAGTACTGCTCTTCCACCCCTTTTGAGCCCCTCTGGGGGAATCTCTCTGAGGTGCTTTCCATGGCTGGTTCGGCTTCTCCCTTTTAGAAGCTCCTTCTCAGGATGCTAGCCCTTACTGCCTTAGTCTGAGTTGTCCTCTGTCTTTTCAACTGTGACCACTGTAAACAAGCCTGCTCTCAAACGTCATTGCTTTGTAAAAGCAAATTCATGTTTCAGAAAGGCTTTGTAATTAAGAATTACGTAAATATTACATGAAACCAGATTTTACCTAGTCAAAAATTGCCATCCACCGTTCCATCTATCCATCCATCCATCCATCCATCTTCATTCTTCTTGTCCTGGTAAGAGTCAAAGTGAGATTGCACCTAGGAGGTTAGTTCAAATCTTTTTCTCTAAAGCCACAGACTTCAGCTCCTTCTAGGGACTCCCAAGCACACTAAAGTCAGCTGGGAGATACAACCACTCCACCGCGTCCTGGGTCTGCCTTGGGGCTTCTGCCCAGTGAGACCTGCCCAGAACAGTCCTCTTGGAAGCTAACCAGGTGGCATCCTTCAGATGCCTAAACTCCTCAGATCTCCAGATTTTTCATTCTATCATGAAGCATGAGCTAATAAATCCTGTAAAGAAACTTTACTCACGACTTTGTCATTTCAGTCAGTGCCCACGACCCAACACCTTAGGTGTGCGAAGGGATTTAGACTGATCATTAATCATTAGCATCATATGCCGACTCGGCTCCTGGTTCCCTTCCATCCTAAGCAATGCCAGCTGGTCAACATGCATAAGCGTATCACACCTATTTGAAAATTACACAGTTATTTAACGGTAAAAAATCTGTTGCTTCATGCCCTGCTAGCATAACCTTACTTATTGTTGGCTGAGTGGGTAGCACTTCTTATCACACCTCCAATGATGAGGGTTGAAATCCCACCTCCGCTTTGTGTGTGTGTGTGTGTGTGTGTGTGTGTGGAGTTTGCATGTTCTTTCCATGTCACACCACCCTCGTTCCGCAACCCGAAGACATATAATTATGCTAAATAGATATTGGGTGCAGTTGTCGATAACTTTCGCAGAGACAGAATGGGAGATGCGTAACGAGGCTATATTACTACCGTCTGTGGATGGAGAGACATCATGTTGCTGACATAAAAGAGATTTACAGGACAGCATCTTCATGCATGATGAATTGGTTCTCGAGGGCCATTCCGGTTTAGAGTCCGTAAGGTAATAAATTGACTGAGTGCCTCCACTGCATCCACCCCTGGGAAGAATCATATCGCGAGCTACACAGCAGAGGGGCAACGAGGGGTTGTGTGTAATGACAGATCATTGGCCCATTGTGCTGCCTTAGGATGGATCTCTCCCCCTTCTCACACAGCTGTTGTGTGAAATCATATCGTCTAGACTGTGAAGAGTAACAAATACATTCACTGTCAAATATGATGAATATCCTATTACATATAGCTAGTAGGATAATATATGTACTTTGTTTTTACACAATTAATATACAAAGATTTTATTCAAGTAGTATTCAATTGTTTCATATTTTTTAAACACTACTTATGATTTGTTCAGACTTTTTTCCTGAATTTAATGAAATTGATGTAATCTGTACAAATAAACTGAATCATTAATGTAATGATTGCACGTATTCACACTGTCAGTTTTTCACAAAACGGGTGTCCTACACCTGAAAACATTGGCCTGGACTGGTGAACTACAGCCCCAGGGTTCAACAGAAGCGAAAATAGCTTTATTCAGCTGTGACAAATGAGCCACATTTGAATGGGGAATTATAATTGTTAAAATCGGAAGGACATTGGTAGGACATGCCCTTGCTTGGGATGTGGGGATTCTCTGAACAGATTTAACTTCAGCCAATATATTAAATAGCCTGTCTTTTTATGTCGTGGAATCAGTTTAAAGTTTAGCGTGATTTTGGTGTCCTCAAATCTATGCCCTTAGTTATTAAAATGTAAGCCCCAGAAACCAAGACAGTTATTTTCGGTAATTTACATTAACTGCAATTTCATAATGCCTGTGTAATTCATTCGTAGAACATTCAGTGCACCTTCATAATGCCTTTATAATGCATTCGTAGAACATTCAGTGCACCTTCATAATGCCTTTATAATGCATTCATAGAACATTCAGTGCACCTTCATAATGCCTTTATAATGCATTCGTAGAACATTCAGTGCACCTTCATAATGCATTCAATAACATGCCTGAACACCTGCAAACTACATTAATAGCAAACAATATATGATAATAGCAAACATAATAATCATATAATGTTTGCTATTGATGTATATTAAAGCTGTTAAGGTATACTTACATGCTGCTTATTAATGTTCTATGAATGTAATTTATAATTAGATTTTTTAATAAATCCATGTAATTTTATTTATAATTATGTGTTATATAGTCTTTTTCACCCCTGTGTACTGCCCATAAACGTTTATAAACAGTATAAACTGTTTACTTGACATTTGCAAATAATGAAGAAACAAAATTTCTGGTTCCTTAATATCAAATGTGGAATCCTGCAGTGTTGTCAGTTCAACTGAACTGAAATACAGAGCAATCTTGGTGATTATTTAAAATACGGCTCGTTATTCAGCCATTCATATATATGGGAAGACTATTCTTTATTGCCTTTACTGCCTATGGCCTGTTGTTACCATTCGGTTTATGGCCTTCAACCTGCATATTAAGTGTAGTAGTTTCTCTTACAAAAGCAAACAAAAATACATTAACATTCAGAGTGAACTTCTTTTTTCAGCTTCAGGATATGCTGGAGGAATTTTATCTCCCAGCTGGTTTGGGGAAGTCTTGGGATCTTCCAGAATGAACTACAGTCTTCAGTACTGGAAGAAGTGGTCTGGTGTTACCTGCGGCCTGGTCTTACCTGCGGTCTGGTCTTACCAGCGGAAGTTGTTTGAAGATAATACTGACAATGAAAACAAACATCTCTGATCTGGAGATACTGTATATCTATCTGACATACACTATATTGCCAAAAGAACTGGGACACCCCTCCAAACCATTGAATTCAGGTGTTGCAATCACTTCCATGGCCACAGCTGTAAAAATTCAAGCACTTAAGCAGGCAGACTGCTTCTACAAACATTTGTAAAAGAATGGGTCACTCTCAGGAGCTCAGTGAATTCAAGCGTGGTACCGTGATAGGATTCCACCTGTGCAATAAGTCCATTCGTGAAATTTCCTCACTACTAAATATTCCACGGTCAACTGTTAGTGGTATTATAACAAAGTGGAAGCAATTGGGAACAACAGCAACTCAGCCACGAAGTGGTAGGCCACGTAAAATCATAGAGCGAGGACAGTGCATGCTGTGGCCCACAGTGGGCAGAAGTCGCCAACTTTCTGCAGAGTCAATAGCTGCAGACCTCCAAACTTCATGTGGCCTTTAGATTAGCTCAAGAACAGTGTGTAGAGAGCTTCATGGAATGGGTTTCCATGGACGAGCAGCTGCATCCAAGCCTTACATCATCAAGTGCAATGCAAAGTGTCAGATACAGTGGTGTAAGGCACACTGCCACTGGACTCCAGAGCAGTGGAGACATGTTCTCTGGAGTGATGAATCACACTTATCTGTCTGTCAATCCAATGGACTAGTCTGGTTTTGGTGGTTACCAGGAGAACAGTACTTGCCTGACTGCATTTTGCCAAGTGTAATGTTTGACCATTATGGTGTGGGGTTATTTTTCAGGGGTTGGAAGTGAAAGGAACTCTTAATGCCTCAGCATGCAAAGAAATTTTGGACAATTTCATGCTCCTAACTTTGTGGGAACAGTTTGGGGATATCCCCTTAGTGTTCCAACCTGACTGCACACCAGTGTGCAAAGCAAGGTCTATAAAGACATGGATGACCGAGTTTAGTGTGGGGGAACTTGACTGGCCTGCACAGAGCCCTGATCTCAACTCGATAGAACACCTTTGGGATGAATTAGAGTAGAGACTGTGCGCCAGGCCTTCTCATTCAACATCAGTGCCTGACCTCACAGATGCTCTCCTAGAAGAATGGTCAAAAAGTCCCATAAACACACTCCTAAACCTTGTGGAAAGCCTTCCCAGAAGAGTTGAAGCCGTTAGCTGCAAAGGGTGGGCCAACTCCACATTAAAGCCTATGTATTAAGAATGGGGTGCCATTAAAGTTCCTGTGTGTGCAAAGGCAGGCTTCCCAATACATTTGGCAATAGAGTGTATACATGGGATTAGTATCACTGGAATAGACTAGATGAAGCATGCTTCACTGGGGGGGGGGCTTACAAATGAGTCATATTCCATAACTATCCAATCAACTTCTAAATATAATATGATGAGATATACACTCAGTCAATGAGGTTAGTGAGGCAGAAAATGTTTTGCTTTACTGAAGTTCCATTCATCAATCTAAGGGTGGTGCTGTTTTGCATAGTAGAGTTGTTTTTGAACAAATGCACTTTGGAAATGGTCATTGTGATTATGGCATTTAAACGATTTTTTTATGTGATATGATTTTTTTTTTTTTTCCCTTTTCCTTCTTGGTGAAACTCCGCTTTACCTGTATATGAAAGAAACCGCAACTGGGGAGTACAAATACTGCTGGCATATGTGCTTCATGGAAACCTGGCAGACAGTCGAAACTCCGGACTCCGGGGTTGCTGTTGATGGCTTTAACATTGTTCGTGTGGACAGAAGCAAGTGTGAAAGCAGTAAGAGGGGGGAAAGTGAACTCGCTGTTTTTGTGAACAAGAAATGGTGGAACCCAGGACATATAACAATAAAAGCATCTTGCTGTTGGATTGCGGCCGTATTACGTGCCATGGGAGTTTTCACGTGCCATTGTTTCCGCTGTGTATGTACCCCTGTCGGCATCGCTACAGAAATAATACATTCCGTGGTTAGCTACGTCACCACTGACCACCCCAATGTTTTGTTGCTATTTCTGGTGATTTCAGTCGTGCTTCACTCGCCTCGACCCTCACTTTTATCAGTCTGTGAACTGCACTAACGGGAACAGGACTCTCTGCTTGTTACATGTACGCCTCCTTAGCGTTAGCAAGTCTGCCGCTCTGCCACCCTTGGGCAGCTCTGAACACAAAATGGTTCATCTTACCCCAACCTACAAACCAGCAATTTAATGACTACCAGTCACTACCAGGACCGTGAGGAACTGGATAATGAGCTGAACTGTTTTTTTTCCTCCAGCTTTGTTTCTCGTCAGCCAGTCCTTCCCTCCCCCACTGGCACCAGCCTTGATGTGCCAACTGAGGGGGTTTCAGGCCCCTCGACGCCTCCTCCCCTTCCACAATCTTCACACCTCCCTGTGACTTCCCCATCAAAGATGCTAAACTCAAGGTCTCCACCCCCACTCCACCTCCCCAGTATGTATGTCTCTGCTGAACAGGTGAGGAAAAAGATGGGGAAATTCCGCACAGGCAAGGCTGCGGGGCCTAACGGAATCAGCAGCAGGGTGCTGAAGATCTGCCAGTCAGCTCTGCAGGATCTTACTGTACATATTCTCCCTCTCTCTGAGTCCGCATAAGGTGGCCCAGCTCTGGAAGACATCCTGTGTGGTCCCCCTTCCAAAGAAAAGGCACTCCAGCTCCCTTAAGGACTTCATACCAGTTGCTGTCATTTCACATATCATGAAGACCTTTGAGAGGCTGGTACTGAAACAGCTTTGACCCCTGGTAACGGCCCACCTGGAATCCCTGCAGCTTGCCTCCCGGGCAAATATAGTTGTGGACGATGCTTTGATCGACTTACTTCACAAAGCTTACCCCAACCTAAACTAAGCCGGCACCACATTTAAATCCAATTGGGGAACAAGCTCAGAACAATGCAGCTTGATGCCCCCACAGTCTTCTGGATCATAGACTACCTAAGTAAC
>JAAGVU020000035.1:16549569-16574065 GCA_011763525.2 Mormyrus iriodes | reverse complement strand
ATTGGGAACAACAGCAACTCAGCCACGAAGTGGTAGGCCACGTAAAATCACAGAGCGGGGACAGCGCATGCTGAGGAGCACAGTGTGCAGAAGTCACCAACTTTCAGCAGAATCAATAGCTACCGACCTCCAAACTTTGTGTGGCCTTCAGATTAGGTCAAGAACAGTGCGTAGAGAGCTTCACGAAATGGATTTCCATGGACGAGCAGCTGCATCCAAGCCTTACATCACCAAGTGCGATGCAAAGCGTCAGATGCAATGGTGTAAAGCACACCGCCACCAGACTTTAGGCCAGTGGAGACGTGTTCTCTGGACTGACGAGTCACGCTTCTCTGTCTGGCAATCCGATGTATGAATTTGGGTTTGGCGGTTGCCAGGAGAAAGGTACTTGCCTGACTGCATTGTGCCAAGTGTAAAGTTTGGTGGAGGGGGGATTATGGTGTGGGGTTGTTTTTCAGGGGTTGGGTTTGGCCCCTTAGTTCCAGTAAAAGGAACTCTTAATGCCTCATCATATGAAGCCATTTAGGACAATTTCATGCTCCCAACTTTGTGGGAACAGTCTGGGGATAGCCACTTCCTGTTCCTACATGACTGCGCACCAGTGCCCAAAGCAAGGTCTATAAAGACATGGATGACTGAGTTTGGTGTGGAGGAACTTGACACAGAGCCCTGACCTCAACCCGATAGAATACCTTTGGGATGAAGTAGAGCAGAGACTGCGAGCCAGGCCTTCTCGTCCAACATCAGTGCCTGACCTCACAAATGCTCTTCTAGAAGAATGGTTCAAAAATTCCCATAAACACACTTGTAAACTTTGTGGAAAGCCTTCCCAGAAGAGTTGAGGCTGTTATAGCTGCAAAGGCTGGGCCAACTCCATATTAAAGCCTATGTATTAAGAATTGGATGTCATTAAAGTTCATGTGTGTGTAAAGGCAGGCGTCCCAATATTTTTGGCAATATAGTGTATATGATGGCATTTTTGTCATGTAGGAGAGAGAAAGTTTCTTAAAATGTGGTATAATTTAGTATTTATAAGTTTGTGTACGTCACTGATTCTGGCATATCTTGTCTCCTGTTCTAATTCTCTCTTTCTCTCTCTCTCTCGTCTATTATCAGTTTAGCTTGATATGTTTTGTGAGATTCTCTGTGGAATATAATCATACATGTTGCTCCCAACAGATGTCCTTTCCTGGAGTGACTCAATATGTCTACTGATTGTGTCCCAGTTAAACTCCAGTCACCTCTTTCTAAAATGTGTGCATATTGTTCGCATCTCGGTGTACAATGCAACATCTTCAAAAGGAAATCAGTATGTGGCCAAGAGGACAGCTTTCTAAAACTCGAACAAAATGTATGTACACTGCCCCACAACGCTGACCTGGAGAAGTGGAAGGGATTTATAGATCCATAATACAATCATGTGCTAATCATATAACCTTGCTATTTCTAAAATCTGTCACTTTACTGTATATGAAATTAAGTTATGTTCTGTGAAAATTTATTCAGTGAGGTTGGAACATCTTAGAACTAAAGCTTAGTATAATAATAATTCAATCCGAACCGGTGGCAAATTCTAGGGAACACATGAATAAATAGGAAGGGGCAAAATGCAAATGAAAGATTAAGTCATTGTATATTCCATGGCTTCCAGAAAATGTGGCTTAATCTGCCAGTGGATTGATGTTAAATTATTCTTTGCTTTAGGTGCCTGTATCATTTATGATAAATTGCACCAGTACTTAAAAACATGCAGGCACACTGTATTGTGTATCCCTGTTCATTGTTCTGATTTCGTGATTTGTTCAGTTTTTTGTTATTTACTTCTGGTTCCACCTATACTGCTGTATTCTCAAGGACTCAAGGGCAGGCACAGTGATGAAACAAAAGGGGGTTATTGAACTAAACGAAGAGAGACTGGAAATAAATAGGACCACGAAGGATCAAAACAGGAGGACTGGCAAACAGGACGGGCACAAGTAACAGGGACGTTCGATGTCAATGACTGGACTGGAGGTTATGAGAGAAACAGGTCCTTAAATACAAAGAATTGAAAAAAGTGGGATGGTTTGGTTTAGGATGGTTTGTATACTGTCTTATTACAATAAAGTCCATTTTACTGAATTAATTGAGTCCTGTAACAAATGGATCTAAATTATCTCACTTATTCATAATTTCTAGATGAAGGCTTTGGATTTGTTTACCTTTATAGCTAAAACAAGCCTTGCTAAGATATTTGTTTAAATATTTATATGGTTTTCTTTTTCTAGACCATGGGGCAGACCCAGGTCACGCTGGAGAGATTATATTTCTCAGCTGGCCTGGGAAAACCTTGGTATTCCCCCGGAGGAGTTGGAGAGAGGGAGGAGGCTGGGGAGAGGGAGATCTGGGCACCACTGTTAGACTGCTGCTCCCACGACCTGGTAGCGGAAAATGGAGGGATGGATGGAAGGATGGATGGACTGATATGCAGTGCTGGCTGAAAGTCCTGGGACACATGCTTAAATACGTAAATATGTTGCAAATTTATTGGTCTCATAACAAAAATCCATTGACGAGCAATGTTTAACATATCTGCACATATCATCCGCTCAGACATTTTTATTATATGTCAAATTTTTTTTGACTGACTCCTTCAGTTTAGTTTTTTCCATTTTGCTATTAATTGCAATTGTAATCACTGGCTCCCAAAGGGGCATTATACTCAAATGTTTCATATTTTATATTAATGCAAAGATGTTACTAATTACAAAGCATCCAGTGAGATGCTTGTCAATGTACTTTTTAATTCGGAGCATCTCCTTTAATTTTGGGTTTCAGTGTATTACTACTTTGCATGAATGTTTTACTCAAAATACTGGTCGTTTCTAATGTGATATATATGTGCAAACAAATGAATAAATTAATGATTTTTGTAATAATACCAATAAATTTCCAATATTTGTACTGAATTAAGCAAGCATCCCAAGACTTTCTGTGAGCACTGTACGTTTTTACAGTTTGAAATGGGTAAGAACCGTCCTGTTCAATGAAGAACTGCATTTAAAAATACAGTTAGGAAAGAAGCAATTATATGGGGACTTTCTATTTTTAAGGTTCAGAGATTCCTCTTCTTGGTGTCGCCTCACCTAATTATACAAGGGTTCAAACTGTGACCCCCTCCCCCAGGATGCACCCTAGGTCCAACCCCTCTCTCAGGAAGCCACCAACTTGCCTGGAGCAAGGACAGTGCTTGCGTTTAATATATGAACATATAATGCAAACATGGACTTTCTCAGAAGCTCCTGCTCCCCTGTTAACACAGTGGTGCCTCATCGCTCATTGCCTCAAATATATATCCTGCAGGTTTGATCTCCAGCTCTCCACTTCAGTTACTTATTGATGCAACTGACCTTGGTATTTAAAGCTAATCCGTAAACAATTTTTCCCAACTCAACAAAAAAATAAAAATACAATGAATAGAAATATAGTTATTATATCTTCCAAAAAGAGCTCTGAGCAGAAAACAACAATTCTGAGGAGGTGCTGATCATGAATAAAAGGCCAGATCAAGTCGATCAACAGTTAGGAGTCATACAGTCATATCATATCTAGTTGAAAATCAGATTTACCTTTTTTTGATTTTTGTGTTATATAGCTATATGCTATAATATGTATGGGGCAGTGTGTCGCAGTGGGCTAGTACTCAGAATCAAAAGGTCAGCAGGGCAATTTCACCTCTAGGCCCTTGAACAAAGACCTTGTTCCAGGGATTTTCTGTCTGTGTGTTCTCACTTGATTGTCACTTTGGATTGTCATGTTCAGAGAGAAGAACGACCCATGTGCAGCCATGGAGCAGATATAAAGGGGTTTTATTACAACAGACAAAACAGAACCAGGAACAAAACAGCACCATGTGGGGTCTCACGGGGAACTGGCGGTAACTAAAGGCAGAGAGGGAGACACGGGACAAACACCAGAAAGCAGAGGGCCAAACAAGCAGGGACCACGCAGGCAGCCACAGGGGTCATGACAATGACCGGACCGGAGCTGATGAGACAGACAGGCACTCTTATACACAACCAACGAGGGTACAACAAGCTACAGGCGTGGCTCATCAGGGCCACATCGGGGAGGAGCTGGGAGGACAGGCAGAGACAGGATGGGCAGAACATGGTATGGATAAAGGCATAAACTAAATAAATAAATGTAAATATACAAACAAAATATATAACATACTGTCTGGATATATCACAAGACTCCAATGACATGATGCATGCTGCCTGTGTAGCAGTACATGACAGGTCATGTCTTGTCTGATGATATGATGATGTGTGATTTCTGATGGTACATGTAGATGTATGTCTCTGTGATGGGACATGATGATGGCTGCCTTTTGTGTGGTGGTGTGATGATGCATGATGCCTGTGTGATAATATGTGATTTCTGTATGATGACACTTTACGATTCTTGGAAGAAAAATGTCCATACTGTAGGAATTAAATCAGATTTCACTTTGTGAGAATAAAATTCTCAGGCAATGAAAGGATTTCACATACAGGATTCTTCGATCGCATACAGATTCGTATTAAATGTTATATATATGCATTTACGTAGTTTATATTTTTACATTGCCTGTAAGTTGAAATTGCAAATGTGCAGCTTGCGCAGTTGTGCTGCTTTAGTCTCAAGTGAAATTAAAATGTAGAATGGGAAAAATAAATCTAGCATTGCAACATATCTAGAACTGAGATTATAATTTTAACTTGATGTCAAACATTTGATGAAAGAACATGATTTGAAGAGCATTCATCCAACTGTACCTTACTAAGTAACAAGAAATGGAACAAAATATTTTTTTGCAAGACTTTAGTTTGGAGCTGTGGCTGGAGGGTAGCCCTTGTGAAGCAATACATTTACTTTAAACACTTAATATTCAGAATGACAAATAGATAAAATGTTGAGTAATGTATGAGTTCAGTGCAAGGTTGTCTCAAAAATGAATGGTAGTATAATTTGGTCAAGCAGAATCTACACTCATACCATTGATCTTACTGGCTCTCTGCTTGCTCTTAGTTATCTCAGTATGTCAAATTATTCTTTGCTCCAGGTGTTTAAGAGGATGAAGGTAGAGCAATCACTCGCATAACCAATGAAAATGAATGTGAAAGACTCAGCAGGCAATAGATGGTAATTTTATTTTCTGTCTATCCATTCTCAAAAAATCATGGAAATAACATTCATTGGTCTGTTTAACACATAATATTTCATCTGCTAATGCTCCACGTACACATTGTAACTATATTAGTGGGTCAGTGGTTATTACAGTGGATCCTATTCCCAGCAAATATCCTGTGAAACTGTGGCACTACAATTCTGATTACATAAAAGGTGCAAGACAAGGGGGCTAGATGTCCCATCACAAGACAAAGTCCGGTGATCAGCTCACAGTATACTTAATGATGTAAAACAGCCATGCCCTACATACTATTGAGGTATATAATCCTGTAGAGAAAAAAGCTGTTATTCAAGCGTTTGATTTTGGTCTTGATGGACCTCAACCTCTTGCCAGAGGGTAGTGTTTGGAAAAGTCCATATTCAGGGTAGGAGGTGGTCAACTGCAATCTTTGTCGCTCGCTCTGTGGTCCTAGAGGTGTGCAGGTCCTGCAGTGATGACAGGCTGCAGCCAATCATCTTCTCTGCATTGTAAACTATAGGCTGCAGTTTGCGTGTGTCCCTGGCAGTGGCAGCAGCGAAGCAGACGGTGATGGAGGAGGTGAGGTGATGGAGGAGGTGAGGTGGTGGCTGAGTAGAAGTGCACCATCACTGTCTTTGGCAGACTGACCTTCTTCAACTGCCACAGGAGGTATATCCTCCGCTGGGCTTTCTTGGTGGGGGAACATATAACCAACACTTTGATTAAATCAAACCAAACCAAAACAAGTCAAATCAATGTTTATTTTCAAACGTACAACAGTACAGCAAGCAACAGTAATATATGTAAAAAAAAAAGTTATTATAAAATAATAAATAGTAACAGTAAAATTATATGCATAGAAATGTGTAAATGTGAAAATTGTCCATACTGATAGCCTCAAAGGATACACAATAACTACAAAAAGACTGATTCTGGAGAGATGAATGGGACTTCTGTATTTTAATACACAATCTGACCTATATTATTTATTTCAATATTCTCCCACAGAAGCTAGAAAATGTTACCCGCTGAAGTCATTTGGTTACAAACCTGAACACATATTGGAAGTTTGGCACTGAAAGAGTTTTCACATCATCTTGAACAGTTCAGTTCTTAGTAATGAGAGAACACGCTGAGGCTATAGTTTTCCAAGGGCCTTCACTCTGTGCATCTCCTAAGCTTTCCTTTCTAATGGTCTTTTATAGGAAACATTTAATCCTGGGCCAGAGTAATGACCCATAAGATTTCTCCGCAACTTGAGACAACATGAATTAAATGCAAACTTGATGACAAATTTAGCAACTTCCAGTTAATTAGCTTTGGCATATAACCTGACCATAAGACTGTTCCTATTCTCTTTATGTTTATATACCATTCATTCCAAAGCTATTAAAATCTAAACTTTTCTGCATTTATTGAAGCGGCGCACTGATTTACTGGTACATACAGAACTGCGACTACCTACTGTTTCTAATATTCTTATAATTGCATTGGGTTTTGCCACTGTCTATGCAATTATGTTATCATTTTTATTCCAGAAAGATAACTGCAATCAGATCTTTTGCTACTATAAATGGCAAATGAGAACACACTACCAATTCAGATTCCCAGATCTATGTTACAGGATGATAATATACAAAGTTATAAAAGACATATTAACAGTCAGTTTGCCTCTTCCAGATAATGAGATCAATAGCATTTAATTATTTGTATAGCATTGTTTTGAAGCACAACTTAATTAGCAGTTGGTCACTATTCAAACAGGAAACCTTAATACTGACGTTTAGACAGAATTAATGGAATACCATCATTGTTGTTGTGTTTCCAGTACAAAAAAATTTCCAAATATTATTGTGTTTTACCACCATCTCATCACGTTTAACCCCTTGAGTATTTTACTTCTTCCGTTCTAAATTCTAGATTCTACAGAAATTATCCTCATTTTGAAAATGGACTGGGGTCACTTCGACCCCAAAAATGACACAGGGGTTGACAACAATTACAGTGAGGAAAATGACCAACAAAAGGGAAAAAAAAGCTCCACTCATTGACGCCCTTGGGAGTTCATTTATCATGCATCTTCTCACTGAATGCATGGGTGCATTTTAATTTGCTAAGATACTGATGAGGGCATGTGACTGCACACAAATGCCTATAATCCTATGCTTAACACTACTGGTAAGCCATTGCTACAGCAGCAAACTCTGACAGCAGCAAAGGCAGCCCCTATACTCAGTGCTATGAGGACCAGAAAGCAGCAGAACGTCAGTTACTTGACGACAGCGGGCTGTGACAATGCTGAAGATGTGTTGGTATTCTAATATGAGATTTTTCTCCTATAACAGTTATTTAAGCAATGTAACTGAAATCGAAATGAATCCTGCGTCTAGATAGATTTATATGTTTTGTGATCAAACACAACCATTCATCATTTCTCTATCAGGTAGATAAATGCAGCAGCTTAATGCAATGACTTTGAACACTGTGTGAATTCTAAAGCCCTTGACTTGATTCACACTGTTATAGCCAGCATTGTTATTTTAAGCCATAAGGAATCTATAGACAAATGGTTATTCTACTGCCTAAATTTGTATTATTCTTTGCAGGGAGTTGAATGTCAACTGTCCATCACAGCTGATTGGTGTTGATGTGATCTCCATGTGGCTCACTGTGCAGCTGATACAAAGCTTATGTCATAATTAATGGCAGCTGTCATGCAGGCTACAAATACTTAGATGGTGTTCCATTCAATTATCCAAGCATTAGTATTTGTAGGAAGACCTGCTGCCCCCTGTGGTGACAAAGTACAATGCTGGTCAAAATGACTTAGTGGTGTTAATGCATGTCTTCAGATGATGGATGTTTAAATATTTTATTTGAAAATTTGATATTTAAATTTTAAATTTGGATTGACAACAGCCAAGTCCCAGTGACAAATCGTTGGATTTGTGTATGATGTTCCATACAGCTACTGTGAGGTATAATCACCCCAGTGTGAATCACATCAGCTCCTGGGTCTCCTCCTACAAGTATTAGTGGGAGCCAACTAGTGGGAGAGATCTATACTTAAACATCTTCTTGTTTTGAAGGTGCAGTGACTATCAGAGATTCTCCCTGACTGCCAACTCCTTTACCCTGTCACAGAGCGGTAGCCCTAAATGTGTGTTAGCTACCACTCGTGATTCATAGGTGAGGCTAAGGGCACAAAATAAAATACCTTTAAAACATGGGCGTTACTCATGGGGGGGGACGGGGGGGACGGGGGGGACACATCCCACCAAATATTTTCCAGGTTTCGCTTGCAAAAATCTCAATAAATTTTCTGGGAGAATTCGGTCATTACTGAAGGGGGAAAGCGGGGATTTACAGTTGCACATGCATAAACGACTGCTTACGCTCAAAATTGAAACGGGCGTTTCAATTAGCCTATACATAGGTATATATAGGAAGTCATAGAAGATAAACTGATGAGGATCACCCCGCACCCGAAGACAAAAATTCAAGCATCTGCAGGATGGAAATGGCACAACACAATTAAAAATAAAACAAAGGTGTAAACTGTAACAGACCGAACTGCCTATATCTTAATCTCAATGGAAATACAACTAAATGCTGTTATTTTATACGATAGCGAAGTTTGTTTGATTGTTGTTTGCATTTTCAACCAACAGGTGGCGCGTGCGTCCCAGGAATGAGCGGTGCCCGCCGATGACGTCGTGGGACCAGTTGAATTTGATCGAAACGAGAGAAGGTGGCTTGGAAAATTATCATAATCTAAAGTATGGGTGAGCAATCTTATCCTATCCAGAAACGGCCATTATTCGGGTTTTCGCGGCGGCTCCCTAATTAGATTACTAATTAGAGGACTGATTGGCTGAAAAGTCCCCACACCTGCATTTGAACAGCTAACCCAAATTGTTATCCCAATAAAACTGCATACATACTGGTCCCTGATCTAAAGTGAATTTGTTTATGGAAATGTCATCGCTGGCAAGGACGAGGATTCGTTTTTCTATAGTTAAAGCCAGATTTGATCGATTGGCTTGCTTTTTTCGTGTTCACCGTGAGCTTAAAGGATAAATGGGGTCGGTCCGGCCAGGATCAAATGACATTTTATTTGAATTTTGTTTCTTTGTTAAATATAAGAAATTGGAAAAAATGTGGTCGAAAAATTATCCTCACGGTTTACTTTTCCCTAACAGATGATAGAGGAAGCAAATGAATATTCCACTATTTCACTGACAACACACGTTGAATCCCTGCCTTCTGCCCCTGCGCTTTCTGGGACCGGCTCCAGGAACCCCTCGCAACTCTGTACTGCAAAAGTGGCTGGAAGATGGATTCGGCGTATACAGTGTTAATGTCCTGTGACCATTTTGTAACAGCACTACCTAGCCTGTTCCTAGACGTATGTAGATTATGGATATTTGAAAAGTTTTATTTGGTGCTCAGAGTTTGTGTCTAGTGGGAGTTGCTGGCTAAAATGTTACAGGGCCGCCAGGCTCTCGCGCGTCTGGCGTGACGCTGACGCAGGAAATCTTACGGCAAATCTATATTATTCCATTAGAAACCTAAAATTGGCTACATCAAAAGTGTCGGGGTAGTTTTCAAAATCTACAGATTAGAAGTGTTACATACACGTGTGTGCAGACTTGTCTCGAATTGAACATCTCACGCCACCCGCCTGAGGAAAGTTGGCAATCCGGTATTTGTAATAACTCATTGTCCTGTGTTCATAATTTCCATATTGAACTATGTGAAAATTTAAAAATGAAATGTGAAAAATGATGAAATTAAGCACTCAGTGGAACGTCGCCTCTATTTTCATCTTTAAGATAATCCGTAAAACAGAAGACTTTGACAAATCTCTTATTGGTGGCAATGCCTTTGCTATGCCCTCCAAAATAAATGCGTCAGCTGTGTAGACACAGACAATGATCTGCAAGAAAAGACTTAAAATCTACATCAAAGACAAAACTATGGACTAAGTGTCATTTATACTGGAAAAGACCGGTCTCTGTGTTGGTATGTGTATTATAATTGAAAATGTAAGAAATTCCTTTATTTTAATAGTGTAGATAAAATCAAATGGACAATAACCATTTCTATCCATCTCCCATTAGACCAACATGGGGCATAGCTTTCAGATTTACAGCCCTGTTGCTTGAAGCTGGCATGAAAATGATAATATTTATCATCCTTGATCAAAGCTGTAACATTTTTATGAATATTTAATTTATTTTTTTAGCAGAATGAGAAGTTGGAGAACTGCCTAGATAACCCTTTGTCTCGCTGGTTTTTAAAAAATTCCTTCCTGAGTGCCAGACTGCATTTAATAATGAAAGCTCTTCACCCATTTTATACGTAGTACACATTCTATCAATACTCCCCTTTGTCCCACATTGGCGACTTGAGAGTTCATAAACCAAGAGGGTTAGACTGACTAGATTTCTATGAAAATGGCATCACACCTTTTACAGTCTCCAGAGATGTCCTGGAGATCAAGAAATGTAAGTACTACCTGTACAACCACAGGTCATCAGGGGTGTTTAAAGGATCTGGGAGACATTTTGTCCTTGGTACCCAATGATGGACCTGAAGCCAGTTGTCTAGGGTTTGTACTTGCATGCAAGATAAAGTTCCTATTAGCTTCTGACTTTCAGATGGCAGACTGGACTAGATTAAGGAAGACACCACTGTAGAATGGAAAAGACCAGAAGACAACACCCACCTATTATGTATATTGTGCCTCAATCCAGGCCTGTTACATTGTACATTCATCTGTATAGGCAAGATTGTACCACCTCCTGTAACAAAGATTTTTAGTTTTTACCACTTATCACTGCAGCTGCTGATCATCAGGCACATGGAGTTAATGTCACTGTTTGAAAAGGACCAGATAGACAGATGCCTAAAGAACCGAACAGGTCTGTGGCCTTTGGAAGGAGCCGAGTGCCATAAGATACCATTCTCTGTGAAAATCATTCTTCAAGGACAATTCACATGATTCTCTAGCATCACTGTCTGCTGTTTTAAGTGAATCTAAATGAGTGCCTTGTATTAGAAAAGGGTGTCCATACTGTGCATTTTCTTTTGACTTTCAGAACAGATTTGTCGTGGCTTTATGACATTACTTGAACATTCAAGTTAACTAAGCTTAAAGCTAGATAATGGAAAATTTTGTACTTACACTTCTGCAGGACTCTAAATGTTTGAACCATGGAGCATATCGCAAGTAGCCTCAAGCAGCAGTGCATGAGAATGACAGGTGGAGAAGTGATGAACACAAAAAGACTGACTACAATACTCCAGAACCAAGGATTCATTGATATAAATATAAACGATTTCGTCATACAGTTCCACATCCAATGGCAGTCTGTAAGGTATAACAGTCACCACACATTGCTAATCAGTTTAGATTTTATACAAACCTTTCACTTGATTGAAGATATATACAAACTGTAAAACAGCACACAGGGTACATTGCAGTACACGCCCCAGTTACAAATACCAAAGGTAAAACAAAAACTACACAATGTAAGTATAAGGAAAAAAAAAGTTAATGTCTCAGTGCCAAATGAAAAACATTCTCTGCCCACAGAAGCAATTGGTTCTGCTATTAAAATGCTGCAGTAAGATTATCGCTAGTCGCTTTTCTCTTCCCCTTGGTAATGTCGGTACTCTGGTCTCAGCTCCCATGTGTTTTTATGTGTTCCCTTCACATTGTAGATTCCAATGTCATGCAGAATCTCCTTCAGGAATGTCTATAGTAACAGAAAGGTTACAAGAATGGAAACACGCATAAAATCTTGAAATACATAAACCGTTATAGCCTACACACTTATAGAAGTGCACAAAGAACATGAGTCTTAAGCCTGGATCACGCCGATTATTGGCCTTCAGAAGCCATCGGACTATTGCCGAGGTGGCGACTGCCCATTGTATGCGGCACAGTCAAACAACGTCAGTCCTTGTTTGTGGCGTATTGCCCTACTTATCATGATGAATCGCGTTGAAGCTCATGTGTGAAACAGTTCTCTGAATGGACTGTATGTCAACAGTCACCCCTAGTCGTGCTGCCGTGTTTTCCAGCTAAAATTTTCACAATTGATGGGAGCCGACCATTCATCAGCGTCGATTGGAACTACTTTTTTGCAGTTGGCTTGGTGTTAAAAAATACCCATATAAAATTCAACAGGATTAAGTTGTTATAAGTAAATTAAATTTAAAATATGTCAGACTGGCCTCTAAGTCAAGACATTTACAGTGGCTTAGAAAGTAAAACTGTCGTGTAGGCACCCCACAAATTAACCCAAAAATACATGCGAACATAAGACTTCATACTTCTCACTCAGGAGGGCACACTCACCACAGGCTGCTTGGTGATATCTACTAGGTCTTTTATGTTGTAGTACTGGTGCTTCTCGAAAGCAGAAAAGAGCATGTCCAAGACCTGCTGCTTGTCACCTCGTGCCCGTTTGCCCTCTTCCTTCTTCTTCTTCTCATACTCCACCTACACAGGGGGTTGCAGACAAAGATAGCCCCCATATAGCCAGGGTGCACTCCAATATGCGTGGCATGTTACACGTGCACATTGAAGACACTTACGTTATAAGTATGATTAGAAACAGGCTTATAGTTTGTGGTGACAGGCTTTTCCAACTGCTGTGAAAGGCGAACCGGTTTAGATGATTCCTCAATCTGTAGCCTGGATTGAATGAGTACAAATTCAGTAAGGCATGAGCCCAAATTGAGAAGTTTCAGTCAGTAACCAAGCTGTGTCATATTTTAGGGGAGGTACCAACCTCTTCAGTTGCATGTAGCTCTCATTGACTGCAGGTCTGCACTCAGCACGCTGAACCACTACTCCTTCCAGGACAAGCTTGTCTTCAGAACAGAGATTACAAAATAATTCACTGCCATTTCACCAACAAAGTCAATACATGATGACAGGCCTAGTCACTTTTTAAGGGCTCCATCATTCTACAATGATAAAAAATGCAGGCTAGAAAACACTAGAACTTGCTACAAGAATTAAAAAATAAAAAACCTGCATTTCAAGAACTTGGCAATCTGCCTAAACACTACAATGTGCGAGTCATTCACACCCACCCCCTGCTGCTACTTACACAAGACAGACACATCCTTTATTCCTTCGTTTAAAATATGCAGGATTTATTGCCTCTTACACCATATACTTTTGCAGCGGGCTGAACACACTGAATAAAAAATACCTCATTAGAAATATTCAGTAATGTCTGGAACAACAGCAATACCACCTTTTCATCTTATCACACCATAGTGCTGAGAGTAAACTAATTAGTAACACTTTACTTGACAGGGCACAAACAACATAGTATTATACTATTATTTATATATTAATTAACCGCAAACTAAGTCTTAGTTACATACTGAGCTCATGTTAATATATCATTAATGAATCGTGATGCATGTCAAATTATCGTTTCATTATTAGTATTTAAATAGAGACGAGCACATCAACCCCTTGATTTACAAACCTAATGTTTAATAAAAATCAGTTTGGAGGGTGGGGGGAAAGAAAAATTAAAAAAAAGAAAAAAAAAATCTATACATTTTCCATCATCTTTTGGGAAAGTGATCATTTGTTCCAGAACAGCACAAGTTCCCTCAGAAATAACCCTAAAACATATGAAACATTATTCTGTGCTTCGTCTCTCTCTCTCACAAAAGTAGATAATTACTGATTCATAATTACGAGTATGAATAGGTGCTCTCTCATCACCATGTCAGAATTACACAGAATCGGGATGGGGGTATGACTGAACAACTGCCATACTATTTCAGGAAGAATCACATGGAGGTGAAGTGGCGAGAGCAAAGTGCTGAGAAGCCAGCTGGGAACAGGAACACATGGGGACAAGCAGTACACAGGAGCCTTGGAAGTTTTTTGTTCCAGATATTGGTCAGTTTTGAACTCCAAATTCTTCAGGCTCAAATCAGTACCAAAACCAATAAACATTTTTAAATCAAGGAGCAGATGCATTTGTAAATACACAAACACAACCTTAAATTGATCGTTTTCATTAAGACAACTATTGAAAAGGAGGGTTAACACAGTGAGGGGTGACACGTTGGCGTAGTGGTTAGCAGTGTCGCCTCATACCCCTGTGACCATCGTAGGATATTCCGATTTTCCCCATAGTCTAAAAACAGGCTAAGGTGAATTGGCATTACCAAATTGCCCGTAGTTGTCCATGTGCGAGTGAACAATGTGCGAGTGTGCCCTGTGATGGGTTGGTATCCCCGTGGTGGGTTGTCCCTGACTTGCACCTGTAGCCTCTGGGATAGGCTCTGGACCACCCCACAACCCCAAATAGGATAAGTTATAGAAAATGGATGGATGGGTTAATGCAGCCCGAGACAAATTCCGTTTCACTTCCAATCTTACCCACCCAGAAGTCTACCCACAACGGAGTGTAAGTTCCGCTCTAATAGCAGCACTGCTGACTGCTGGGATCTAAAAGCACGGGTGAATGATATTCGAAAGTTTCAGAGCTGCTCTATCATTTTCCAATCAATTATAGTTTCCACACATTGTGCGTGTGGCTCAACCTCCATATATTCTATACCATTTAAATGCACCATGGTTTGTGTTGAACCACCACAGTTAGCACTAATTAGATACTGGCCGTTTCATAATCAACACATGGAATGGAATAATCTCTGATGAGCTGGAAAACAACCAATACTTCTCTTCATGCTGTCTATGCTGATGGTTGTACAAAGACTACAGCAAAGATGTTTGTCAGAATATAAAATGAAAATCTAATTTCCTCTTACACAGAAGGTTAGTTCAAAACTTGTCAGATAAAAATAATAAAATGGAGCAAGGTCACCATTTACTAGGGTATCAAGCATTTTGCCAGCATCTGATATCCTGTGCAAATACAATATACTCTAGGCAAATATCATTTTATGTAAGAAGTTTAAGAAGTAAGAAGTGTTCGCATTTAGGCCTAATGCCCAGCAGGTGCTACGCATGAGAGCTCATTAAAACCAGGGCTCTCTGCTATGCATTCAGTTGAATGCAATATTATTCAACATTATAGCAAAGAAAAAAAGTCTAAGAAAGGAAATTATATTTTCATAGTTTAATAGCAAATATATATACGGAGTTAAGTCTGAGGAAACCGCTTGCCTTTGGTCTGCAGGTACTTTTTAAACAATGATCTTCAACATTCTGAAGAACGTGAATGATCCCAATGACTAATTTTATCTGTCCTCGCCTGTGGTGTCGTGAAAACTTACATGAACTAACCTACATGAAGATAAAAATAAAAAGTCAGAGGATGTACATACCAACATATTTTTTGGTCTCTCAACTGACATCGAGCACCCCTCGTTATCCATTCTTAAGGGCAAACAGATGGAGTACAACTAAATGCAGCCTTTCAATCAGGGGGCGAGCAAGCATCCTTCTCTGGCAGCCGTCCCCCTCAGGAAGCCCGCCCTCCACAGTGGCACGCCTTTAAACAGCTCCCACGCTGCTGGCAGTTTACACCATTCCCTATCAAGGCCAGCAGCGCTCAGACGCTACCCAGCTCGCTCACTCCCTCTCATTCACATGGCTGTGTGGGAGGCTAGGAGCCAGGCACGGCACAGAGCAGCACCTCGCAAGGATGGAAAACCAAGTGAAGCACCTCAATCCCGACCTGTTGCAGTCCAGCAAGAGCATCAAAAGATCCTCCTCTAGCACCATCACTCTGAATGTGGGAGGTCACCTGTATGCGGCCCTAAGGCAGACACTGGCCAGACACCAAGGATCCCTGCTGGAAGAGATTGCCAACGGGAAAAAGCCGATGCAACATGTGGACTCCATGGGGAACACCTTCATTGACCGGGACGGACTTGTCTTCCGTCACGTTCTAAACTTCCTGCGACTTGGTGAGCTCATGCTGCCCAATGACTTCAAGGAAGCAGGGCTTCTGCGACGTGAAGCTGAATACTACCACCTGGGAGCGATGGTCCAGGCTATTGAGGACTGGGAGCAACGACAGAATGCCAAACAGGATCCTGCTTTTCTGGAGGTTACAGACAGCCACGAGCGCTCGCAGGGCCTGAAGGTCTACTGCAGCGACCCTGGGATGATCGAGGCGGTGAAGGGACGCCTGATGCAGGTGTCCAAAAGCCGGCTAGATAGTTTCCCTAAGGAGTTTGAGGTCTCGTCCAACATCATTCAGTTCCGGCACTTCATTAAGTCAGACGCAGGCTCTCGGCTGATTATAATGAAGGACAGCACCTTTGTGTGTACTGCTGAGAGCCTAAAACTGGAAATAATGATGCTGGCTCTAAGAGGAGGCTTCCGTCTGCTTACCAGTCTGGATAGCACCCACGGCTCAGCGGTTCAATGCGAGGCTCTACACTTTGTCAAGTGAGCGTAGGAACATTCTTCAAAAGCATTTGCAATTAAAGGATCATCAAAAAAATAAAAAGTGCTTAGTATATATATCTTTCCCCAAGTAAAGAGATTTCAGCTTCTCTTGCATCTGAAGACAGGGCTTAGATATAATTATGGCAATTAATCTACTTTATGTGAGACTAGTTGATTCTGAAATTGAGCAGCAGACATTAGCTTCTGTAATGAGCTCAGCTATTATAATCAATTTTGGCTGGTGAAAATCTCTCAAATATTCTAAATTAATTTTGATGTGTAAGTGGTACGTGATGTGTCTCATTAATGGTGAAAAATGGTGTCTTGATGTTTAACAATGTGAAGGTTGGAAGAATAATTTAATGACTATTACATATTTAAAATGTGTTCAATCTGTCTCCTTACTTGTAGCTGTGAAGTGAATAATACAATATTATGAGCTTGTACATTAGCCTTAAAATAAAAGTGGGAAATGGCTCAGCTGTAGTGGTTGTGTTTCTTTAGAGAAATGTGAAACTATAGTGAAATCTAAAAAAAAAAAAAATCTGTAACCCTCCCCAGAAATACAGAATGAAATGACATTGGCTTATAAATATGCATCTACTATGTATCAAAACGATTACTTTATTAGAGCCGTACTTCTCATGCTGAAAAGGCAGAGTAGCTATAGAAACTATACACTGACCATTGAAAGCATGCGTAGCTAAAGAACCACAGCACTATGCTCACAAAAAGGTTTACTAGTTATATTAACTAGCTAAGCAGTTTCCAATCAAGATATTTAAAAATTTACAACCTAAAAAGTGATATTGTACTACTGACACATGATAAAAACTAACAGACTACAGTGCTATTTGCAATATTCATTTTCATACAAGACACTCCATAACGCTTAATCTTGTGCTAATTAGCATAGGGTGATACTTTTCAAACCCAGACAAAGCAAGATGTGCTTATTGTAACTATAACATGTATATCAAAACATTATGAAAATTACATTCTAGTGCCATCTTTAAGGAATGAAGGAATGTTATGAAAAGCATAAGAGTTATTCTGTGACTACATACGACGGGTGACCCCTTCTAAATAAGGGCCACATTCGACAGAGCAAAAACAGCTCATTAATCAAAGAAAACATGACACCCCCCCCCCCCCAAAAAAAAATATATTGGGCACTAATGGAAGTCAAGCTGCAGAAATAACCATTTGCAAAATTGCTTTTTTTTAAAAAAAAAAAAAAAAAACTCAAAAGGTCTCTATATGTGACGACAGAAACCCCTGAAAATCATTCAGAATCTCCAGCCCAAGCCAGAGCTCTCAGTAAGACTCACCTGGAGCACTGCCTTCTGATCTCTCTTCTGACTGCCCTAAAGAGGGAGAATGCGCTACTGTCAACAGGCAATCACAACAAGGAGACAGCTGATGCAGACCTCGCCATTAGTAAGGTGCACGCACCAACCCGAGGGACGCAGAGTAACCAGTAGTAAATAGCTGACATCTTGTTCAGAATTGCATGCAATGCACCCACAGTCTACAACCCCCCAATTTTACTCTTCACAACACTCGCAAACAACTTAGAATGTATGCATAAACAGAATAAAAATACAAACACTGCTATAACTATTACCTACCTTTCAATTCAGCTAAACAGCAGCAAAATTATCAATCCTTTACAGGCAAAAAAAATCTGGAGCAAACTGCATAAAGTAACCAGAATACAGATCAGCAGAGAGGGAAACATGGTGTTCCTACAGGATACAACAACTGAGTGAACAACTTTGTTATGAAATTCATTAAACTCAAATTACTTATTTTAAGCATGAAACCAGCAAGAAAATCCATAGGGCAGGATAATTCACAATGCATACATTTTGACAATAATATAGATCATCTCTCTGAACACCTGAAATTACTTCGAGACGACCACAGTAATGACAATGAGAAATCAGGTTGACTTCCCATTTCCCTTTTCTAGGAACTCTGTGAGAGAAATTTCAAACTTGTAAGTTCAACATGTTACCCAACAGTGAAAAACAAATTAGTGTCATGAAAAGGGAGTCTCTAGCACCATCAGATACTTCAAAATCTGACATAAATCTCACCTGTCTAGGTATTTACAGCAAACTATTAAAAATAAGCTGTCATCTTATCTAGAGCACTCAATATTATCAACAAGGTAATTTCTCAATTTGCACATCTTGATTACAAGTCAGAAGTGCTCTAACCTGTGATATATCCAATTAACCTGCATGGAGAAGCGAAACCTCAGATGCCAAGGACAACACGACTCGGCATCATAGTACGATAAACCTAAAATCCTTGAAGCCCAGTAGACAGCAGAGAAAGGGACAAGCAGAGAGATCAGCACCAAGCAAACCATAGCAAATGCACCCCCAGAAGGTCACAGAAGTTCTTACCATAGCAATTCTCTCCACATTCAAAAGCTCAATTAAACCATCACACTGGCAGACTCAAATAGTGACATTCCCTTTCTATGGCTGGGCTACTTTTTTTTATAAGAATAGGGACATCTGTCCATACGGAAATCCTACCTAAAACATCAGAAACATGAACAATCGTAATCAAAAGTAGAGTGCCTTAACTGTTAATTCATAACTCATAATAGCTCATAAGTTTCAATTCACAGAATGCACTGAGAAGCTTTAAATAGCACTGCGCATTTTAGCACAGCCTGTTATTCATTCGCATACTCTGTGAAAAACCTGTTGCTTAGCAACTACTTAATCAGTATTTGCTGCTTACAAGAGCCACATATAAAACTCAAGAGCCACATGGACAAAAAGCCTAGTGGAAAGAGTACAGTTTACAATGCATTTATAACAAGTCATTCATTGACAAACATCCTTGAAACTGTGTTACTTGTATGTTTCAAATCAGCAATAATTAAGACAACAGCTTGGATGACATTAAACATGTGATACACAGATGAATCTGACACAAAAGCAAATGTTTAGTCTCATACTGATACATCTTTTCTGGCAAATACCCAATCTACTGGATTAGGTCATCAGATAATCTTAGAATGTACAAACCTACTAGTGAATGCTAGAATAATCTGCATTATGTTGTCTGTTACTGGTTCTTCATAATCTTGTTACACCTGCACACACCAAATAAAGCCAGAAACACTGCCCATCTCAGCTATAAAAATGTTTCAATCCTTTCAGGTTTTCAGGAATCTTATGTGTGTAAATGGGAGTAGCCCATTCCCAGTAATGATTCAGTAATGACATCTCGATCCCAGGCTTTACCTGAAGAATTCTCAGTGAAGACAGCCAGTGTCTGACCACCAACTGTCTGCATAGTGAAAGGGTGCTCCCGAGGGGCACGGACCAAAGACGCTTTCTCCCCAACACCATCAATCGCCGTAAGCTCCTCATTCAGAGTGAAAGACACCTGGGGCAGAATGCATCACACTGAGCAATGCCTCGCCACGCTACACGACTCCATCCCATAACATTTACAGATGATCAATCAGTTATATCACGTGATACTTGCCTCAGCTTTTCCTTGGTTCCTTTGGTCAAAAAAAACAAAAAAAAAAACAATGCATTAAGCAATATTGAAAATAAATGTGTTAGAAAAATAACTACATCACACAACTGTAAAAGACAATTTTATTAAACAACAGACAGCTTACAGGCTAAAACGTATAAAAGAAAACATGCAGGGAGGGGCCAGCGAATCGAACACATCCTTACTTTACAATTCTGAGTTTTCCGACTTCCCCTCTTCCAGATGCTTTTGCCCACTGCTGAGAAAGGTACTTTGGCACCTAAAATAGGACAGGAGTTTGGTGCTGACAAAGTTTCCCCGACCCATGAAATCCCATAAACACGCACAATTTTAAATACATTAAACCAAATGTTAATTCCAGTTCACTGGCTAAAGTTTTACCTGCGTTTGTTAGCAAGATTTGGGAATCTTAAATGGAATTATACATGTATTCCAAGTAAATATCTGTGTGCTTAATTAGACATAAAGCTGTAACCTTCAGAAGTTACTATGGAAAAACATTTTCGAGCCCAAATTGTTATATGATATGTAGAAAAACGCAGATTAGCTGATAAGCATTAGCTTGCAAGCACTATAGTACATAGTTAAGGTGAACTACGTACCTTTACCAGCCACACACCAGTATTCTGTTTGGCCCCTGTTAAATCAACTTCGCCTTTTTCAGACATAATTATGTACGTTTGTTTCTGACAAGTTTAATACAAACCCGTTATTGCAGCTAGCAGAAGGGCTGGCTAACATAAGGCAGCAACAGTGCGAATCGAGCTTAAATTTATAACGGTGGCTCTGAAGGGTCAAACAGTACGACGCGCCCGAAATGGCATTTACGGTTGAAGCGCTGGCACCCTTATCACGCCCAATAAAAAGATGTGCTTCTAATCTTCATGCATCACCAAGCAACTATATATAGCATTAATTCATTATGAATACGGTATTCATATTCGAATTTATATAAACTAATGGTTTAAGTAAGAAATGATTACAGTGCTGTGGTAATCGAAGCAATCCACCTTCGGAGTTTATCTTTATTACTGAGTACAGTACTATACGTACGGTTTTGTATTTCGCCGGTACTTACTTTCTCAAAATCTGACACTGTGTTACAGATAAGCATAGTTCTAAAAGTGCGGAGAGCCTGCAGTCTAATGCAAAAACACGCAAATGGGCGTGTGTGCCCTGCGATCTATTATACACGGTGTTTCCTGCTCTTCGACTTCGTAGTGGATTGATTGGACTGGATCGTAATAGTTGGAAGATGGATTAAGATTAAGATTAAGATGTACTTTATTGAACCCAGGGAGAATTCTGATGCATACATTAGCAAGAACGTAATACACAGACGAACATGCATAACGTGCTAAACAGACAAGATGCGAAGACAGTACACAAAGAAGCAAACGGAGTGATTATTCAGTACACAGATAACATATCCTGTACAGACCCCGAGAAGACAGATCTTGAATAAAATATTGTGATACTACAGAAATTTGCTAAGCATTACAAAATGTTGTAAGATATTTAAATATTAAGTCATGCAGGTTTGCAGAACAACGAGAAATACCTTATCAGTACTTTCATTTGTGTCTTACTGCATTTATAAGTTGCCATGACCTGTTTTGCACAAATGACAGGTTTATACATATACATATGTACTTGGAATAAACCCACCAAGTATAACATTTATTTTATTATTCTCATGTTACTTTTACTGCTGATGAACAAGTGCTAGTTGCGTCATTCTGCGGAGCATTTAATTTAAATATTAAATTGGATTTGGTGCAATGAATCACCGTTATAGATCCGCTCCCTCTCTCCTTTGTCTGCTTTCATGGAGTGTCACTCTGCACTACCGAATTTGTCACTGTCTAGGAGTCACTAAAACAAGGGTTTCAAACTCATTTCGATTAAGGGGCCATTCAGTCTCAAGTGGACTAATCTATGTATAGTACGCCAGTAACACTTCAACAACACTTCTAAAGTTTGGTCTGGAAGGGAAAAAATGTTTCTAACTTATTAATTACGGAAACCTAATTATCCTAATACGATAATAACGATGCCTGATAACTAACCATGGCACGGACTTCAAGTACTATAAGAGAAGTTCCCCTGCCAGTTGCCAGTTTCAGTAACATAGCTGCCATTCCGTGTAATTCATGCAGTTCGTCACCAAGTAGTGATGAAGAAAGAAAACTGAAGTCCTGCAATTGCATTTCTCGTGGCCAAAGCTGGACGCTTGTCAAGGTGCACGATTTCTGCGTCTCTGAGCATGAATATCTACCCAAATTCACTATCCGAGTACGATTTACGGCGGCCGGCATTCGCAGCAGTATTTCTGTCCTACTGACTATGATGTAAAACGTACTGCGATTTTTTGTCGCGACAGTAATTCATATATTTCGTTAACTGTATTTTTGACATGTGAGTCAGATAGCAGAGCTGAAAATTATATTCCTTCAGCACTCTAGTGCCTCCCAGTGGGAAAATGAGGGGCTTATTTTTAACTTTAAAAACTGGTAGCGCGGGAGGCCCTAATTTTTAGAATCAGCGTGTTTGTATTATAAAGCCATCCTGCTGGCGAGATTAGAACCGTCACCGATATTATTTTTCGATAATTCACACCAAGGTTTGATTTCAGCATTGGTGGGGACCAAATCAGCCCCAAACCCTCTGCTCCCCTAAACACACGCTGTACTCCCACAACGTTAGTAGGGATGTGTTCCTACCATTAACACCCAAATCTATGGGCCTGATTCAAGCAAGCCACATGGCCATTTTTGGCCTTGAGTTTGAAAACAGTGCACTAAAGCAATTCTGAACAGAAAAGGCTTTAAGCATATAATTATATCAGTAACGTTGGGTTAGGTGCAGGAACGGTCAATCCTACAGGCGACACAGGCGGCCGCCTAGGGTGCCTACTTCTGAGGGAGTGCCAACTTGCCAGCTAATTTCACTTTGCCTCAGATGGGGGGTGCCAGTGGTGATGCTCATCTAGGGCACTGGTTGGGTGTCACTCCAAATTGTCATGTGTGTGCTTTGGGCTGGACTGGCATCACGCCCAGGCTGTTCCCTTACCCTGTGCTGCCTGGGGAAGGCTCTGGGCTGTAGGGGATATTCAGTAATATCCTTCACTTCATCCATTTTCTATACCCACTCGTCCTGTAATATTTTTCTACTCCACTCACTTCAACTGCTTGATTTTACAAGACCGTTGATTTCCAATTTGGGCATTTTCTATGTAATTCCAAGTAAGTCAGAATACAACAAGATAGTGTAAAGTAGTCTTTTTTCTAGATTAATATATAAAGGTGGGGTTACTTTAGTAGAAAAACTGTGACATAACATTACTGTTGTTACCACCAACAGCTCTTTAATTTATTCAAAAATTAATAATAATAATAATAATAAGAAGAAGAAGAAGTTCTATTTATATAGTGCCTTTCACAATCCTAGGGTTGCTTTACACAAAAATAAAATAAACAAACAAGAAAATAAATAAATAGCTAAAAAAAAATCAGTAATCAGTACAGGAGGAAGGGACAGGGAAATGTTCAAGGAAAGAAATATCTTTAATTCAGATTTAAAGGAAGAGAAAGAAGAGCAGTCACGGAGTGATGGTGGAAAAGAGTTCCATAGTTTGGGGGCCCATGGTGGAAAATGTAGTGCGTGGAATGGCAAGGAGATTATTGTTAGAGGATCTGAGAGAGCTAGAGGGTGAGTAGGGAGGCAAGAGTTCACTGAGGTAGTAAGGAGCAAGGTTATGCAGAGCTTTATAAGTGAAAAGCAATATTTTGAATTTTATGAGACTGAACCGGTAACCAGTGGAGCTGAGAGAGGATGGGTGTGATGTGAGTGAATCGTTTACTGTGAGTGAGAACTCGTAGACGAGCAATGTTACGGAGGTGAAGGAATGCAATTTTGGAGATTTTATATGTAGGTCAAAGTTGAATGTTGAGTCAAATAGTACGCCAAGTTTTCTGATTACTGTAGCAGGTTTTACAGGGACACCATCAAAACAGACAGAGAATCGGGAGGATTCAGATACTAATGATTTTCGGCCGACCAGTAAGACTTCAGATTTCTCTGTGTTGAGTTTGAGAAAGTTTACCTGAATCCAAAGTGTTAAATCGGACATACAATCAGTGAGCGTACTGAGAGGGGAGCCAATGGAGGAGTGTGTACTGAGATATAACTGAATATCAAGTTCAAGTTCAATTCTTTATTGTCATGTGTGCAAGTACGATTACCATGTACAATGAAATGCTTGCTTGCATGTGCCCCTGCAGACAGTGAACATAGACAAGACGACAAGTGAATATGCATAAGTAAATAAATAGGACCAGAATGAAATAAAATAGTAAATAAATAAGACCAGA
>JAAGVU020000035.1:16530341-16549469 GCA_011763525.2 Mormyrus iriodes | reverse complement strand
ACGGTAGGCAAACTGGAGGGGGTCCAGACTGTCAGGGATGATGTCCTTAATGTGTTCTAGCACCAGCCTCTCAAAGCTCTTCATGGCTATGGGAGTAAGTGCTACTGGGTGGTAATCATTAAGGCAGTCTACTTTATTTTTCTTTGGGACAGGAATGATGGCTGTGTGTGTGAAGCAGGTGGGGACAGATGAAACTCTCAGAGATGTGTTAAAAATATCCGTAGAGACAGCCGCTGGTTGGTCGCAACAAGTTTTTAAAATACGATCTGAGACTCCGTCTGGGCCAGGTGATTTACGGATGCATAACAGTGAAAGTTAAGGCCATATCGGCAAATGATTTGTCACGTGATTTTGAAATAATGAGAAAATGAAAAATTAGATTTTGTGATAATGAAAAATTAGAAGTAGACCTGGCTGTAGTACAAAAAACTCCTGTCTTAAGTTGGTTCTGTAATACAGCCCCTGAGTCCTAAAATCTGAGAATGTGATTTCAAGTAAACACATTACTCAGCTCAGAAACATAAGCAGAGGTGTAAACATCTAAAGCCTTGACTGAAAACAATTTTGAAGTCTTTCCAAAGCTGATTAGGAAGTCAGTGCTCACATATATTTTCCTATTTCCCCATAAGACCTAAAATTTATTTGTTTGTTTGGATAAATACATGCTCAGTTGGGGGGGAACCGACACTCATGACTTTTTATATGTAAGCCTTTGTAATGTATGTGTAGGCCCACCGTGGTCTAACATTTGTTGATTTCATGTTTTCCCATCTGTATGAATTTTCCTTTCCAAATAAATGTAATAAATACCATAAACAACGTTTGTGTAATAAAATCCGAATCATCAATATCCTGCTAGGCACCACGGAGATATTTCCTTCTACGTCAACGTCTCCTGTGAACTTTTAAGTTGAAATAATAACAATTTTTTTGTGTGTTCAAAGAGTCGTACTTGTTTTTTTAGTTGTCATGGCGCAATAAATTAGTACGAGGCATCACATTTCTTAACTCGTGGGTAGTTGTATTGGATAACTAGATAAGTAGTTGGATTAAGTCGGGTACATTTCATTCATTCAGAAAGGCAAGACAACGCCCATGTCTGAACTTTACGGTGAAATTATTCATATTATTGACTTCATCATCGTATTCTCCGTATTCCTGTTTAAGTTATAACAATCACTTCAATGAAACATGTCACTGAACAATTGCTGCTATGCCGCTACCTTTACGTATTATACAGAGAAATACAGTGCCGACACATAAAGACAAAAGACAAACACTCCCTTTCCCATGTTTCGAGAGAGCTCGGAATATTCCGTTCGCGACTCGTTTCTATTCGACTCACAAGGCCACTTCACTCTCGGGTTTTTCCGGGTCACATACCGAGTCCCTCCTCCTCTCCCAGACTGCTTTATGTCTGGGTGCTATGCGACCGCAGGGCGCATGCGCGGCGGCCATGTTCACCAATCTTCCCCCTCCCCTCCCATCCCCTCTGTCTCATAGTCAGAGAAATAACCAGCCCAGTGGAAGAAGGTGGCTTCAGAAAGAGGGTGAAACGACAAATGTTGGATTAAAAAAAGGAAACGAAAAAAGGCATGCTGGAGTGGAGCAAAGAAGTACAGTGTTAATCAGACGGTGGAGTCTCTACTGAAAAGGACCCTTCTTTGCCCACGGATTGTCTGATTTGACTACTTATCTAGTAATTTTAAAATAATGCGACTCGCTTGCAGTGATGGAGATTATTGGTAGACGTGCATTATATACGAGCTGTATATCTGTCGCAAGTATGTCAGCTTAAATAGGCGCAGAGCCAGTAACATAAAGGCAAAGGTATGTTGAACTGTGTATAATTAAATACACAAAAGGACGAGTGCGTCTGGGCTGCTGGCTAACGTTAGCTAGCACTGCAGGCTCACTTACCGGCTGTTGAGCATTTTCGGGGGGGGAGCATTTAAACCGTCAATAAAGTTAAACAATTGCGTTATTTTTTCATGAGAACGGGTGATCACTGTCTAAATTTACTGGTATTTTCCCCAACTGAAATAAGCAAGCAGTGACGGTTTTGTCAAAATCAGTTACTTTTATTTACATCTCTGTTAGAAGCCACCCCTGGAATTTTACAAAATGCACCGCCCGGAGTCTGCGGGAGATTCGGCAAGCTTTAGGAAGATGGCGCACCCGGTAACATTTCCCAGAAGGGGCAGTAGCACCAGTACCAGCAGTACTTCTGCGTTGACAGCGGTCAAACCAACAAATGTTAGCAATAATGCAGTTCCGACTGATGAATACCAGTCTTCCTTATTGGTACAGCCGCCACCCCAGGGTGGGTTGTCGTCCCCTGGGCCCCAGCACCCTCCCCAGAGCCTTAACCTGTCTCAGTCCCAGGTGCAACCTCTCTCATTGATTGGGGTTCAGATAAAGAAGAAAAGTGGTTTCCAGATCACCAGCGTGACTCCTGCTCAGGTCTCCCTGAGCACCAACAATAGCATTGCAGAAGATACAGAGAGCTATGATGATCTGGATGAGTCACACACTGAGGACCTGTCTTCATCTGAGATTCTGGATGTTTCCCTGTCCCGTGCCACTGATATGGGTGGTGCAGAGAGAAGCTCCTCTGAAGAGACTCTTAACAACTTTCACGAGGTGGACACTCCTGGTGCTGTGTCACCCAATCAGCCACCACACCGTCATCCATTGCCCCAGGCACTTCAGCATGGCACCATGGTGAATGGAACTGTACATCATCACCAAGTACATGCTACCCAGTCTAAAGCGGCATTCTCCGGGACACCAGAAGGGGGTGCTGTTTCCACTGTTTCATCCTGCACTGGAATTTTATCAGGTGTTTCCCAGAACGTTAAAGAGAATGCATTGGTTGGTAGTACCAGCGCTGTAGGGTCTCACGGAGCTGAAACCGGAATGCTTTCTGCAGCTGCAGGTATAGCAAATGGTATGACTATCCCCTTGACAAACAATGTTAGTAATGTAAACATGCCTGTCGGTATGCCTGATTTGGGGGGCGCGAGTGTCAGTCACAATATTGGTTTTACTCCTGCACCAGCTAACTTGAACAGTTGCAACGGGATTACAGGAGGCCATAATCAAAATGTAAGTCTGGTTCATCACCAAAGTGGGACTGTGTGCTCTGGTACTGGCATCGCAGTTTCGATGGGGTCCTCCACAGCTGGGCAAGGAGGCTCCGTCCCGCAGTCCCAGGCTCCTGCCCCCACTGCCAGCGGCTCCCGCTTCAGGGTGGTGAAACTAGATTGCAGCTCTGAGCAGTTCAAGAAAGGCAGGTGGACATGTACACAGTATTACGACAAGGAGACCTGTGCTGCTGCTGCGACGTGTTCCTCAGACAGTGGGCAAAGGGCAGCAGAGAATGCTACGTGCTCAGAGCGGGACTGCACGAGTGGCAGTTCTGTCTGCAGCACGGTCAGCACCTTAAGTCATTATACAGAGAGTGTGAGTAGTGGGGAGATGGGTGGCCCCCCTGCTACACAGACTGCCCCCCAGCTGCAGGAATACTCCTCTGCTGCAGCTCCTCAGGCCCCACTCTCCGGCCTTTCTTTGAGCACATCCCAACCGAAGGCTTCCGCCAACGCTCACGATGTGACCTCGCTTCTCAAGCCTAATGTAGCGCCCTCTGCTGGACTCACTGGTTTAGCAGGGTCCCAGCAGCAGGCTTCTGTTGTCCAGCAACCCCTGACCTTCACCCAGGTCCCCCAGGCAAGCCTGGCACAGACCCTGCCGGCCGCGGCTCACGCTGTGACACAGGTCATCTCGCCAGGTGTGCAGACTGTGACACCTGGACCAAGTCATATGCCCCACATGTCTGGCACTGCCCATACCGGGGTGTCTTCTGGGACTGGCCTGGTTATGGCTGGAGGACAGCAATCCACAGGCAGTATCCACTCTGCTGGGTCTCAAGCCCTACCTTCAACCCTCCTTCAGCAGCCTCCCTCTTCCCAGGCTGGGCCGCTGCCACAGATGTTGCCTGGTGGCTTGTTAGGGCTTGCTCAGCCACTAGCGAAGGCCCAGCCGCTCCCTGGTCAGCAGGTTATGGAGCACCAGCAAGGCACTGGAGCCCAGAATATAGGGATCCAAGGTCCTTCTGCAGGTTCCTCCGGAGTGGTTGCACCCAGCGTACCTCCCACCTTTCTGGCTGACACCCAGAGCGGTCCTTCAGTGCAGAACTGCAGCAGCCTTGGTGTCATACCAGGGCAAGGGGCCCAGCCAGTCAGCGCCCAGTACCCCAGCTGGTCGTCCATTACAGCCACGCAACTGGAAGATGCCCAGCGGCTGCTTTTTCAGCACAAGACCCTACTTTCCCTCCCCAAGGTGGTAGCTGGAGAGTGCACTTCAGAAATGCCCACATCCTCGGGTCCAGAAGGGAGTGGTGATGCCAGTGCCTTACCTACTTCGGCTGGCCTGCTGAAGAACCCACCTGTAGATGCGGAGGACGATGGGTAAGAAGCACATTTCTTACTTGCTTTGAGTCGGGCCCTTTTGGGTTTGTACCGCAGCAGATACCGAATGATTTACCCTAGGAGCTTCCAAACTTAGTAATTAATAATTCAGAATAAAACAACTTTAATCATTTCTTTTTTGGGGACTCTTAGTTTCTTTTTATTTCATACTTGGTTCTTCATACTTTAGCTTTTACCCGCAGTCCAATAAGTTAGGTGAAATAGTGGCGTTAAATTGTCCATAGTATGTGACTGAGTGTATCAGCATGTGCCAGTTGGACTGACATCCTGTCCAGCCTGACCCCTGCTTTGTTCCCTGTTTCCTGGAATGGACCTTCGACTCCCTGTAACTCTGTACTGTATAAGCAATTTTAGACTATATGCCAAAATAATCGAAATGTTGCAAGTGATAGTTAATGGGTTTTTTAATTCTGAATTTAGAACATTTTAATTGAATAGTTATTAAACGGTTATCTTTCTGGCTTAATGGCCAGCTATTTGTCCGAACGGATGTTGCTGTTTTCGGCTGCAGTGTATTCTGTTTGGAACTGGGTGCCACTGGTTGCCATGCCAGCCTCCAGTGACTGACCGCAAGCTGAGTTCTGCATTGGGTTTCAGAGTATAGAATGCAGTGCGATTTTTACAGAATGTCGTCATGCCCTGGGCAACAGCGCCCATTGAGCCTTAATGAGTATTGTGTTCTCACAAATGCTACCGGTCATATTTTAGCTTCCCCTATGTCCTTGGACAGTGGCTCTCTGCAGTTCCCGCTCGTCCCCCCAGACATTCCACATGTGTTGAACTCCAATTGCATTTGATTAAACTAATTATTAACTATTAGGAACATCAAATGTCTTTGTGGTGGAATGACTGGGGATTCACTGATTCATGTGGTGATGATGATGATGATGACTGTTTTTTTTTTGCTCAACAGTTATTACTGTGCTAACTGTGTCATGGAGTAACAATGATTTTCTTTCCATAAAGCTAATACAGAGGTTAAATCCTTTACCACATCTAGTCCAAAACTATTAGAAAATATCTGTACGAGTCTGTAAAGTCTCCTTTTAAGTGGCCTTTAAAAATAGAATATAAAGAGACAGGAGGGGAGTTCACAGCATTTATTACTGCTGCTGCTGCTGCTGCTACTATTATTATTATTATTATTATTATTATTGTTGTTGTTGTTGTTGTTACTGTTATGTTTATTTTCATGTATGAGAGTTCTTTAGTATAGTAACATCTCCATATTACACTTACACCCACAGATATATAATGTGTTTAGGTTTTTATTTGTAAAATGTTAGAAACTGTATTAAGCAGCTTCCTACTGTCTGCCTACAGCCTGCCAGACCATCTACAAACTGTTGTTAGTTATATTGCATATTTCTGTGAAGATCTCATTACACAGCGTCTTTAAGTCAGTATTTATTGAAGGATCTATGGTTACTGTGCATATAAGTAATTACATGTGATTGTGAAACAAGTTCCTTAGTTTCATTTTTATACATGCCTACACCTCGAAATTAACATGCTGACTTTTAATCGGAAATAAAATGAAATCTACCCTGTTGTCTTATTTATGAAGCACGTTGCTCTGCTGCAATACAAAGGGGAATAGGTGGGAGTCTGTTGACAAATTATCTGTTCTGATTCAGGAATTAAGGGAAGATGTGCTGTATCTCTGGCCATGCACTGCATCCCTTATTTCTGTACCAAAAAAACCTGCAGTGGGGGTCAGGTGCCAGGCTCATGTTAACAATGCTTTGTGAAGACCTGCCTTGGATATATGTGCCAGCTGGTGATGTCAGTGACTGGCATTAATGATTGATTGTGCCAGACATTATTTGGGACAACCTTCAAGGACCGAAAATATGAACAAAATTTTAGCCCTGTGGTGTAATTCAAGCCAGAGACAGATGGGCAAGGCTTTTGTCTTACTGTACAGAAATAGAATTGATACAGTCAGCGGCGATTCTGGGACTTAATATTCTATTCAGTTCAACTCAAATTTATTTATATAGTGAATTTTCACAATAATTCATTGTCTCAAAGTGCTTCACATTATCCCCGCCCAAAGCCCCCAGTGAGCAAGCCAGAGGCGACAGTGGCAAGGAAAAACTCCCTAGAAGGAAGAAACCTTGGGAGGAACCGGACTCAAAGGGGGAGCCCATCCTCCAGGGGCCGGCAGAGGAAGTCCAAACTAACAAAGTCCAAGTTTATAAAGTAAAATTGTGTATAGTCCAGGTATAAATCCAGAGGGTCCAGCTGATGTCATGACAGGCAGGTGAAAAAGCTGCTTCTTTCAGCAGGATTTAGGTGGTGTGGTCCAGCAGCAAGCAGGTGAGGATGGCAGATGTGTAGTCAGGCTGGGTGGACAGGCAGGAAACTGCCCACGATCAGGTGCACCAGGATAGAATTGAACAGCTCATTAATAAAACTTTGTGAAGTTGTTGAAATTTTATGAGGTATTTTGTAGTACAGTATGGAGACTGGGAGGCTCCGGTGGGGATAATTAACTATGGCAGCTTAACTAGCCGGGAGAGGTGGGAGGGAACACAGGCATGAGGAATCTCTGAGCACCAGCACTCCAGATGAGAGAAGTGGGGCCAGAATGACAGCACTGGACACCCAGTTCATCCAATATCAATGACACTGATCCCCAACAAACTCTGCACTGCAGACTATACCTTAGCTGGGGATGGGAACCAGCCATCAGCTCTGTCACTGTATGATGGACTAAACAAATTAGTTTTTAGCCTTGGCTAAAATGTCAGGAGTGAGTCTGAATCTCAGATGTTTGCTGGTAGACTGTTCCATAACACTGGAGCCCTCTAACAGAATGCTCTGCAACCAAAGATCATTCCACTCTAGGCACTGCCAGGTAGCCTTCTCCTTGAGAGCGAAGCAAACAAGGGGGGGGTTTATGGAACCGCTAAACTGCTAATGTACTCTGGTGCTAGACCGTTCAGTGCCTTATAGGTAAGTAGTAGCACCTTGGAGTTGGAGTGGAGTCAGTGGAGTGAGACCAGTACAGGACGGATATGCGCATGTTTCCTAGTCCTTGTTAGGACTCTTGATGCCGCTTTCTGCATCAACTGCAATTTATATCATGAATCAGAGGTGCACCCAACCAATAAGGCATTGCAGTAGTCCAGTCTAGAAGCTATAAAGGTGTGTACTAATTGTTCTGTACCCTGGAGTGAGAACATTGTTCTATGATTTGCAGTATTGCTTAGATGGAAAAAAGCTGTTATAACCACCTTATTTGTGAGCATCCAGAGCCAAGGCTGAGTCTGTAGTGACACCAAGGCTTTTAACCACTGTGCTTACATTGACTAGGCAGCCGTCGAGCTTTATGATATCAGCAACACCCTGGGCTGTCCTAGGCAATTGCTTCCACACAGATGATGCTTTCGCTCTTCATCTGGACGCTCATTCTCTATTCGCCGTCTGCTTTCTGCCATATTGCTGAGTCATCGAGAAGGAAGATTTTAAGTCGATGCTTTTTAAATAATCAAGTAATCGTAACTGCTCTACCATATACCTGAATAACATTCAAGATTTGTCTGAAGATCTGAAGCCATGCAAGAACAGGATATCATTAGAGGAGATCGCTTTTTCAGTTTAGCACTGTACTGCAGGAGTATGGGGTATTGTGGGACCTACTTGCTATTTGTCTCCTGTGTGAATGCAATGAGAGTTGTCTCTATTCTTAGCATAACACTGAAGAAATTTAGCCATTTAGAAGCCCCTATGAGGGTGTGTCTCGCCTCCGCTCCTTGTGATTTTCATGGACAAGGTACAGTATTAAAGCATAACTGTGGCTGAAAGGGTGCCTGGTATATATTTGTACATGATGTCATGCTTTTAGCCTTATGAAAACTGACACCTCAAAATTCAAGGCCCTTGTCCTTTTTCGGAATAAAATAGATGGCTCAGGATTTTGTTTATGAGTAAGGGTTAGCGGGAATATGACAGACTGAGTTTTGTTGGCACTGAGGTCCTTTGTGGTAAAGTGGGAGTTGGGTTCAGAGTCACGGTCTGTCTGTAAGGTCCTTGAAATAGTCACTGTTCCTTCAGATCAAAAGGAATCACCTGAGGTTATTCAGGCATATACAAGGATGGTCTGGGTGCATCCTACTGGGCAGAAGCCCCAATGAAGATGCTGGAGGGATCTAATCTCCCAGCTGGTTTGGGTCATCTAGGGATCCTTCAGAATTAGCAAGAGCCTGTGGCCATAGAAAAAAAAACATCTAGTTTGACCCACTTAGCATGCTGCCAGGAAAAGCAGTGGGGAAATGATGGGGGATGACTGAAGAGTGCAGTAGGAAAGTGGGGGTGTTGCGGCATTAGGGCATGTATTTGTACATTATTAGCATTGAGGGATGGGGGCGGGGGGGACGTCAACTAGTGATAGGTTGCTGTTTTTCTCTTATAACCAGCCAGCAGGAGGCAGTATGTTTGCCAGTGTGGGTATTTATGATGCCTGTACAAAACAACAACAAAAAACGTGTTTATATTAGTTCAGCAAATGGTAAATCGTTCAGAAGACAGTATGGAGGTGGTCAGATACAATTAAATGCTATTGGAATATGTTCTTGAGTTTCCTGTACTGTAAGAGACGATCCTTCATATATTAATCAATAACGCTGCTTTGTGCGCCAATGGGATGCAGGCATGTGCTGTTTTTCCTGCATAAATTATGCAAATGTGCTGGCGCGTGCGGGCTGACCTCGGAGCTCTTTGTTCCTTGAGATTCCGCGGACTTGCCGCTTGCGCTGCGAATCCGGCTCTTTTCTCCTCCAAAAGCGACCTCAAACTCAGTATAAAGAGAGTACAACCATGACAGCTGCCGAATATGCCTTTCCGTAATCCCACTTTCGTGCATATGGACGGTATAGCATGACTATCCCATGCTATACTATGGCGATGGACTTTGGTATTTGTCAGCTCAGAAATTTCTCGAAATCATTTTTATCATCATTGCTGTGTGCGGAAAATTCACCGCTCTTTTTTGATAATAGGTAAATACCGTTTCAAATCCCTTTTTTAAAAATCCAGATTAAATACTGGGCATGAAGGAAAACGACGCTGACGTTATTTGTCGCGGTTAGCATCCTTACCGCTGCTGAAGGCTGAACGTGTACACATCCTCACACCGTAGGACTTCCGTTTCTGTACATTTGGTCTGGTTTATAAAAAAACAAACAAATACTCTTCGCCTGCAAAGGTTTGTATGTTAAAGCTGGTACGTCGTGATGCACGTTAATATTTATTGCATTATTGATGCATTACAGCGAGTTACCGTACAGGCTGATGTAATGAAAATGGGTCGTTGGTGTCGCGCTAACGGGCATTGAGAGACAGTTCAAAGCTGCACAATTTTATCTTTACCACTATGCTGCTTCATTTGATAGCCCCATTGCTGCTATTGTTAATATTATGAATAATCTAAATTTGTGTACTAATTGAATTTTCTATTGTGTTGCCAGCTCTTCAGGTGCTAGTGTGGTGGCCATAGACAACAAAATTGAACAAGCAATGGTAAGTGGAAAATGTTTAATTGATATATTAAATATCGGAGCCTCCTGTTTTCAATAGTTTATTAAATTAACCAGTTTATTAGTTTAGGTGTTGCTTGTTAGGCAGTTAATATTGCGCTGGACTTATGACCCAGAAGTGTGCAGGTCTGTGCCTTGGCTTTGAAATGTTTTGATGGAATGCTTGATCTTTTAATGCAATCAGTACAACTGGTTATATAACCTAAATACTTGATTTGACTTGGGGACTTCATGATTTACATATTAATGTCCAAGAAGTGAAGGTGAAAGACTCTCCTGCTGTATCCCAGCCCTAACTGTTGCTAGGAAACCCCAGTGCCTTAGAAAGGGTGTTACGGTAACTGGACAGCGGACTCGCTCTGCACTGCACAGGCCAGCCATTTTGTTTGCTCTTGGGTAAAACTCTAGTGTCCCTGCAAATCAGATCTTCATGGCAGCAAATATCCTAATGAACTGAACAGAGTACAGATACTCCTCACTTAAGGACTTATGTGTTTAACAGCCACCCACACTTATGACCAGCTCGCCAACCAGATGATATTGTACGCTGTACAAGAACTTTGGTCTTGGAAACAACAGCATGGCATCTTAGTGCCAAGCATTTCATCTTGCATCATCTATATGCTTAAATATACAAAAAATTATATAAATGGTGCAAAGGTGACATTAACACATAATCTAAAGATGGCTGACACAAACCCACTACCAGTACAGTATGCCTGAAATATCGGCAAGGGGCGGCTCCTTCCTTATTGACCCAATTCGCTTAACGTCCTAGTCGTAGGAACGGAACTAGGAACTTGGTCTTTAAGTGAGGCGTGTCTGTATCACTTACAGAACATGAATTCCTTCAAGTTTACATAAAATTAGTTGCTTAATCTCAGTACAATGGATATACCTAAAATAAACCCTCTTTTTATCTTTGTGATGGCACAGGCCTAGCAGCCTGCTTTTGACAGCCCCTGGCTGTATTAATTATTTTTTATTAACAGCGCTTAGATTCAGGATCTGAAAACATTTAATGTGGAAATGGTTTTCCTGATAAACTCTTCTTTTTTGTCTCTGTAGGACCTAGTAAAAAGTCACTTGATGTATGCGGTTCGTGAGGAGGTGGAGGTCTTAAAAGAGCAGATAAAAGAACTAATTGAAAGGAACTCGCAGTTGGAGCAGGAGAATAGCCTGCTGAAAAATCTGGCCAGTCCAGAGCAGCTTGCACAGTTTCAGGCCCAAGTCCAAAGCGGGTCACCACCACCATCCACACAGCCACAAGGCACAGGGGCACAGCAGTCTGCCCCACCTGCACCGTCAGCTTCGCAGAGCTCTGGACCTTCTGCGTAGCACAAGATCACCCAGCGAGAGAAAGTAAATAAAGGCTGAGACAGGCAAGAACCCTCTGCAGAGACTGGACAGTTCCTTTAATATTTGCACATTTTAACACTCAAAACTTGACCCATGATAGCAGTATGTTTGGTAACACTTTACACATCTCAGACAATCGTCTAGGGTGAAAAGATTGGTGACAGATAACGGATATAATATTAAACCAAAACCCATGGACTACCAAGATCGTTGAGAATGTCACGCAGAAACGCCTCAAAGGATCATTGTGCCTGTATTGTAGGGACTTATGTTTATGCCTATTCATTGGCGACCCTGGGATTGTACAGAGGTTGCCAGGCTTTTTTGTGTAAATAGGCCTTTTTTGCAGACTGTGAGTCAATTTTAAGAGCAAGCACTTTCTCTGTGAAGAATGTGAAGAGGTTCTGATGACCACTGATACATTATCTCTGCTTTTGGTACACTGGCAAACTGAAAAATGTTCATTTTGATTGGAGTTTCACTATATAGTCATCAATCTATCACACATTCATCAGTACATTCGTTTTGACATGTGCTAAATGTGCCCAAGGAATGGAAGTTAATCTTTCAATATTCATTTTAAGTGCTCATTCTTGCCTTAGTAAAGTGCAGGTAAATGCTTTTTCTCCACCTCAATTCCTGCCTTTAAAGCAGTAACAGCTGCTTTGAGAATTTGTGGAGTTGCTCAATTTTAGCTCAATTTAAATGAGTTAGACATGTATTTATTGTGAACAATGAACTGTAATAACAAGCGACAAGGGAGATAAAAGGTTTGGGTTGTATAGGTGGATGGTCAGCTGTTGGACAAGTTTGGTTGGTCTTTTAATGCTGTAGATCATGAATGCTGCTTCCAAGCAATTTAAGACTGATTTTCTTGCATTAAATTGTACTGTAAACCATTGTTCATTTGAAATTTGTAGTACTTTCCTTTAAAAGTGAAGCACTCCAGGCGTGTCGCAGTAAGCTCACTCTACAGATAATTCTGCCTGCCGTGGGTCCACATCAATGTGTAGGATGTTTGCTTATGTTTTTGCATGTTCCTTAATCCAGTGAAACAATAACATAATTCAGTTTCACTTCTCAAATTTCAATAAAGAAATGAGAACAATGTGATCATTTTGTCTGGTGTTAATGTAAATATTTTTTGTATTATACAAATTGTTTTTCTGTGGACTGATGTTTCTGTGGTCATAAGCCTGTGGATTTTGAATGGTTATGAAGCAGCCAGAATCTAAATATTTGTTTTCAGTTGCTAGTAAGGACTGAGTATAGCTTTGGTTTTCCCCCACGGTCCAAGAACATGCTGAGGTTAATTGGCGTTACCAAAATGCCCATAGGTATGCCTGTGTGAGTGAATAATGTGTGAGTGTGCCCTGCGATGGGTTGGTGCCCCACCCTGGGTTGTCTCCTGCCTTGTGCCCATAAGCTCTGGACCCCCCATGACCCCGAACAGGATAGGCAGTCACAGAAAATAGATAAATATATGTGGCTCACATAATTTTGTAGGATTACAATGTTCTGTAAAGCTTTCACTTTGCACTGGTACTGAGAAACGCATGTTTTTGAAATAATTTTTTAAACCTATCCCGCTTTCATTTTCAATACCCATTTTAGGAATATGAACATAGAGGTCTACTGACAATTTTTAATAATTTTATGCATAAACTGCCTGGACAAAGATTGGCTTTAACATAAAAATATTTGATGACTATTATAATAAATCCAGCTACAAATTAAAAACGGGACAAAGTCTCAAGTTTTCTTACATTGAGTGTTGATTTGAACAAAAATCCTGTATCGCAGTGAGTCCGATTTGAGTCCTGATGCCACCCAGATAAGGCTAATCTCAATAAGCACCATGGACAGCAGCCCACTGTGTCACACGCTGCCCCCAGCAGAGGGGAGTGTGAATAGCGGCTGCCCGCTCAGCCCATTAACAGCACGGTTCTGAACTCCATGTGCTCGTTTTCCTGCAACCCACCATCATAAATTATTACTATTTTAAAAGGTTTGGACTAAACTGCATTACCTTAAACCATGGGATAAAGTCCTAATGATATACAGCAGATTTACATATGCATTTTATGTATATAAATCATCTTTAAAGCTTTCCCGTGTGCCTCGACAGTGTTGCATTTATTAGTCAAAATCTCTTGTGATAATCACAAGGTCATTGTTAACGCTTTGCTGTGATTGTTACAAACTCCACATATGAAAGTAATGGCATTTAAACAAAACAAAAAAAAAAATCAAAGAATGATCCCAGAGGAAGGTTCCACAGGGTGTTTCAGTGTTGCATGTCACACGTATGTTTATTGTGACATTGACCCTGAACTCCCCCAATGGTTAATGAAGTTCCTCTTTGGTTAATAAAGTTCCATTTTCTAAGATGACCTCTGTACCCGCCAACTTTGTTTTCCCATCTACAGTTTTTGCTACACACTGATTTCTGAAGTGTAATGGAAAGATGCAGTAGATGCATGGATCCAACCACAGCTGACCACGAAATCTAATGTTCCATTGTTTTGGAGAAAATTATAAAAGAACAGGTTGTGCACTCCAGGTAAGTTACAGAAAATATATTATGCTTTAAAGCATTCTTAAAATTGTAATCATATTTGAAAATAAATCAAACAATTTTCTCAAAATATTCAGTAAATTCATACATTTTAGAAAACTATATAATCAAAAATCCTTTTCTTATTCAGTACAGGGTTGTCTCACACCTAAAACACCTTGGATAGGATACTAGTCAATTACAGGACACACTCTCTCACACTATGGGTCATTTAGAGATACCAGTTCACCTAGCCATGTATTTTAGGGGTCCGGGGAGGAACTGATGCAAAAAGGAGATCATGAAAACTCGAGAGACGGAGCGAAAGTGTGGCCATTCCATTCACAACTTGAGTTGCAGGGCTAAATGCCGAACACAGAGCCAACAGGCCAAACTAAAACCATAAGTAAAGGGATTCTGATGCTCAAAGCACCTGATAAAATAAAATATTCACAACATTGTGCATTATATTGCACATCAGGAATACAATTTGATTGTATAAAAGTTTTATTTAGACCCGTTTTCCTGCCCAGTCGACATCCTATTTGATATCTAAACTGTTAACCCACTGACACACTGATTCTTTATCCACAAAAAACCGATCTGTGTGCCAAAGTCGATCCCATCACGAACATGGGAGAAGAAGGTGTCAGGGTTGCAGGCAGTGCACAGTGTAAGGATGGGCCTGTCTGTCACAGTGTTGTCCTGGATACAGTGAGGATGGACCCCAGCTTGCTGGAGGAGAATTCTGAAAATACCAAAAACTTTTCTTTATTAAGTAAACTAAGCCCATAACATTTGATAGACAATGGTGTTTCTCCATAAGGTTTGTAAAACTACTTGAAATAGGCCACCACAAAATAGACTTCCCAAAAAGGTACTGCACGTGCATCAATTTACCACATGGACATTTCTTTTTTAGTAACCCACAGGTTTTTCGTCTACTCAATTCCAGGCATACTTTTATAGAATCAGTAGTTTGGACAGAATGCAGTTCAGAGAAATGTTCACCTTTACCTTGTGGCTAGCCTGATATCGATGTAAGGCCTTGTAGAGCCGCTAGCTTTGACGCACTCTGGATGAATAGCATAATACTTTTCGGCAGAATCTTGGTCCAGAGTAAAACAACATGGGCCCACAGAAGGGCCAATTACCACGACAATGTCAGATGGTTTACTGCCGAACTCCGATACCATGGCATTCACCATTTCCACGGCAACCCCCTTCAAAGTACCTTTCCAACCTAAATATCATTTGTGAAATAAAAGACACTGAGAAACTGGCAAGAAAGCTTTGCTATACAAATTAATATGCGTCTATTTAAATTTTTCAACTTAAATTTGCTCTAGGGTTGCTGATACTGCCAGACATTGTATCAATTGTGTCAATTGTGAGGGGATGTATGGGCATTACCTGCATGAGCCACACCAATGACCTTTGCCACAGGGTCAGTGAAAAGTAGGGGCATGCAATCAGCTCCAGGTGCAGCAATGACCAATCCCACCTGGTTGGTTACGATGCCATCGTAGCTTGGAGGCTCTGGTTTTCCGATCACCCATACATCACTGGCATGATCTGTCTGTGACCAGTGCCCACAATCAGAAACACAGCATGTGTGACCTTTGCGCAAACTTTGGACATAAGGGTACATTCTGAGTTCCCGTTGTCGCTTACAGAAGCATAACTATACAACTTACTTTTATAAGGTGAAAATCTTTGGGATCAAAGCCAGCCTGAAGGCTGAGGCGACGTAGGTTTTCCTCAACAACCACTTTTGGGTCCCTGCGCCTGGAGCTGCTGAAGAGGTTAAGGGATCGTAATGTACTGATGTAGGAGATACCCCCTGTTCTGGTAGTGAAACCATGAGAAAAGATATCTAGAGATGTTCAAGAGAGCAGAGAAGGCTGTCAGTGACACACCAGAGTCAATGGGGAAGAAAAAAAAAAGCACTTACGCCTAACTGGCAGCAGGTAGCATGACGGTTAAATACACATGAAATCTCACAGGCACCATTCTGCTGATACCATGACAAAATGATTAACTTCATTTACTTCAGCGTATCCAGCTGCATAAGTTAGTAAAAAATTATTTTGACTTCCTATTTTTTGTTACTATCGCTACACCATCTGTGCACTATATACCACTGAATGCTACTTAACTAGCTACAAATGGGATGACTAATCAGAACACTGGGTCACACACTTATGGTTTACTTTAAATGGTTTAATTTTAATAGTGATGAACAGTAAACCTTCTTTACATCAAGTCTCTATTTGGGGCTTTATACAGATCACTTAAAAAGTCAAAACAAAACATCCAAACTCGCCTGAAATTAAAGGAGACCTAAGAATAGAAATGTCTCCAGTGACAGCAGGTAAACTGTGGAGGAAAGTCTTTACTTCCTCTCTGATATTTCTGCTGAGATGGTTGCTGGAGATGAGACACTGCGAGTCATCAAATATAGCCGTATACTCAAAGCTGTAGACTGTGGTGAAGAACAAGCGTTGGTACGCCTGCAGCATGCTCATCCTCTGGCTGGACGTAACAACCAGAACAGCACTCAGATCCAATTCATCCACGGCTTGTTTAAAGCTGTACCAGGAGAATGCCACACAGCCTTCATCCAGTATGTGAATTTTTTCCTTGTGATTCACAAAGCTCTCCAGGAGTGTTGATGTGGTCTGTTCATGGTGTTTTTCCATTTCTGAACTTCTATCAATCATAATGTATATATGACTATATTCCCCATCATCCATCACAGCAGACATTTCCTTTAAGCGTTTTTGTAAACAGCCATCTTGTGGACAATTACTGTGGCCAAAGTCCACAAGCACCATTTTACACATGTTTCCTCTCTGCAAAAATACAATATGTGCTTATTAAAACAATTGCAGGTCTCAGTATGCAGGTAAACACTGGTGCAAACAGAATAAGACTTTAAACTGTGAAAATTACGTGTAAAATATCACCATTAACTGCATTTTAATTCAAAACATATTCTCCTTTCAGACTATTCTTTAAGTTCAATAAATGTCATTGAAACTCTCAGAGGCTGTACGATGCCCTGCAGCATTAACCAAATACACCTGCGCAAATAGCCACAAAGGCACATTTAAGTCCTTCACCAAGACCTACAGAATTTAGTAAACTAGATACAGGGGGTAAGTCAAGTTTACACAGTAACTCACCATTCCAATTATCTCAAACGGCCCAAAATAACAGGAGACTATTTTATGGATTCAGCAAACCCAGTAAATTACGTTACTTGTCAGCTTGGATTTTTGGGGTTTCCTTAATTAACTTACCTGTTTAAAATGTTCTAAATACTGTCATTTGTGTACAATGTGACGTTGCACATTAAACATTATCCTACAATCTGCAGCGAAGGGCGCAGGTGAGAGGGCTGACTTGGAAGGAACTGTCGCCTTTTCTACAGGTGAACTTGAATAAAACAGGCAGTTCAGAAGCGGTGTCACAACAACAACAATTGTTGCCATTTTAGAAAAGAAAGTGAGTATTTTTGCAACGAAAATTAACATTATCTACAGAGCCTGCTGGCCACGTTTCTAAACCGAACAACATGCCCACCCAGACCAAAAATACCAAAACCAAAAATAGGACGACATGAAACACAAGAACGTTCAACAACACATATCAGTGATCAATAATCACCTAAATCCACACAAACCATTATGCTCATAATCATTCCTAGTCAAACAAAACAGTAGATGAGGAAGAATCTTAGAACAAATCAGCTGTTAAATAAATCATAGTTTCTTTCGGAAGGGATGTACCTGGAAGTGTCTCCCAGCGCCGGGGCCAGGTGAGCGCGCACAATCCGGGGTGATTAGAGGCAGAATTACGCAGCCAAAACTACAATCGAAACCAGAGTAAAGGCGTAGTCAGACAGAGCTGAGAGGCTACTGACGGAGACAAATCAGACACGGGATATAAAGGCTTACGAACTGCGGCAAACTAGCGACAGTTCGCGTATAAGGCACCATTCGCCACGTACACAGCGCACCACTCCGTTACCAGGGAACTTCCGGTTTGTCCCAGTCACGGGGCCTGCGGTGACGATCGGCGCGGCAACTTTCTCGCGCATGCGTACACCGCATCACATTTGACGCCCCCCCCCCCCCCAAGCTAGTTACGTTGCGTTCCATTCAGTAACATAGATATTTACTAGACCTCCTATCCCTTGACTACAAATGCAATATTTTAGCCAAATTCTATATTCAGAAATGTAAATAAATATAGTAAATCTAAACCCCACTTTTCAGTTTTCAGAACAGACCTCGCAAATTATATCAATCTGATCAAAATTTCCAAAAATAAAAAAGCAACCAAAACTGTCTGTATTTGACGCTCTTCTGCCTCCCTTGTAATAAAATTGGAAAAACACGGCTTTGTAAATACCATTAAAAATCCCATATTATTATCTTTTTGTATGTGCTGTTGGTTTTCGATATAGCAATACCTCTGATAGGATATGTATGTCGTTTTATAAATGTTCTGTAAAGTTTGATAACAGCAAGGTACGCCAAATATTGATTTTACCCTGCCAAATACAACATTCAACGTTATGTAGACTACGAATATCAAATACGCCGTAACAGGTTAAGTAGGTTATGTAGCCAACTTAGAGCATAACCTAAGTATGCTGTACCCATCCTTGCTTGTTTTCTAAGTGTTATGAATATGTGAAAAAAATACTACCTTGTTAACAGTCACAGTCATTGTCAAACTACGACGTTCCCTTACTATGCAAGACACTGAGAAACTAATACATGCATTTGGACACAGTAGCTTAGACTGGTGTAATACTCTATTCTCTGGGAATACAAACCACACAATAAACTCCTTGCAGCATATTCAAAATGCAGCAACCCAAAATGTCACCAGGAGCAGAAATTGTCAATACATAATTCCTGCTCTTAGTTCCCTGCATTGGCTTCCTGTTAGGTTCAGGACTGACTTCAAAATTCTCAGTGGTCTAACCCTCCCTATCTAACAGAACCATTTCAAGTTTACAAGCCGTCGCCAACACAGATCACGGGTTTTGTTGTCATTGCACATATAATGTAACAGTTGGCGGTAAAGCATTCTGCTACAGGGCCTCTGTACTGTGGAATGGATTGCCAGCTCGTGTTTGAGATGTCGATTCGGTCTCAGTCTT
>JAAGVU020000035.1:16513266-16530241 GCA_011763525.2 Mormyrus iriodes | reverse complement strand
CTGCCTCCTTCCCACATGTCCGGATGGTGCCGGGGGTGGGCACCATCTGCGCTGGAGTCCTGGTTCAGTCCCATGAACGGGTGAGACTGAATTTGACTGACATAGTGTAACATTGTGGGTGCAGCCTTCAATCTGCCCCCTACACAGGCTGGAATGTAGAATTGACTCATTGATAGATTTTGACTTTGACCTTGATCAGTTTACACCAAGCTTTTAGAAGGCTCTGTCCATATCCACATGTAATGTTTAGCATACATTAAACTAGCCTTAAAGCTGCAGTTTGTAAGAGCACGGGCTGCGTGGCCAGTCACCGGTCTCATACTGGTAGCCAATGAAATCATGGTTTGTCAGGGTCGTCTGGCATGGTTTGTGCTGAGCTGGATTAGGGAAGAAGATTACACTTCTACAACACTATGTCATGTCATGTGTGAGGAAACCAAAAAACGAATCACTTCGTTTCCTGTACCATTCTCTATATTGAACTATTAGAAGGTTTAGCGATATACAAAGCTGAACGTACCACAAGTTTTCCATGACATTGTTTTCAAGGATCATGCTTGACTATTGCTTACATACGTTCATTTTTATTTTCTGTAGTAGACAATTCTTGCATACATTAACTGCTCTGCAAAGTACAATTTGACTGCTAAGCTCTAAGGCTGCAAGAAGCAACTGCTGAAGCATGATTATTTTTGTTACAAAATACAATAAAAATGACTGGCTTCTACTTCATTGAATTCTATGTCAGCAGCTATTGCTAAAATACTGTTGTTATTGAAACTGATCACAATGAAGCTGATCTGGGCATTTTCACGCATTAGCAGAATATACACAGAACATAAGGTGAAAACAAGGGGGAAATGAGAATCTCTGACCGCAGTAGGAGAACAGCTTTTTCCATTTCACCCAGTAAAGCCTACCAACTCCATCCTCTACCCCAAGCCTAAAACTTAAAATAAGCCAAAACAAGCCCGATCTGGCTCATATCACAAGAAAAAAGCTCAGAAATGTCATTTTTCATTAGATGATTGTTAGATGTATATACTTATATCAGATGTATGCTAGCATTAGCTTTTAGGAAAAAGAATCATTTACATAAATTGGATGAGGAGAGACTTTACTGTAAAAGAACACAGCAAATAAATAAATGGGACAGGCATCACAGAGAAGCATGTAATAGTCCTACCAAGGTTTGTGTGTTTAGTTCATAAATATGAATATGTAAAGGAGTTTATAAACAGACAACGCAGCCAGTCCAGCAGATATGCAAATTGGGAATACATTTAAAAATGAATGACCATCGGTTTGTGTAGATACAAACAAGAATTACACTCTTTACTCAGAATCAGAAGACAAATGCATTCAGTGCACTGTGGCCCTGCTTCCTCTGACCCCACGGGAAATCCTATGTTACTTTCTCTCCCATTTCACACCAGTCAATAAAAGACAAAATATACATAAATATATATTGTATAATTGCTATTAATATGTAACCAATATTCCCATTTTCGGAGGACTGTGGCAAATGTATGACACTGCTAAAATTGTAATGTGCATTCACAGATGACAGTGCACCTCATTAAAGAATAAGGACATATAACAAACACATGTGGCAATCAGTCAAGGTTTGCTGATTTTGAACATCCAGGAACAGGAGTCCTTCTAGTGTCTGAGCTCCTGTGGACTTCCTGGGAAGGTCCCTCACAGGAAATGTGGCAGGATTGGGAAAAAGTGCAACATGAGGGGAGGAGAGTGACAAAATTTGTGTGGAGTCTGGGGGGAAAACACTGCAAAAAGACAAGCAGGGTTCTGGCTGAAGGGTGGATATAAATGGGTCAATGCCGCGAGCCAGAATCCAGGAGGTCTTTTGCTTCATTAATCTTTGCTGCCAAGTACGGGGATCCACCTGCAAGAAAAATAGTGATTTTACAAGCAAAACACTTGTGCCCCTCAATGATACTCTCTCACTTCCCTCCGTTCCAATGCTGCACGCTCAGTGTTAGCTATGCATTCCTACTCTAATCAAACAGACACACTTGCAAAAACCTCTCTGATGATCCACATCCAACTCAAGAATGAAGGCAAGGTCATACAAGAAAATTCCAGATTATCTGTTTGCACAACAAGAGAATTTAATTACTGTGGCTATTCTCTGCTTATCTCCTAGCTGAGCATCCATCCATGTTCCTTCCAACCATCCATCCAGAACAGGATCGTAGGGGGCCCTGGAGACTATTCCACACGGCATAGAGCACACGATGGGGATACACCATTGGCATGATGCCAGTCCATTGCAGGGTACACAGGCAATCATTCATTACAAGCAATTTTGAGATGCCAATTAGCTTAAAAGCTCCTGTAGCTCAGCAAGTAGGACACTGCGCTGACAGCAACAGTCGTGGGTTCAATTGCCAGGATACACACAAAAATTGCAACCCTTCCCTCTACAGTAAGTCACATTGGATAATAGCGTCAGATAAATGAGTAAATGTAAATGCATGATTATCAAAGGAGATCCTGAAGAAAACCCACATGAAATGCAGAAAACATGCTAATTCTACAGACACTGAGCAGAGGGAGGGTACAAACCACCAACCCTGTAGGTGATAGGTAGCGGTGCTCCCCACTGAGCTAGTCACCCGTAACTAGCAAGATATCAAATAATGATTGTAAATAACATTCCTAAAGGAATTCTTCAACGTAAAATCGGTTCAATCCTACATAATATGCTGTGACACAAAAAAAGTATAAGACCAAAGTACCTGTGGGTCTGTAAAGTAGCCTGGATTTATGAAAGAGTGCAGCTCTCACCTTTATCAGGATGATTCAAAACCATGATCCTTCTGTGTGCTTCCCGTACCTTCGCTTTACTGCTTGTTGGACTACAAGAGAAACATGTGATTTGAGAGACACCTAGTGGCCACATAAAGAAAACCATAACCCAATAATCATTTTAATACTTCAGTTCAATCTACTATATTATTTCCAGTTAACTTTACTAACCAATTCTTACTAACCCAGTTCTTTTTCTAAGATATTAGGATAAAATATTTTAGTACATGCAGAAGTGTATCAAGGTGATTTTATAAGAATTTAAAATCAACAGTTGGATTCATTTCAGGGTATTTTTAAGTAGCATCTTTGTCCACACAGCTGCCCTAAATCACTTAGCAAACCAAAACAATATTACACTGACAAAATGATAAAAATCATTTAATGAAATGAGAAGACAGTGTGAGTAAAATGTCAGAAACAGAGAGGATAATCACTCCCCATGGACAAAGTGTGTCAGTGAAGTTTGAACTGAAATAATGAGCAGGCGTTCGGCTCTCTGCGGCAGTCCGGCACCTATGGAGCATATCAATGCTGCAAGCTTTGGAGTTCACAGGTCCCCGCGTTCGAGCTGAATGTGGGCCACCAAAACCCTACAGCCAACAGTACAACAGTACTGTAGCCAAAAATGAATTTCGAGGGGGGTCCGGCAAATATCGAGGGGGCTACATGCCTGGTACCAGGGAACCATTTGCATCAACCATTCTGTCTCTCACACGCAAGCTCTTCTTACCTGATCCCCAGGATGAGACTGGCCTCTCGTTTAGTCATCTTTGCCTCAAAGCCCCCTTTGTAATATGCTGAAAATGACTGGGGAACAAAGAGCAGCAATGACAATATTCTCTGTATGTAACATGAATAGAGGGAGTAATGGCTGAGTCACTTAAGTACGCTATAACTCTGCTATTCCATGTGGCAAACAAACTGGGCCACAAGTCCAAGCTGATCTCAGGGCCAGTTGACTGGTCTGCTTAACTGGGATTTACAAGAAGTTTTTCTGGTTTAATACACGGGGACTGGGCCAAACAAGTGGGAGAATTCACTTCACACAGGCACGGTCCTCGGTCATTTCATTTAGCTATGATTCGTTTTACCTTTTTTTAAAAAATATTCGTTTAACGCCACCAAAATGGGGGGGGGGGGACACTGCAATACCCATAGAATTTATTGTTATGTGTATATATTCAGGCTAAATGGACCCACCCCCCCCCCCAGCGAAACCTAAATCACACACACGATTCTCTTAGTCACCCATGGCCTACATCTCACGGCACTTTTTAGCTAGCATGCATCTCTCTCTCTCACACACACACACACACACACACACACACACACACACACACAGACACCTTTTTTCTTTTGAGTGAGGACAAAAAAAAATACATGGTATTAGATATGTCAAAAAATTGGTGCAGGAGAAAAAATTAAATGGGAGGTCTAAGCTAAGCCTTTAAAATGAGTTTGGCAGTGAGTGCTTAAATATTAATAAAGGTCAAATTACCAAATCAGGGATCCAGACCAAAAAAAAAAAAAAACTTTAGGAGCCAAATGCTTTTTTAAACAGCCATAATCTCCATCACATGCCAAGCGCGAAATAAATGCATGAGAATGCAAAATGCAGAAATACATGGCACATTGTGCCTCCCGTTTACCTCACACTTACTTTTCTTTCTCCCATCGGAGCTATCTGATCTGCCTTCTGTTGTCTTCTGCATTATTTCTACTTTACGACGGGTAAATGTTTTTCATAGCATAATTAATAATTGCACATGTCCATTCACCACAGGTAACTGTAAGCAAGACATCTTTCAATGTCTATAATAAATTTCAGTATTTGTGTGTGCGCACTTCGCCTTCAATAGCCCAGCTGTCTTGCTTACAGCCACAGGCAGCGATTGGATGCGGTGCAATTATTAATAAATATGTATAAACACACATAATACAAAAGTTACATGGTGTGCATTGTCCCCCATAGTTAAATGCTTGAAGAACAGTTAACTGGACACGTCTGTATGGTTTAGGTTTATACTTTTGCCCATAAATAAATTCTATCTTCCGTACTTTAAACGGACAGTGCAGTTATTAATGGTAACAGAAAAGTATCGCGGGACGTCGCAAAAGTAAAATCGGACCTTTGTGAGAATCCAGCTCTGCACTTAATTAAAAGCTGCCACTTCTGCATTTTTAGGTTTTATTTAAATTTTTCTTGGGTTGTGAGAAGCAGTCGACTGGAATGAAAAAAAATAGTCACAAAGTAAATTTAGTCACATTGGCGACCATGTTAGTCACCATCTGGAGCCCTGTGAATGTTAATAAAAAGCTACGCAGAACCGAGTCTCCATAATATTTCGTCAAAACATGGTTGTAATAACTTAAATCCAAAAAAACAACATAGCACATCAGTTTGCACAGCTGAAGTTCCACCGCACCATCTGAAGTTCATTACATCAGACGCGCACTCTGCTTCCCGTTGGTCTCCACGCAATGCTGCAGTTCCTCGCATCCGGAAGACTGCAGGAACTTGCATTTCGTGTGACACTAACCAAAACTTGGCCTGAATAATCAAGCTAGCTCTCACACCACATCGATTTGTTGCCCAGGAACAACACAAAGAGAAAGAAAGACGCTGCAAGAGCCAAATTCAGAGGAGAACCAGGGAAAAAAAATACTAATGAACCTGACCAAAAGTTCCCTGTATGTCAGAAGTAGAATAGAAGTTATTAAGTGTAAAAATGTAAAAATTACAGCCAACAATTTATGAAGAATCAAATTTTAAACTTTTGCAAATGTTGGCACACTCACTATTTCATGTTCAACAAATATGTTAAATGAATGCGTTTAGTGCAAAGTTCCCGGTAAATGTTTGGGTGTGCAGTGTGCACATACTTTTAATTTTAGTCATGAACAAATTATCAGGATAATTAGATAAAGCCATGAGGAACTAATTTCATTTAAAAAGCTGTGGCTTGGGAATTCAATGGGCAATAGGCTGGCAAACTATAAAACCACACATCTGTTAGTGGTAGAAAATATTAAATGCTGTTCATTAGAACTATATCTCCATTCAAAACTATGCATGTGGATCTTGCATCTATTTAATTATCTACTGATGACTTGTCTTTATGTAAAGAAACAACAAAAATACTGAAATTAAATGAAAACCGTCATCTTCTTACCGAGGCAGGCATTTTCTTTACTGTCTCTGAGATAACTTGACCAAGAGGCTTCCATAACTGAAATGCATAGCGCCCTAAAACAGAAAAAGGAGGAGAAAAAGCTGCTGAAACCATTCCTTGATCTCCAAGCCAGTTTATTCAGCCTGAAAAGGAATCAGACGTTTGTGAAGCTTCTCAAACGCTTTACATCAGAAATAAAATGAGCACTACAAAGACATGACCTGCAAAACACACACTGGCAGGAATTTCCCCCATTTGCTTTTGAATTTTAAGAAAATGTTGGCTTATTTTGACAGACCCTTAGTCTTCCTCCAGAAGAACATCAATGGTTGAATGAGTAAAATACAAAGAATGAAAAAGAAAACAAAAATGGATGGCAAGAACAGATTTCCTAGGAAAGAGTCTCTGCCAGCCAGTGTGGTCACAGTAATTTAAGCATGGCTCAAAGGTCAGGGCCAGATGTCAACTACTGGATATCACCACTCCCCTTTTTCCATGTTTTACTGAAAATAAGGCTATGCACAGCATCACAAAATTCTCAAATACAGCAGAATTAAAAGAATAACTTTTAAAGTTTACCTACATTTTTCTAAAGAGTGTGAAAGTCATTTATTCTCCAAGAAATGAACAGTCAACAAGAATGCAACATTCATCAACTATTATCAGACCACTAAAATATTTCCAGTTTAATATGTCTGATAACTAAGAGTTGTACACATCCAGGCAGCACCTGAGCATTAAAGGCAATTATATACTTGTAACTTGGAATATCTTAAACAGGAATGAAGAATATTCTCTTTAAAACAACCTCATAACTGAGGGTTTCCATAATTAAAACAAAGTTCTCATCTAAGTGTGTGAGAGGTGTATATAATAGGGCTGTAATTGTCAAATTTACAAATCTGATTTTTTGTTTAGACCAGGGATCCTGAAATAAAAATTTGATAGACACCCCCCCTTCTATAAATGATCGATTATGAATACAGTGGGAACCACTTATAGTGATCACGGTTACAGTGATCAACCGCTTATATGGATCAAAAAGCTTGAGACAGAATCATGTACAAATACTGTTTAAATAACTCGTTTATAGTAATCATATAGTCCATTTACGGTGTTCATTTTGTTTTTTTATACATGACAACATTAACAGTAACAAATTAAAAGTACAGTAATTTTTTTTTAACTTTACTTTGATAGTCCAACGTTGCCTTGCAGTAACCTGTCTGCTTCTGGCTAGCTACCTCTGGCTAATGCTGCATGCACAGAAAACATGACTGGGGAAAAAAAAAACATTTTTTCTCGGTGACAAATACAGACTCATCAAAGCTTATGATAAACTAACAAAAACAAGAGGTGAACCTACAATAAGCTATATTTTATGTACAGTACTGGAATGTATTATAGCATCTTTGAATTATACAAAGTTCAGTAAATTTGTACACTACTGTAATGTGAAAAGCAGGTTATAACTCTGTGACCATGATAGGAAGGTCATCAGTTTGAATCTCAGGACTGGTAGACTGATGCAACCATTGAATCCTTGAGCAGGGCTGACTGACCCAGTGCTGTGACCCCCAATCTAGCTCTCACTTCTATGTCTGTGTGTCTCATGCAGAGCAGGGCAGGACAGGAAAAAAGACAATTCCCTGAGGAAATAGATGAAGTATCACTATTCTATTACTCTCAGATGGACTGGGATGTTTTCATTTCAAAGGCTGTTTCATGCACTTCGTGCTGTTGTGCCATTACAGTTTATTTTTGTGCATTTCAAACTACATATAACCATCCTTCACCTCTATGAAAAAATGCCAAACCACCCACTGATGGCCAGCTTGATTTTCTTACCTTCCATCTGCCACTTTGATCAGTTTTAATCAACATGCCACTAAGTGTCGCTATTGACTCTCCGAGTCAAGAACATAGTCTGTATATAATACATTTCGTAATTCTAAGTTACGCAGCCCAGTGGCATGAATGAGGACTTCTCTCTCTTACTTGCCTCATATGATCTGGTTATTCATATGATGTGCATCAGTATTATTATTACGTCAATTAAGTGTGAGTATGAATTGCCATAAAAGTATTTATGTTAATGTTATGTGTTGACGGCATCATGCTGATTTTGTGTAGGTTGCTGTAGTAGTGGGTGTGTCTAGGGGTCTGGATAGGTAATGGCCTGTATGACTTGTTGAATTGTTATTAGTTGTTCAGGACGATTTGGTGATAAGTGTGCTTATTTAAAGTTTGGATGCACACACGGCATCCAAAAGGCGCTACACCAAAGGCCGTCAACCATCGTGAATGTGACATTTAACATGCAGGTCAGTCACTTTGGGGCTGCCGTTCCACTGAAAAAACAAAGCATGCAAAGCAACTTTGTAAAGTCAGCTAACTACTTATAGACACAGGGACACTGGCTTTTAACATGAATAAGAGTGGTGGTTCAACTTCCAGGTAGGACTCTGATGTAGTACTACTGAACATTGTACTCAGCCTAAATTGATACAGCAAAATACCTAGCTGAATTTAAAAATCGCTGACTCGTGTCCTGTCGTGAAAAGCAGACAAAATACCTCTAATTATATTAAGTACAGAGACAATTCATGAAAGAAGTTCCTCACCTGCAAAAGCTGCAGCCGCAACACCAAGCCCAACGGCAATCAAAACCTCACCCTATATAAACAAAGGAAACAGTTATTCCTGGGTTACCCCTCAATTCAGGCACGCATCAATTCACAAAGCAGAAAACACGAAATTGTATACAAATAACTTTTACGCCAAGTAAAGAAACACTGCAGCGAATGATTACTACAACGGTACTATGCGACTTAGGCTTATACATGGCTATTTAGCGAAAGCGAATGTTATAATGCCACTGCTAAAGTATCCTGTATAATAAATTGCATGTTTCCCAAGGCAATTCAATGCCACTCGGCCGCAGTACCAACACACTTGCAATAATGATCAAGTACCTGAGCATTATCACAGCATTAACGAATGACCCCAGAACTACCGAAACTCATTAAAAAGTCAGGTAGACAGCTGTGTGTCTGACTTGCTAATGTGAACACGCTACATGCCGACGTTAAGGGGTTTAATTAATCCAACACTGACGAAGGAAACAATTTAATATGCAACTCAATGAGAACACAATGTAGAGCGCTAAGGTAACTAGCAAACTCACTATGAAATGACCGAAATCTGTCCCACCAAATAAAGATGTTTTAATCTAATGTATACTTACAACCCGATTATCAACGTCTGCTTCACTCCGAACTGTAGACTTCGGCGCGTATTCAGCATATCTCATTAAATCACTTTCCAATGTCACGCCGGTCCCGTTCGCCATGCTTTCACTCAAGGCCACTAGCGTACGGTACGCCAACTGGGACAAAATGTACCTACATAAATGCAACAACGCGCAAAATATGAACGCGTATTTGTTTTTTTTTCCTGTATTCACCTTATCTTCAGCATGCTGCAATACATAGTTCGTTGCAAGGACCAAAAATTATTTTACTGTAAATACTGCTGGATTTAGTTGTGCGTGTATAATACTAAATATAGGTCTATTAAAACATATCGATACTTTAGCGGGAAGGGGGGCAAAAACTATGTTATTAGTCAAGTTCATTCAGTTAAGACGTCAATTACAGTTAACATTTTAGCTAGATCATAGATAAATCATAACAAATCAATTACTTTCAGGGTATTAAAAATGTACTGGATCCAAGGTTTTCCATGCGGCAAATCCACAAATGTAATAATGACACTTTACTGATCCCCACGTGGAAATTCTCTTCTTGGCTTCCCCATCTCGATCTCCATGACACACATACACACGTGTAGGTAAGAGCAAGCTTGACAACCATACCAGTGGAGCTGGGAGTTAAGAGCCCACAGATATCACTATTATGCTAAGACCACTCTTGAACTGGTACTGGTACTGTCCCCAGTACAGTAAAGGTGTTGCATGAGGTAAGTATGTAGAAAATGTAACAGTTTCATATCAACAAAGCCAAAATTTGACTATAGCAAGCATAACTTTGCATTTCTAGAAACACAACAGAGAAAAGTTAATAACGAATAACTGACCACTGTAGTTGCCCACTTTTCATCGAGATTCTTCAGTTCGTTCCCATGAAAATTCTTACACTTACACTATATAGACCACCTGTATGTAGGGAAATTAATCATATTATAATAATTAATCAATCAGTTAAACTACACAACTAATTAATATGTTTGAATGGTTTGTTTCTCCAACAAACAATATTATGGACGTCCCAATTAGTCAGTTACTGGGAGATTTAGATCCAGTATATGAATGGAATTCATTAATTCCAGCATAACTACTCAGCATACTACCACTACTCTTTCAAAAGACACCCAGAGATATTTTATGATCTCAGAGTGTCAGGACCTCAGTTTTATGCCTCATCAGCTTTCCTAGTTAGTGGGAATTTTTACCCATTAATCCAGAAGAGCATTTGTGAGGTCAGGCACTGATGTTGGATGTAAAGGCCTGGCTTGCAATCTCTGTTCTAGTTCATCCACACCAAACTCATCCAACCATGCCTTTATGGACCTTAATTACTGTAGCAGCCATGCCACCTGCAGGTCAGACCAGGTAACCCACCTGAAGCTAAGTAGGTTTGGGCCTGGCCAGTACTTGGATAGGAGACACACTCCAAAACCTTGTGGAAAGCCTTCCCAGAAGAGTGGCAGCTGTTATACCTGCAAAGGGGGGACCAACTCCATACTGATGCCTATAGATTTAGAATGAAATGTACATCTGTAGGTGTAATGGCCAGGTGTCACAATATTTTTGTCCGTATAGTGTACTATGGCCATAAAATGTTTCTCGTTCTGCCTTCTTGGTTATCCATATTTGTAAACAGGATTAATTTGATGTAACATTGCATATAACAGTATTGCCTGTTTCCTGGCACAATATTCTGTTTATTTATTTGATTGATAGATTGGTACTTAAGGTTAATTGAAGCATCATATTGAACAATGCGCTAAATGTGAATTGCTTCAGTACAAGGCCAGCAATATGAACTGGTAAAATTATGTGGCATAATAATGAAATGTTACAACTTCCTTTACATGATCGTGAAAGACCAACACAGATAGTTGTCCTTGTAATGCTGCATTTTATGTTTTGGTGCCTACATGGGTCCTGTATCACGAACTAGGATTTCTTGCTTAGCTGGATAACTTGTTGGATTTAAGTTAGTCTAGACTAAATGTAAATGAACAAAGATAAAGTCCATTTAACCTGGAGCATCTTCTGACAAGTTACCTAGCCAGCTAAGAAATCTCACTTCTTAATACAAACCCCAGGTCTGACACACTCGCAAAACATTGAGAATCACATCACAGTGTGAGTCCACCAACGGAACAACAAGCAAGAAAGGACTGTCAGGACATCAATTTACAACATACCATAAACACAGCAGAACCAGAACCAGACACAGAACAATGAGCACACTTCAAACCACAATGGAAAGGCAAGAGAACCCTAAAATTAAACTAATAAATTAAACAAAGAAGTAATAAACTGAACAGTAATGTGCATTTTGCATGTTGCAAGGCATTCCGAGGGGGTTGTCCGAAGACTTCTGAACAACTCCCCCCAATACTGTTTTCTCCTGTCTATACTAGCATGGATTATCTCCCCCCCACCCCCCACCGCTGCCATGGCCTTAACCACAACAGACAGCTGGAAGATGGATGAATTTTCAGTTTTATTTATTACCATCCAGCCCTCCCAGTTTTATTATATGTAAGTTAGCTTCTAGCTTTCTAGCTCTCCAGTTAGATTCTTGCTTCCTTATTCTGGCTTTTCCAATATCAGTTGCTGAAGCAGAAACAACAACATTAATACATAATTAATAACAATATGAACTGAATCAAAAAAGGCACAATCCTGTGGTTAATCAATATAGTTTAATTTTCGTTTGCAGCATTAGAGAGGATTCATTCTGACTGGAAAGGTTTCTGTCGTTTGAACTAGCAAAAGGAAAGCTGACTGCAAATAGCTGACTGCAAATAGCTGACTGCAAATGTCTGACTGCAAATAGCTGACTGCAAATAGGTGACTGCAAATGTCTGATTGAGGGAAACTTCTTTAGTTAAGGCGGATTAAGTCTTTGGATTATATGAATCATAAAAATTAACTAAAAATTAAATTTTGTGGTTGCTGTGAAGCATTTTCAGACTTATTTGTTTCTTTTATATGTTTTTAGTTTGAGAGAGAGAAATGACTTGTGTACTACTTGAATATGACTGCCGATACTCAAAATCAGATTAAATGAAACTCTGGTATTACAATCATACAGTCAGTGTCGCTAAGCTTTAATAAAAGCTTGTGGCCTTCAAATGAAGAGAGCTCATTGAATTCAAATCTGTTTCTCATTGTAGAGGGAAATACAGTAATACTACTAAATGAATCAAGATGGAGTAAACTGCAGAGGAGTAAGTAATGACAGCATCCTAATTTCATTCCACAGTTTGCATAGCCCACAGTTTCGTCATGTAATTGTTAACAGGACGTGAATTCAATAAGTACTAATATTATTTTAACCATTTTTCCAATAAAAACATAAACAGCGAAGTGTCATGGCCACAGGGCAAAATTATGAAACAAGAACTTTGTTAAAGTTTCAAAACAAGGAACAATGAAAATGATAATTGTATACACCAGTGACACCAGTGACATCACTGAGGCGTTATCCGCTTGTGTTTTTTATCAGCTGTGTTAGTTATTTCTTTTTATCTCACCATTTTGTTGCTATATCCATAAAATACAATATTAATTAATTCCAATTTTTACTAGCTTATGCTTTTATAACTTTAACCTTTTCATTCCTTTATATTTAGTTGTAGTTTTTTTGTTTATTAATTAAGCTTTTATTTACACTCACGTTTTTATTTTGCTTAGATTTATTCCATCTTGCTATAATTTCATTTACCTGTAGGTTAGTTGCTTCTCTGTCTTTGGTTTTATTTAAATCTCATATGTGAATCACTTTGAGCTGCATTACATATATGAAAAGTGCTATATAAAGAAAGATTATTATAATACTAATTGGGTACACACATGACACCAGGTTTTCTATTTGTCTGAATTTTCCTTCGATGATAGGCTGATCTCTGAGTACTTAGTTTTGACAGGAATGAGTTCACCGACTGTGATATATGCAGAGCAGAAGCCTGGGTTACAGTCAATTACTGAGCTGTATGAGAGTAACCAAGGACAAGATAAACAGGATATTCTGAATTGAGCAGGTGAATATGCCCAGTCCCAAGATTGTGAAAAGAAACATTGACAGACTAATTAGATTAGCTTCAATTCAATTCAATTCAATTCAATTCAATTCAATTCAAGTAAATTTAAATAAATTTATTTTTAGATAGAGCCACTTTACATTGGTGTGTTGTGATACATTACAACATCACATAGACGGAACAATACAAAAACAGGGAAAATGGAAGGCTCCGTTGTGAAAGGCATTATATAAAAATAAATTGAATTGAATAGTAACATTCAACATTGTCCAGCAGTGACAGGAAACTTTTGCTAAAGGAATCAGTCTCTTTGTCCAGAAGAAGTGACTTGTTTCCTACAGAACGAACATTCAGTAATCAGCATTTTATGGTGGCTTTATATTGCGGCTCTTTTAATCTTCTCAGTGAGATTGATATTAAATCATCAGCACAGGAGCCCCCAGTGGAACATTTAGATTTAAGTGTTAATCTAATAATAGCTACTATATTCTTCCTAGACTCACTTAACTCAGTTTCGAAATAGTTGCTAGTGTTACGGGAAGCCGGGTGATGGAGCACCTGGGTCAAAGCCAGACATGGGATAAAGGAGATAGAACAAACAGCCTTCGATTAAAGATGACAAGGCTGAGGCCTGGGTGCTGTTCTCAGTCAGGCAGGTAAACTGCTTGCTATGTTTTGGGATAGAATAAATTGCCCGTCCAAAGGAGACTTTCTTATTTATAGAATCCTGGCTGATCCCTAAAAAAGTTCCCAATTATTAATAAAGGGTATGTTTTGACATGCACACCAAGTCTCTAACCAGCAGTTTAGGGAAAGTAACCTAATATAGGATACATCCTCTCTATAGAAGATTGGTAAGGCACCATGATTAGATTCTGACAATTTGTTTTAGCTTTCACAGTCATAGAAATGAAGCTCCTTTTTAATACCTTGGATTGTCAGGACTTTATATCATTAGTTCCAGCGTGAACAAGCAAGATGGAGACTTGATTAATGGAAAGAGTGTCCAATTTCGCCTCAATGTCAGAAAATCTGGCCCCAGGGAGGCATTTTATGGAAACCGCTGCTTTCCAATTGTTAGAAACTCTAGTGTTTCTAACTATCGAGTCTCCAATTACGAGCACCTTTTCCGCTTCGGCAGACGTACTGCCGAGAGCAGAGAACTGGCGTGTGCTGGCCTGAATCATGGTCAGGCGCAGTCCTAGGAGCTCTAGGCCGACAGCGGCTAGCACACGCGAGCCTTGGGTCACGGTCAGGCGCGGTCCTAGGAACTCTTGGACTAGAGTTGGTGCCGGCGCCGGACTGGAGACAGTTGTGGCAAGAGGGACTATGGCCAGACCTAAGCTGGCTGTGTGCTTCAATTGAGTTGTATTTAAAAATCCCTCAATCCGCTTAATCTCCACTAAAGTACTATTGTGCTCCTTCAATGCGCAAATCCTGTCCTCTAACTCTATTGTGACTAAACACTTCTGGAATACAAAACTGTCAGGAACATTGGAAGGATGGTCTATGCTGTACTTGACGCAGGAACTGCAAAACACAGGCACAGAAGACGTAAACACACCTTAACCTTTTAATTATGGATCTTATATAGATTAATAGATTAACAAGCGGCATGGGTGATTATGGGTAATTGTCTAGGTAGGGCTGTAACACTGACTAAAGCAAGAAAACTATGTTTATGTTAGGTAGAAAGTTATTTTAGACATTTTCTTTCCCGAGAAAGAACTTATTATGTTTTCACACACTTTTTGTGGGCTTGAGTCCTTCTTGTCCTTGGAAACACATATATACTGGTCTGCAATCTAAGTATATTTAAACATGAATCAAGAGGAAATGGAGAAGAAAAGAAAGAGACGGAGAAAAATAGAAAGGAAGAAAAATAGTGAAGCAACAGAGGAGGGGATTAGTAAAATGAATGGTAGAGTGGAAGGTCGGGTGAGGTAAGAAAGTGATATTGCCATCTAGCTGATTTGACTTCCTCTGCCGGCCCCTGGAGGATGGGCTCCTCCTCTGAGTCTGGTTCCTCCCAAGGTTTCATCCTTCTAGGGAGTTTTTCCTTGCCACTGTCACCTCTGGCTTGCTCACTGGGGGCTTTGGGCAGGGATAATGTAAAGCACTTTGAGACAATGAAATGTTGTGCAAACGCGCTATACAAATGAAATTGAATTGAGTTGAAAAAATTATAAGAAAAGCCAAAGATGTGGTCTAGCTGGCCTCTGCAATTATTTCAAGTGTGCTGGTTTGCTGTATATTTATACAGCATTGTATAACAGAATATGTTGCAGTGACTTGTTAAAGCCATTACTGTACTGGAATAGCATTAACAGAATTACATTAAAAATGAACATAATTTTTCATATTTTGCAAATCAGTTCTCTTTCTTTAATCTGTACAATAAGCCTGTTTGTCTTTACTTTGTCAATGTATTCTGTTTTTGATACTGGGCTTCTTTTAAAGCTTTCCTGAAAAACATCACACTTTCTAAAATGTCAAGCATTAAAAATTTAGGAAAAAACAAAGAAGAAATACAAAGAAAAGAACAATTTAAACTTGATCACAAAGTGTAAGTAGATCCACAACAAGGACGTTGTTTTATGAAAAAGTAGACGAGTATGAATGCTTCTTTCAAAATAGGTGTGATTCTTACACGGTGACATCTCAGCAAGAACTGACACACAAGCACACATATCGTACCTTTAACATGATACTGTGAATTGCAGGCATGTTGTTGACAGGCCTGACATTTTCCACAAAATCAGTGCTTTTAACATGAAACGTTTGAACAGTCACAGCAGGACCAGGGGAAGGAACTTAGGGAATAGGGAGGCATTGCCACCATCTGCTGTTTAAATTGTTAGAACCCTCACAGTGATAACAACACATTTTCTAGACTATTATATTATTCCTTACTGCAGGCTCCCTCCCAGGAGCAACAAATAGAATTGCTTTCTAAAAGAAAGGAACACAGCTGACAGCTGTGCTGTCTGATTCAGTTCAGAGACAATCATTTCAAGACTAATTAGCTCATACAAATCTCTCTTATTTAATGTGAAAGAAATCAATAAGCAACAACAATGCCCTTGCTAAAGGACTTTATTACATCCCTAAAAATGCGCAACAGTGTTTGTAGAGCTGAGGATCAAAGTTTCTTGAACCAGATATTAATTTCAAGTTTCTTTTTTCTGCTGGTATCAATCCAATCCCCAGTCTGTACAACCCATCTTAAATTTGTGCTACTGAAATTCATTCCTTTAGCCCTTTTCTCAATACAGAATGCTGGGATACTGCAGGAACGAGTCCCATCTTCATTATCTCCTCATCATTCCCATCACATACAAGAATATTGTTTTAGAGAATGAGCTGTAGGAGTAGAAATACACAGAGACTTCCCTTCATGACTTGCCAGTGTGCTGCTGCTCTGTCTGGACTGCGGGGTAAACTAAGTGCATGGGACTTCCCAGAGTTCATGGCTAGCACAATGCGCAGAGCATCCGAGGTGTGTACATTACAGGGACGGAGACAGAAGATTGCCATATTGTCCTTTTGAAACATGCTGGCAGAATATCAATTACATGATTTCTCAGAAAAACCTTTTCCAGAAATACCTGAATTAACACTTCTGGTATACTCTTTTTCCTTTTACTAAAAAAAAAAAAAAAAAAAAA
>JAAGVU020000035.1:16491783-16513166 GCA_011763525.2 Mormyrus iriodes | reverse complement strand
GAGTCTTAAAGCACTTATGTAAGTCGCTCTGGCTAAGGGCGTCTGCCAAATGATGTAAATGTAAATGTAAATGTAAAAAAAAAAAACTGAGTAAGGCAGAGCTGGCACAGTTGCAGCTTTACTCATAGCTTAATGATTTCAGTTTACTTTCACAGAGCCACATAGCAAGTAAGGGCTTGTGACAATAATATAGGGTTTAAGACATCACGTATTTCCTCCTCCTCCTCAAGGCACTAAATGCGAGTGAACGTGATGTATTGATTTATTTATGTGTTAGTCAGACAATGGAGGTAGGAGTGATACGATCGTTTTTTTTTTACAGCTTATTCGTTAATATAAGGAACACGGACATGCTGATTTACCAAATTACATTTTCTAAGACAAAAAAGAGAAAATATACATTTTTTGTCGGCGTCAGCTCTTGTCCAACCCTGTCCTTTGTGCCTTCACCTCGTTTGGCCAGCAGGTGTCGCTGGCCATCTTGTCCTTCTTGCCCTTCAGCCCCAGTGTGCCTAAGTCCCTAATGTGTTTACCCTGCTCCCCAGACTGCTGCATAGCTTTGCGGGTCCAGTGTGTGGGTCAGAGACTGTTCTCCCCTTTGGTCATGAGCTTGAGGCTGGGCAGAGGCTAATCCCACCTTTTGGTTAATTTATAGTCGTTTTATTTTCCTTAGTGTTTGGTATTGTTTTCTTTGTCTTTGCTTTGTGTTCTTGATTTTGGTCTTCCCTGTTCGTGCCTGGGTTAACTATGTTCTTCTTGTACTTGTTCCTAGTTTTTTCCTAGTGTAGTCAGCCCTCTGTTGTGTTCCCTAGTTTTTTGTGCCATGTATTGGTACTTTATTTCACGTGTTACTTGTTGTCCCGTGCCTTGGTTGATTTGTTAATTTTTGTGATGGTCCACACCTGTTCTTTAAGTCCTCGTTGTCTGTGTATTTAACTGCCTGCTTTTGTTCTGTTCCATGTTGGGATGTTGTGGTCATTTTCCCTATGTGACTGATTCTCTGTGTTGCTATGCGGTTGTTAGTTGTATTTTAGTCTTGGCCTAGAGTGTTGCTCCCAGCCTTTATTTCTATTTTACCAGTTTTGTTTTGACCCGTCATGGTCCTTTTTTTTCTGATTCTCCCTTTTGGTTCTGTTCTGTTAAATAAAACATGGTTTTTGTTGGAGCTGCTATATGACTCGTCCCTTCTCGACGTGTCCTGCTGTAACACACTTTAATGGAAGGAAAAGAAATTATAGAAAGGAAAAAGTGGTTTGGCAGTAACTATACTAACAATGCTAATGAAATGAAAGTAGGTTACTCTCTTTGCTGTGCATTAGCAAGTCAAGGTGCATTCAGGACGTGTGTAATTCTCAGAAGTATCTTCACATAAGACATGCAGACTGACGACATAATGTGGGGATGATGGATATGTGGTTTTGGCCATTCAAAAAATGTTTATCTTGGCTGTTGGGCTTTGTGTTAACGGTGCTTGTCTCGCTGCTAGTCTAAGCATACCTGATATACTTACAAGGTAGATAACATTGGCATAGATTGTTGGTTTTAACCAGTAGTATAACTAAGGTTCCCTTGTAGGTGCCTTTCTAAATATCCATTAGGTATGCCTAGACTAGTATAAGTGTGCTGGTCTGTTGCAGTGCAGTACCTCTAGGGATGAAAGAGACATTTAATTTATGCAAATTGCATAGCCCAAGGCTATTATTCTGAAGGTGTATGGGTCTTTTTCTTCTCCTCCTGTGGAAGAAACTAAGTTGCTATATACTTTCTATGAAGTGCACTTGGATGACTACGTTGATAAATACTGTTCGATAGTCCAGCAACTTAGGCGTTAGTGGTGAGGTTGCGGACAGGAGACAAAACCAGGAAAAGCGTGAGAAGTCTTTTCTATTGTGAGAAATGTAACTAATGGCACTGTTATCATCACTTGCACAGTTTCTCTGGTTGGCAGTGAAACGTTTACTAATGCAGCTTTCACATTACAAGAGAACCAGAACACTAGTTTTCTAATCAGGTGGAAAGCTAGATGCCACATAACAGTTTAACAAATCTCTTGTACCCTCTAAAAGTACTTCATACTTCCAAAGACTCACACTTAATATCCCAACCGAAATTTCAGTTTCAGTGTGGTTTACAGGAAATGGTCTGGATGAACTCCAGGCAAAGTAATGAAGTGCTCCAACCTAAATGTTGCTGGCTTTCAGATCAAGGTTTAGATGGAAAGATGGGATCTTGATGTGGTTTTGTGAGTATTGAAATTTGTTATTCCAGCTAAGTAGATTCCAGCAGACCGATTCATCTTCTCCTTGGTTTCTGTTTGCATGGCGACGCCTTTGTATTGACTTCCTGAGGTGCTTGGTCCAGCTTCCTCCTTGTCTCAGCCCTTTCCAAACACAACTGCCCTGGCCATTTCCAGCACCCCCTGTCAGTATGACTAAAGGCACAGAGTGCCTCCAAAGTTCATAAGATGAAATTACTTTTTATGTACTTAAGAAGACATAATACAATTGGAATGATGTACTTATGTGTGGAGAAGGTCTTTGTTTTGTAATGGGTGTGGATGAATCTAATTTACACTGCAACAGAGCGCCCTGTCACTCAACAGTTTGTTTATTGTTTTCATCCCGGCGACCTGCGTTCTCACTGGAAGGTCGTGTTGCAGCCATTCTGTAAGTCTCCCCAGTTCTCAATGGGCTGAATGTGTTGTGGATCATACTTATGGGTAACTTGGAACTTGAAAATATCCAGCCTCCGACTTTGAAAAGTACTAGAGAACAGGTGAACCGAATGGATTCATAATGCAAATTTACGGAAGCTAATGCTAATTCTGCTAGCTTTTAACGCTAACATAAGATGGCAATTCTCACAGACGTGCTAGCAGAAATTAGCACATGGTAAATCATGATGCACGTTGTGTGAACGGTAAACAAGTGTCTCTTCAGAGACACTGAAACTAATGTTTCTTCTAAAATGCTAAAATTTAAGAATCATGTATTTTAGCAGGCACCCAAAATGGCAGAGAGAGATGAACAATGATATTACACTGTTGTACCACAACTACTGTTGTTACTGGATGTCATGTTGAGATAAGTTTCCAAATCTGAAGCTTAGGATCTCCATCTTCTGGACAGAAGTTCACGTTTTCGTTAGTTTACCATATTTCACTGTACACACTCTACATGACCTGGCAAACTTTCTTACCTTGCTCAGGTTTGCAGCTGCTTTTGGTCTCCCAAATAATTTCCCCAATTTCAGCCATAGGCATTATATCTTCACTTAAATGAAAACCAAGACAGAGTCTGGCACAGTCTCAGCTGGGCCAGTTTCAGCTTCTTCAGGCTGTAGCACTCACAGCTTAGTTATCTTGCTTACTGTTTTTCTTTACATCCAAAGTTACTTCCAAGCAGTATAAAACATGCGTTCTATTGTTTTTTCATCTGACTCTCTCCTGACTCTTCGGTGTCTCTTTGGATGTGACTGTGACAATGTTGTTTAAATGTTTCCTTTTTCCTTATAGCACAAACAAATTACATTTTAACGTTATTTTTGTTGCAGACCAAAACCTTGAATGGATTATTACAAAGTTCCTCAGCTGTGTGCTTTGCTGTAAGTGAGAGTTCCTGGTGGACATTACACCTCAGTGCAATGGTGACTACCAGCAAGCCTATAGGCTGCTTGAAGGAAGGCGGTAAATTATCTCTTGGGTGATTATAGATCAATTCACAATGTATTAGAAATGTTCTTTGGTGTAATAATCGATTATGCTTTTGACTTTATAATAATAGCTCATTGCTGTACTGTACTGTTCCTAATTTAATTCATCCTCTTATATTACTTCCTGGTCTGTTGGGAAGGCTCTTGTACTACTTGACCTTCTAGCAAAGGGAACATGTTAGTGCAACTCTGGAATCAGACTCTCCCACTCCATGGCTGGGCATCTAGGAGACTGGAACATGAAGGATTTCCATTGGCTGGAAATGAACACCATTATAAAGGAGTGCGCCAAAAATTTCATGAACATACGCACTTTACCCCCTTCTCAACTCTCTCACCATTGCTGAAACTCCTTTGAAAATTCATTCCTTTGCTCATAATCAGCTCTCTGATTACTGACAATAATGCTGATTTTCTCCTTATCACTGAAGCTTGGCAACAGAAATGAGAAGATCATTGAAGACTATACTTAAGGCAGTTTTGGTGCTGCAGAGAGGACAAAAGTTGAACAGATAATTGTACTGGAGATGGGCTATGGGTTGGCTGGCACTTAGATGTTTGATTGCTTCAGAGAATAAAGGAGAGTTAGAAATAAGATGATACTTAAAATTAGTGGGGTCAAGACTCAGTTTTTAAGGATGACCGTAACATTAGTAATCCTTTTAAGTGAGGGAACCAATCTGAAAGAGTGAACGATTAAAGAGTGTGGTCAGTTGAGGGCAGAAAGCTGACAGGCAGGACATAGTCAAGCTGGAGAAGAGAAGATTGAGGGAGAAAATAGTGGCCTGAAAAGTGTCGATAATATCGGACAGTTGAAAGGAATCGAGGAGTGTTAAGATAGGCACCATTGGGGTGGAAGGGGGGCAGTAGGAAATGCATAATGGTATCAAAAGTGGAGGGATGACTGGGAGTAGTAGAAACCAGACAGCTGTTCATAGTAGAGAAAAGAGTTGTAGAATCAGAAGAGGCACGGATGGCGAGTTTGGACTCAAAGAATCTCTGCAACCTCCGGTATGTACTGGATGAAGAAGAGGACCATGAAACTACATGATGCAGCACTGAGCTCAGAGGCAACCATTTTGGGAGAAGAGGGAACAGGGTGAGAAGACAGGGCTGCAGAAATAGACTGAGAAAAGGTATGTGGATCAACAGATTTAATGTTCCAGAAAAAGAGCCCAGAGACCTCAACATCCTCATTCTTCTTGACCTAAGTGCAGCCTTTGATACAGTGTTCCACACCATCTTCCCCTCAGATCTGGGCATTGATGGTACTGCCCTGGACTGGCTTACATCCTACCTGGCAGACAGGAAAGAGTTAATGTCCATCTAGAAGTCTAACAGTAAGTTATATCCTCCTGTTGGGTCTAAGGGTCTCATAGTGCTTTCACTGTGCTATTAATAGGAATTTTGTTCTAGCACTGAACTTTTATCAGAAGGTCACACTGATGATTGCATCTGATACCCAGCAGATTATTTTACTGTTACTTGGGGAGTTCCCCTTTGGTATTTTCCCCAGATTTAGGGCAAAGAATCACCCACATCATCAAGGAGTGCTGAATAAAAATGAGATGACAAACTACGTCCTCAAAATCTTGATGTTACTAACATTACTCCTTGATCAGGGTATTAAGGACACTACCCAGAATTGGCTTATATCCTCTCTGATGGACAGTTCAATCCCATTTCAGAGTACTCCTCTCCTTCCTCACAGACAGGAATCCCCAAAAGTTCAGTTCTCAGACTATTGTTCTTTTTATATATATACTCAACCTGGAAAGTAATGTTAGAAAATTCAACACTAATTTAAACTGTTATGCTGCTGCACCCAAAATTTAACTCAGGCTAAATGTATTTATTCACCACCTCTGTCCATTGTTGACCCTGTCTATCTGTAGTCATGACCTGGATGTACCATAACTTCCTCAAACTCAACAGTGATCTTATCCTCACTGAAGATAGCTGGTTCGATTTTACTCTACATAGATTATGATAGCAGCGCCTCCATCACCTGCAGTTCATAACCTGCCTTTTCCCACCCTGCTGTTGAATCTCGTATCCTTGCCTTCATCCCCAGCCACTTTGACTACTACAATTTCCCCCTCATAGGCACCAGCTTCAAATATTTCCACGATCTCCAAATGGTCCAGAACGCCACAGCTTGCCTCTTTACCCATATCTGGGCCGATCATCACAATATTCTCCATGACCTTCACTAGAATCTGTAAAATTTTCAATCCACTGCTAGAATATTCTGCTTCTCACTTGCAAAGCTCTCAACAATCCTGCTCCACCCTATGTGTCTGATCTTCTCTTACTAAATCAACCCTCTTCTACTCAATGATCTTCCTCCTCTGGACTCCTTGGTGACCACACCTTCTCCAGGGATGCCCCATCTGTGGAATTCCCTACTGCTGAATGTCGCTCTCAATTTTCAAATCTCACCTTAAAATCTTCCTGTTATTATCCTGAGATGAAGCAGACAGCAGTAATTCTCTTGTCACATGGAGGTTTCTGTATTGTCTCATTGTTACTCCTCCTCGGTGAAGGATATATATCCTTAAATGTATAAGTCAACATAAAACCAGATGTACAGAAAACCTGAAGAAAAACATGCATATTCAAGTTGCACTTTTCTACGGTACACAGTGCACCATTGTTTTCCTCTGGCACTGTCAGTGGCATAATTGCTCTCCTACACAAACTTACACAAAGAATTTAAACAGAATATGCTCTGAAAAAATTATATGAAGTATTATAAGTAGAAGAAAGATTATTGGGAATTTGAACTATAAATTATATAAAATGTTCATTTTTACTTGAATTTATAGCACTGTGCAAAAGTCTTAGGCAGTCAAAAGAAATGTTTAAAGCTATTTATCTGGGTAGTAAGTGCACTTTTTCTCAGAACAAAAGACACAATTTTGCATTAGGACATATGCAAATTAAGAGTAACACAATAAAAACTAGTAAGAATTTATTTTGTTCTCCAGAACGTTACTGATATCCTGTGGGATGGCTGGATGAACACTGCTTCAGGTCCAAAACCACGCCTCTGGGGCACGTCAGCCATTCTACATATTTATTAAATTTCATCACCAGCTCACTTATTGAATTAATTTAATTAGTTAAAACGGTCAATAGGGTATTGATTAGCTATATGAGGTGTGCTCCTGGTTGGGTCCACAAATACAGGTGTGCATTGGACAGTTCCTGCAAATACTGAGATAACGTTAGGGGAGTATTGAAATTGTGGGGCTGAACGGCCACACTTTGACAGGCATAATGTCATAGTTTTACACCAGTATGCAGATCATTTAAAGATCATTTCTTTTGCGCAGTACTCTATATTACATAGAAAGCTGGTTCTTTTTTATCTCAGCATCTGTTCTGTGTTTCTTCTGCTAATGAACACATTTAAACAACTTTCCTATATTGCAAAGGAGAGCATTCCCTTAACATCTCTCTGCTCTCACATCATTATTTTCCCATGACTTCTCACAGGGTTAAGAACTTGGCTAGATAAGGTTGGAATGATGCTGAAACTGCTGGGTGTCATGCCAGAACATGCAAGAAATTGTGTTTTTATTATTTTCAAAAGAAAATTATTAGACCTATTTGGTTTTGTTCTACTACATTAAACTTGGGTTTTTAATTCATTTTACAGATCTTACTTGGCAAATGAACCAGAATGAAAATCATTTATCAAGCGATAACATTAACATAATTCATCCACATTTTATAACCTGGATGCAGTCCAATTCAACATGGCTAGCAAGCTACAAGCCTCCTGCTGAGCTTTGCATACCTCCATACACTGAGTAGTTGGAGCATCTGGAGAGATTCAGACTCAGAGGCAGGTTAAGGGATTGGCATTGACTAGACCAGTAATAATAATAATAATAATAATAATAATAATAATAATAATAATGTTTTATGTATAAAGCACCTTTCTCACACTCATGGAGGATTTACAATACAGATATAATACAATACAATAAAGTAACAGCAACAGTAAAAGGACAATGAGAATGTTACATACTGGTAGACACATTATAGCATTCCTGAAATAAATGAGTTTTCAATTGGCCCTTGAAGATGTTAACAGACTTTACCTCTCGTTTAGGTGCTGTCACACCGAAAAGCCCTGCCATCCATAGAGGATAATCTGAATTTAGGTACAGTAAGAAGGTTGGAGCTCGATGATCTTAGTATGTGGGCTGGAGTGTAAGGAAGAAGAAGGTCAGACAGATATTGAGGGGCAAGTCCATGGAGAGCTTTCTAGGTGATTAGTAAAATTTTCTGTTTGATTCTATAAGTGACAGTAACTACTGTTGGTCACTCAAGTATGATGTAAACCAGGGAAGAGCAGCACCTGCAATACCAATATCTGAAAGGCAGGAGAGAAGGTTTTATGGCTGACAGTGTCAAATGCAGAGCTTAAGTCTAGGAAGAGGTGAATGCTGGCCTTACCTGAATCTGCAGCCATGAGGAGGTCATTTGTCACCTTAAGTAGCTAGAAATGAATGTTGCGGGTATATGGCATAGGTCCACCTTGGTAGATTTCACCACCCAGGAGAGCTTTAAACTAATTTTGGGTGGGAGGCAGGTCCAAACCTGCAATTGTACCATCTGAATATGTGCCTGCCATTGAATCTGTATTTGTTTTCCAATTTTTTTTTATTTTGCCACTATGAACCAAAAGACCCAGCCACCGATAAAAGCTGAGAGCTGTACAGCACATCCACTGATAGTTATCACCCCAGATCTCAATCTAATAATCAGTGACAGACATTTACACAGAGAGAATGTGCTGGACAGCTGATGTCTTTATTGTTTATATTCTGATGTAGAGAACAGGAAGTAGAGAAGAAAAAAAAATCTTCTCCAGAGTATAGTAAAAATGTATAAGAAAATGCTGCTCCAAACCATGATACCCTAGAGCGGTATCTCTGAGCTTCAGGGTTTATGGTGAAGGCTTGCTGAATCATTTTAATCTCTACAGAAACAGAAAAACTGACTCCATGCCATTTTTTTATTAGGTCAGGCTTAAAAATCATTTGGAAACCACTTCTGTTCTATTTTACCATGAAAATAAAATGAAAGTACAGCAACTTTTCTACTCTTTTACTTCAAATGTATTGTTTTTTCTTTGCAATGGAATGTGTGCGTGTGCACGTTCAACATATATTTATATATATTATATATACTAGCGTAGCTCAACAACGAGCTCCATCCATTTGTTAGGTTTCAGGGACTTAAAGTATTTTGATGCACCAATGCACTAAAGTTTTATCAAAAACTGAGATCTTCACAAAAGATTTCAACTGATACCCAGCAGATAACATGACCTAAGGGAATTTCCCCTTGGGTAATTCCCCCAGAATTAGGTCATAGCATTACCCACATCCTTAGGGAGTACCGAGAAAAAATGAGATGGAGAAAAAATGAGATGACCAAAGACATCCACAGAACCGTGACATTATTTGCACTGTAGACATTGGAGACGTGTGGCAATACAATACAAGTACAAATACAAAATTACAGGAACCATCCATTCATTTTTTAACTTTCAGAATCATAAAAGTAATAGCACTAATTTCCAGAAGTGGGACTTTTCCTAAAAGAACACCACTAGTATGCTTCAGCATAAATTTCTGTAAGGCCTGAATATTCCTATTCATAAATTATTAATGCTGTTATGAAGGAAGAGCTTTTTTAATGGAAGACACAGACTTCGTCTCTTCATAAGATATTTATTTAGACATCTGTCTAAGGCAGTAGTTCTCAACCCTGTTCCTGGCGCCCCCCCCTGCCAGAATGTTTTCATTCCACTTTCCGCATTCATTATTAGCCTATTAAGGACCATATAAGCCTGATTAAGGTAGGGTTAGAATGAAAATGTACTGGTGGTGGGGCGGGGGACAGGATCAGGATTGAGAACCACTGGCCTAGGGCAGCAAAGTAGCTCAGTGTGTAGCACTGCTGAGTCACACCTTCAGGGTTTAAAGTCCTCCTCTGTTTTATGTGTGTACATGTTATCCCTGGGTCAGACATGTATTTAGGCTAGTCACACCAAGGTTTCACAAGTTGAATACAGCACATTTTGTTGTTGTTTTAAAATGTTTCTCAATTTCTAGCTGAAGTCTCTCTCCAAAGAACCTGCAAAAGTGTGAGAAAATAATAATATTTGCTTTCTTTGGTCTGGCAAAAAGATTATCTATGCTTGCATGAGAGAATTAATGACGCAAAGTTAGACACTATGGGCATATACTAAAAATGTACGTCAAGTTTTTATGGCTTGTGAAAGCCAAACTCACATCACACTGGCGTGATCGTGGCATTACGATGTACTTCCTCTGTGCTGGCCTGGCTCAGTGGAGGAGTCTGCTGGATGGTAATTAAAAACGTCTGCAATGGGGAGCTTCTTCATGACAAAGTCCATCTGTCTTAAAATCATACTGTTTGGCTCTCCCCGTTTCATGTCTCAGGAGGATCATGATTACGTTACATGTGACTGTTTTTATTTAGAAGAAAAGTACTTTGCTTATAGTCATACTGCTAATTCATTAAGTGTTACCTGAGTAAAAAGTACCATATTAAAGTCAAGCCTTACAAGCCTTAGTAAATAATTTGTTGTATTGTTTTCTTATCTGAAGTCTACAAATATTGCAAATATTGAAACCTTTCCAAGCATTCAGAGAAGTCATGCTCTTGAGGAATAAAACGCAGGGTTTATAAAACAAAAGCAACAGCGATACAAGTAAGTACAGTGTTCCAAAAACATTCTGCGAAACAAACCCTGTGACTTCACTTACAAGTAACAGAGGACAAAGCCTAAACCATACTGTGGTTTGAAATATCCTGAATAATGTGTCTCGTCTGCATAGTCAGTACTGCCGTCTATACATAATGTAATCTGCTCAGGAGCCTGAAGGAGACCTCTGACCAGCATGCAGTCAGGTCACTTTCACGATGCGGTTTCCACATAACCAAATATTGCATAAAGGCATATCTAAAGCAATTGTGGTAATCTAAAAAAAAAAACAGATCTTCAAACACTTAAGTGGAGCATCAAATACATAACAATTATATGACTTAAATCCAGTATAGTATATTATCATTGCCATAAACTCTATATCAATAGGAAACCACATTTAATCCTTGTATAACTGATGGCATGAATAATAAATTACAAAACACTTTTATTTGATGTCTTACGTGGCTTTTAAAGACACTAAGATGGTTCAGTTTCAATGGTTCACAGGATTATAAGAATTAAACAAGGAAATAGGATAAAGATACAACTCTTGGAAAATGCTGCTTCTGTACAGTCTGCCTCAAGATTCTTGGGATTAATATCTGACCCATTCATTTAAAATAATAATCGATGGTTCTATTTGCCTATACATTCTGCTCAGAACTGAGGTTGTATATTCACTATGAAGGTGCCGTCTCAGTACCTGGCAAACATCAATGAGAGCTTGTCTTCTGATTTCTTGTAATGTGAAGACGGGAGAAATTTAACCTGACCGAGACACCACCATGGTATTTGCACATGGCCGGTAGCCTCAGGACACAAGATCCCCAATGACTCACTGGTGTTGCCGCCCACCTTGGCAGCAGCGCTCCGTGGTCTCTCCATATTCCTCCTGACATAATGTAAACACAATGCTGTAAAGGTCAAGATGTTCCTGTTCAATTAAAAATCAGGTCTTCCACCAACATGTTTTCCAGTACTCCACCCTGATTTGTTATGAACTAGTCCATAGTCTCCACAATGTGGTGCAACAGGCACCAAATCTTGACCAATGTTTATAAAGTCTTTTTCCACAAATGGCTGGTCTGACCACCAAAAAGACAGTGGACCACCGTTGTGGAGCCTCACATCTACCACTGTCTCCATTTCAAATCGTTTCAACCATTACCAGCTTCCATTTCCATAGTTGGATATATCCTTTTATACTATTATACAGGTAATAGCACCATCCAAATTATTTCAATTATAAATTAATAACACAAATGAAAAATCTAAAAATGAATACACTTATATACTATTACTAAACCCTAAATGTGATATTTTCAGAAATCGGTTTATACAGATATTGTTTTTGATATTCAGATCCTATTGTCATAGGCCCTGTTTACACTCGGCTTTAAAATGCGTCTTGGACAGTGCTAAATACAAGTGTAAGCTAAATACAGACCACCAAGGTGCATTGTGATCCAATCACTCAAACCACTTGCTGAAGTGGTCTGAGAGGCATTAGACCAAGTCCTTTGTAGTGTAAATGCTGATGCGTGCTGATGCATCTCCTGACAAGGACCCTAACCCTAACCCTAACACGTGCACATTTGATCAAGTGACGTAGGCGGTAATGAAATCTGAACACCTTGGAGATGCATGACAGACATGGGTGTCACCAGCGATGTGCCTCAGCTCTCTACTTGCGATCCAGTTGCCCAAAAAGCATTTTAAATCCGAGTGTAAACAGCACCATAGATTAATTTGGTTATTTTTGGTATGCTCCTCATCTCTGTCCAGTGGACACAAAATTTCTGTACACCCTATCCAACATCTGTGATGTATTGCAGCTGACCCAGATTGGAGACATGTTCAGCATCTACTGAAGACATGCAAGAAAATCAAACTACCAAATAGCAAAGGAAATCACTCCTACTGACTAGAGTATATGGGCTGACTTACTAAAAATAGAACTATGGAGAAATATGCACAAACATTTTGCTAGTCCTCAAAATCACCATGTGATAATATCCTCAGTATACAATACCTTTTTTTCATTTATTTTAACATAAATGCCTTTGTCGTGACTTGTACATAAACAGAACTCTAAATCCAATTATACTGGTCGGAGTTAGTGGTACATATATGGCATGTGCATACAGTGGTACCTTAGAACCCAAACTTAATTCATTCTAAAAGGCTCGTCGAGTTGCGATTTGATCGAGGTCCAAGTCGAATTTCCCAATAAGAAATAATATAAATGAATTTTATCCATTCCAGACCCCAAAATAATTGCCTGTTTAACCCTATCTACCTGCCGAAGTAATGAGGAAAAGCATTAACAATCAAAATAAAACTAATACACACATAAAAAAGCAATAAACGTGAAATAAATGACAATTTATGAGCCTTTTACCTGTATTGAGGTGAGCTGATGGCACACTGGATGTGGCAGGTGGAGAAGAGGATGGATGGAGGGGTTATCGTTTGGAAGGGGAGAAGCGTCTCCATCCGTACATGTTTTAGAAGGTCTGTTTTGTTCTGTCTTGTTCCGAGTTTTCCGTCGAGCTGTGGCTAGATTTTTCTTGACCGACCCGTTTGACATCTGAACTGGTACGGTTAAGAGGCGTTCGAGTCCCAAGGTTCTACTGTATATTTCTAACACTGAAATGAACAAAAATAAATATATATACTGTTTAGTTAGTGTAACTAAATGTTTTAGAATACGGTTCTTTGTAAACAATTGCATCGTATACAGTTATTTGTGGGAATCACTTTACGACATACTCATGAATATAGTAGCGTTTGATACCACACATGAAAACTAACAACACTCCCACACTTTTTCCATTGACCTAGTTGAAGATCATATAAGCTCTTTAAATATATGTTGTGCAATGTGCCAGCTGTGCAGCCTTTATGACTTAGTTTGCACTTGTAAAACTATGCACTAATGTCTGTGAGAAATGACGGCTTTTCTTCAAGCCTCTCCCATAAAGAATCCGTTGAGGAAACCTCGGGCTAAACAATGCTTTACGATTTTTTCTCTTGATTATCCTATTAACAATAAAGATACGTTAAGTATAAGGCAAGATATTTGTGGTTATTTGATCTTTACTTCAGGAAACTGTTGGCAAATGGTGCCTGCAGCTATGTTAACTTTTTACATGCAATGAAAATGTAACCATTTGAGTGCATGCAAGGTTCTGAAGAAGGGAAGCTTATTGTTTATATTTAATGGAGAAGCCCAGTGTCATTTTCTATGTTCTCTCTGAAAACACCTAATACTCATTTGTGTATGTGTGTTTGATACGTGTATGTGTGTTATATACTACGTGATTCTCCATTTGGAAAATCAAAGAACAGTATAAAAAATTAAGGGATCAGATATAAAAGTATGAGTTCAGTTTCAGTGAGTCTGGGGCTTTTGTGGGATTGTTTTCTGTACGCTGGGGCAAAAGAACATGTTCTGATCCCTTTATTTCAAGATGCTTGCTCACTTTATTTTGGTTCTGCTTTGCATCTTACCACATATTAATTAAAACCTTCTGTGTTTTGATGTGTTAACATTTGAAGCACTTGCTTTATTTGCTTAGGCCTAGCAGCCCTGTGTGCCAAGAGTGCAGGCTGTTTTTTTTTTAGTTCAGGTTCCTCCATCATACCCTCCATCCTGTGGTTTCTGGGTGAAGTTCAGCTGAGGTCCTCATTTTTATGGCAAACTTACTTCTGGACTGCTGATTAACTAAAAACGGTGTTTTTTTCCCCTAATAAACTAATTATTTTAGAATATTAGAACAGAATTATTTATTTGCATAATTCACATTTTTAAAAATGTGTAAAGTTACAGACCCACACTCACAGCTGGTTAATCAATAAAAAATTAATCATGCAAACTAATCAGGAAATTGCCCTCACAAGCATATCCAACCACATAGGAATATATTTTTAGAGAAAATATTAGGCAGCTAAAAATAGTGTTAGAAGTTTTTGTTTGTCATCAGCTTTTGCATGTTTTGGAATTCAGAAAACTGGTCTGAATTAGGAAATGGATGAACGGATGGATGGAGGGTGTTTGTGGTGACACCAGTCCTGTGGGCTCATATGTGGTATGTTACTGGAAGCAACGTGTGTGATTTGCATAAGTGTGGAGGTCTGCCCCTTTCATGGGGCTTTTCCCCAATAACAAACACATGTCCACATCTGCTGCCCTTCTACACACATACACATTAATAGAAGTGAGCGAGAATGATCTTGGAAAGCCACAGAGCATACGCAGATTGAGGACTTCCTCTCGGAAGACTGTTTTCAAACCAAACAGAGTGAAGAACTGGCTGGATGTTACCACCAGGCAGGGAAGGGAGGGCTGTTGCAATTTGACATTGGTGTTTAATTTAATAGGATTTAAAGCATAATCAGGTTATGCATGTGTTCCATGGCAAGTAAAGCATGCTTTTTCTAACAAATTGTTCTTCTTTAAACGTCTTAATTTATTTTAATTTTTTTTTTGTAATCCATTATGACTACATTCCTGAGTGTGATCCAGCCCAGAGTTTGGTTCTGGTTAAGTTCTGCTTCCTCTTCATCACTGCAAGAGCATTTATGGTATGTTGTGAAGACTGACACTAATTTATAAGAGACTTTATAAATAGATTATTAGAATATTTTCACTGTTAAATATATTGTGTTATTTTATTAATATATTTTAGCCTTCTGTCTGAACTAAAATGTATATAAAATTGTACACACAAAAGCTGATTAAATTTTTCTACTGGTATTTTAATAACAGATTTTTTTGGGGGGGGGGAGGGGGGTGGCAATAAAACTCAGTCAATACCAAATACCAAAAAAATACTGAGGGACTTTATTTTCCTGGGAGCATGAAGGCCAAATAAACAGTTTTATATCCATGTGCTGGAATTTTGGGTGCCAACTATAAGCATTCTTCAGCAACATGCATAGCTGTACGCTTTTGAAGTAACCTACTTAACACAGGAAATAAAATAGGAAAGAGAATGTCTTGTGGCACAAACTTCTACTGACTTATTTTCATGAGAAGCCAGTAAGACTGAAATTGGTGTTTCTGTAAACTAGAATTCCTATTTTGCTACAGCATTCAGTTTTTTTTTAATCTAATGTACATATCCCACCTCACTGGACAGTATATATAGTTTTTCAGTTTCTGGACTGAATGGGTAGTTTATCTGAAGTAAATGCATCCATGAATTATTATCATATGCTGATAGAACTCCTGAGCAGGCTTCCATCACAGCATGCATGGATGGATGGATGGATGGATGGATGGATAGATAGATAGATAGATAGATAGATAGATTTACAAAATCGTTTTGCATGAATTTCATATATAGACTCAAAGGTAAAATGAAATGTCAGACACATAACCCTAACATAACCCTAACCCTATTCTTGCAACTCGGTGACATTCACCCTTCTTATCTTGGTTTCAGTTGCACAGCTCATGCATAACAAAACTTCCTACCTTCTCATGCAGCAAAGTGCTGCCCCAGTTTAAATCACCAAAGACAATTATAATTATAGATATGGAATTTCTGGCATATGACCTGTCTTGTTCTAGCTAAATAAAAATGCATGAAAATTCAAATAAATGGAAGGATTCTAGACCACCCCTCCACAAATTGCTGCCTTACTGTGCTGGTGGGGTTTGTATGCCGAAATGATCCTAGGAGCCACACCTCATTGAATTCAAGTGTCATGCAGACCCATTGCCACAGGTGTATAATATCAAGCAGCTAGCCATGCAGTCAGATTTACAAACATTTGTGAAAGAACAGGCCATTCTGAAGAGCTCAGTGAATTCAAGCATGGGACTGTCATAGGGTGCCACCTTTATAGTTTAATCCCTGCTAGATATTCCACGACAACAGAAACTCATTCATGAAGTGGCAGACCATGTAAAGTAACAGAACAGTGTCGCTGAGTGCTGAGGCGTGTAGTGCGTAAAAGTCGCCAACGCTATTTTGACTCAGTTACTGCAGACTTCTGACCTTCCTCTGGCATTAACCCCAGTACAAAAACTGTGTGCCAGGAGCTTCATGGAATGGGCTTCCATGGCCAAGCAGCTGCATACAAGCCTCACATCACCACATGCAACGCCAAGCTTCGGATGAAGTGGTTTAAAGCACGCCGCTGCTGGACTCTGGAGCAGTGGAAACGTGTCCTGTGGAGTGACTTCTCTGTCTGGCAGTCTGATGGGTGAGTCTGGGTTTGGCGGATGCCAGGAGAACATTACCTGCCTGACTGCATTGTGCCAACTGCAACAACCGGTGGAGGAGGGATGATGGTATAGGGATGTTTTTCAGGGGTCTGCATGACTGTGCCCTAGTGCTCAAAGCAAGGTTGGGTGACTTTGGTGTGGAAGAACTTGACTGGCCCACACAGAGCCCTGATCTCAACCCCATTGAACACCTTTGGGATGAACTAGAATGGAGATTACGAACGAGGCCTGACCTAACAAATGCTCTTCTGGATGAATGGGCAGAAACTCCCACAGACACTCCAAAATCTGGTGGAAAGCCTTCCCAGAATAGTGGCAGCTATTACAGCTGCAAAGGGGGGACCAACTCCATATTGATGCCTGTGGATTTAGAATGGCATCTTATAAAAGTTCCTGTAGGTGTAATGGTCAGGTGTCCCAATAGCAAAATAGCCTTAGGAGTGTGGCCAGGCTAAGTGTGCTTTGAACAACCTGTATGATGACAGTAAACAACATGGAGCCAGAAACCTCATCTGAATTAGAGAAACCCGAGCTGGTGGCGAGTTGGATCAGATGGAAAGGGAGAATGTCAGATAGACCTGGTTGAACAAATATACATATTCATAGACATATAGTTAGGGCATGTTGGGAGTGTTTGGCGTAGGCCCTTGTCTGGGAGATCTTCAACTCATACCTCCAGCAGAACTTCTCTTGCATGCCAAGAGAGGCTGTAGACATTGAGTCCAAATAAGCCATGTTCCGTACTTCCATTTCTGTGGCGGCTGTGACGAGTTACAGCTGTAAAGTTGTTGGGGCCAGTCACAGTGGCAACACTCAAACTTAGTGACAGATTCCCTCAATAAAGGCAGCTTTCAGGCTGAAGAAGGAGGCCTTCTGAGCTTGGTTATCTTGTGGGACTCTGGAGGCAGCTGACAGATACTAGCAGGCTACGTGGAGCGCAGCGCTGTTGACCTCAACTGGGGATATATTAGGGGGTGGAAGGAGAACTTTGAGGACCTCTTGAACCCTGCTAACATGCCCTCACTGGAGGAAGATGTTGGAAGAAGAAAGATGGATAAGATTATTTGAGTTTCTAAAGTCTGTCTTGGCTGACATGCCTCTTCAACATTGCATGGAGGCTGGGGACAGTGCTTCTGAATTAGCAGACTGGGGTGGTGGTCCCAGTCTTTAAGAAAAGAGACTGGAGAGTGAGTTCCACCTTCAAGGAGATCACACTTCTTAACCTCCTTGAGAATGCCATGTTCACAGGGTGTCTGGGCCATATAGATAGGATGAGGAGCTTAGAAATTTGGGAGGGGCTAAATGTGAACTGCTACTCTTTCCCATCAAAAGGAGACAAGTGAGGTGGTTCTGGTATCTGTCTGAGATGCCAACTGGACACATACCTCGGGAGGTGCTTTGATCATGTTGAACTGGGAGGAGACCCCAGGGCAGATCCAAGACACGCTGGAGAGATTATATCTCTCAGCTGGCCAGGGAATGCCTAGGTATCCCGCCCGAGGAGCTGGAGGAGATGGCTGAGGAGAGGGAGGTCTAGGCATCACTGCTTAAAGTGCTGCCTGCAACCTGGACCCAGATGAGCGGCAGAAGAAGAGTAGGCGAATGGAAGAATGGATACTAGAAAATATGGAAATACTTGAATATGATGACTCCTCAAAACAAGGCTGAAATCCTCAGGTGACAATAATAGATCAACTTATAGTGACCAATTTCAACCATCAGACATGGCCACATTTTTTTCTTAAGGTGAGCTGAAAGTCCCAGCTTAATGCTTTTAGATTTCAAAATGAAGAATAAAAGACCTGAGATTCAGTTGATTTTCGCTTCTTGTTTATAACCCTTTATCAGTTATAAAACCATAATTAAAATGCTAACTATTATTTTTAGCTTGAAGTGTTTTTAAGAGATAGTAATTGTTCTAAGAAAAGTTTTAAGGATGTCTGTGTGAACCTTGAAGGAATAATTAAGAAACTAATTACGAGTATAATGCATACAGCTGAGTATGCCTGAATCCACTGGCCCATTTTTATTTGCATTTCCCATTCTGTGAAGACAGGAGATGTGTCAGTTGGAGACACTGGGATCATGGAGGGATGAGCTCTCTCCATTTGCATGACTCAGATGGGTATTCCCAGTGTGACTCTTACCAACCACAACATTTCCTGTTTTTTACATTTCTTTCAATGCTTTTTTTTTTGTTTTTAACCCTGAATGATTCTCTGTCTGCATCTGAGATAGACACTGCAGTACTGCCCATTTTGGGTATGCCTGTTTAACCACTATATTGTTATGACAATCACTGTATAAAAGATAGAAAACTGGGAATATTTCAGTGGTTTTACTCAATGCTTATCTGTAATGTCACAATATTTACTTATCAACTTGTGCTAGAGCAGGGATGTCAAACTCAGTCACTGAAAGGGCCACCAGTGAAGTTGCAGGCAGACCAAGGCTTATTAGTTAATTAGTTAATCACAGTATGAGTCAAACTTTGCAGTTATTTGGTTGAAATCTTTGTTTTATGTAAAAGAAATTTACAAATGTGAACACTGTAGTAGCATTATTCCTAAAAATTGTTTTTAAACAAAACTGAACAACGATACACAAAATCCTCTCTGAAGATATAGAAGTAAATCAAATGTGTCCACTGAGCTGATGAACTATTATTCATATGTTTTTGTCTGACATTATCCTCCGGATCTTTCTCATAAATGAGAAATAGGTTGAATTTAGTCCCAGTAAATCATTATGGCCAGAATATAACTAGAATGTTTGGCTGAATTTCATGCTAATTCACTGCTGTTGGACTTGAGGGCATCTTGAGTGAGGGCAGGGGTGGGAAAGGAAGCTGTATTGTTGGTTCACACAGGATGATCCCTGCTCTCCATAGGAGGCTGTAACGGTATACGTATTTATATCTGTGAGTTATTTGGTTACATCATTTTTGGGTTTGGAGCGCACCATGAAACAAATGAATACATTTCTTGACACAGACAGAACCTTAATTCACATGTAGATGTTCGACACGGAAAATATTATGCTAATTGAGGCTATGTGCTGGTTACGGCTAAAGCTGGTTAGTCAGCCATAATTGGCAGTTTGGGAACATTTTGGTTTCCCAATAAATTCCACAAACACCACAGAGGGAGTCGTTGATAAGACCAAGAGTGTCTCTGGCAGGCTTTGTTATACCAATTCGGGTATGCTGCTGGAAACACATCCAACATGCTAACTCATTTGAGACGGCATCATCCGAGTGTGTGCAAGACCGGAGCAAGGCAGAAAGAGCCTCTGCAAATTAGTTTCCACATGCCAACTAAGGTTCTTTTGCCAGGAAATTCAGACTGGGCTGAAAAAATCACTACGGCTACAGATATGTGACCATATCTGTAGAACATGGTGCCCTTGAGAACTCATGATGTAGTTCAGTATGATTGTTACTATGCAGTATTATTTTAAAATGTTTATTTATTTTACATTTACTCTGACACACTGACAGACACATTGCCTTTGGTTTATAATTCTTCATTATTTTGTTTGTGTTTCCAGGTTTAAAAATACATAATTTCCAAACAAATTCATGTTTCCCTGCTGGACCGAAATTATACCAAACCCTGATCCCAAAACCGAGGCTTGTACTAGACCATGAATTTTGGGTATCAAAATGACCCTATTCTAAGTTTCATGGCCATAAAGAAGTGTGTGTGCACTTCTTGACGTATGTGTGCTAAAGGAAAGAGAATTACAGAACATAAAAGAAACTGTAATTAGTTTCATGTTTGTTTTATGTATGAAAGACATTTTGCATGATTAAAAATCATAACAGTCATTTGTCTGTTTTTATTCCAATAATCGATGCTTTCACATAAATAGCATTAAATAATTACACTGGCTAAATATCTATGTAAGATTAGCTTTAGTAGGGTTGATAGGTTTTAAGTAATTTTTGGCTGTATTTTTATGCATCTAAAATGATTTTTAAAAGCACATTGAATGGAAGGTTCTGGATTAGCAGCCTGGCATACAGCTGCATGCTGACAATGCCGAAAATGGCATAATAAACTCCTTTGTCATACAAAATTTAACAGACACACATAATCAATGGAGATTGTACAGTTTAAAAAGTTATGGGTGGTGATACTAAGAAATCCAAATCTAGAAATGGATGGCACTTACGTGCATCGTGCTGTCCATGGTACTGAAGGAGTAAAAAGATTCATTTGATGTTTAAAAAGTAACATTCTAATAGCACTCTATTATAGTATTCTTGTAAACACAATTCAAATAAAATGACAATTTCAGTTCTAAAATGTGAGTAAGACAGTTTTCGCCAGTTTTCACCATATGCTCAAATAATATTTCTGTATCTTTACATGACCAGTATCTCATCTGTGGTGTTCCCTGCCTTGTGTAATATGTTACCTATAATAGATTCCAGGCCCACCATACTCTTGTGCTTAATAGCTGGTTATTGAAGATGAAGGAATGATTTTATATGAAATGTAGCTATTAAGCACAATTGAAGAGCAAATTTCAAAACTCACTCAGTCCGTTTTTGTTGTTTTTGGGATGAGACAAAAGTCAGGCTTCCTCATCATATGTTACAGTATTCCAGGCTTCCTCATCATACGTTACAGTATTCCAGGCTTCCTCATCATACGTTACAGTATTCCAGGC
>JAAGVU020000035.1:16457929-16491683 GCA_011763525.2 Mormyrus iriodes | reverse complement strand
TATTCCAGGCTTCCTCATCATACGTTACAGTATTCCAGGCTTCCTCATCATATGTTACAGTATTCCAGGCTTCCTCATCATACGTTACAGTATTCCAGGCTTCCTCATCATATGTTACAGTATTCCAGGCTTCCTCAGTTACGGTCCTGAGGACCAGAATCCAACACAGTTAGCAAATTTCCTTGCACAAACACATCTTACTCAGCTAATGACTAGATTCGGTAGGTATGTCTGAGCAGGGAAATCTGCAAACTGCATTGGATTCTGGCCCTTTATGATTGGAATTATTATTATTAATGATAATAATAATACTAATAATATACAATAATAATAATAATGATGATAATAGATATTTTATTGGTCCCTGTGGGGAAATTCTCTTTACACCTCCCCCAACTTGTTCTCTGTAGGTGAGTGCAAACTGGCCATGAAGGGTAGTCACCTATTGTAGCACCCAGGGGGCTGGAAGTTAAGAGTCCTGCTCAAGGATGCACACACGTGCCAAGGTTGGCCTTTATCTGGTGAACTTCTTTTCACAGGCACAGAGGTTTAGCTCACTGAGCAACACGCTGCATTCCCCACCTATAATGACAACCCTGCATCATTGTGTGCCAAAACTCACTCTGTCCTCCAATGTAATCAAAAGAAGAACAAAACTAAAAGTCCATAGACATTTTCTCAAAAAAAAATGTGCCTGTAGAGTGAGTGAGTTTTGAAAATTTGCTCTTTAATTTTTGCTTAAACAGGGTAATTAGTGAGATATTTCTCATTTGATAATAATGTTTCTGTGTACAACTTGTAGGTTCCAAAGAAAATCCTAAGTGCGATCTAATAAATCTAATGGTTTTGTGAGCTGAAGTGCGTATTAGTGCATTCTGCAACAATGTGCTATTTTGAGGAACCAGATCCAGTTCTGCCTTAACTGTTGATTTGAAGTCTTTCCAGTAATGTCCTCAAGTAATTGAAATATTTTGAAGGCATAACATCATGTGTGTTTCCGCTTTTAGCAGAAATACTTATTTATGATCAGTAAAACTCATGACATAATTTTCAGAGAGCCAAAACGTTCAGCAGTTTGGCAGCAATTCTACTTACAGGGTTATTTTAAACTCAGAAATTAGAATCTTTTGTGGTGAGTGTAAAATTTTAGAGTGGAGATTTAATGACCAACAGCAGAGAAGCTGAACCACTGGGCTTTTTCTTTTACTTCTTTATTTTAGAGTTCCACCACCAAGCTTTTTTTTGACAATGACAGCATTAAATTCCTAAAAAAAAAAAAAACTCACATTAATCCAGTTAAGTAAAGACGCAGTACCCAGCCATCTTAAGCATTTCAGATTGGCAGATGCATAATTGGGTTTAATGACAGGTTTTCTTTGGCATAAGGTCTTTATAAAACTCCTGGTTTAAGAGAGACCAAAGTTCGGAAATAATTTACTATTATTATTTTTTTTTAATCAACAGCATGGTTAAACGAGAAACTGAAATATTTTATGCTTTGTATTTTATGTACTTTTCCTGAAGAACACATTTTAAAACGTGTGCAGAGTGGAAAGGTCAGACAGCAGAGAGAAAGGCAATGACGTGCAGTATGTAAAGTGCTTTCAGAAATGCCAGGATTGAAAATGAACCCGCTTATACAGAGACTGAGGCAGACAGGCAGCCCGATTTAGTTTGCCACTCAGTGAAAAACAGCCGGTAGAGCTTAGTCAGCAAGGGAAAAATGTGTTAGCGTGCAAGCTGCTTAGCAACCTAACTGTATACAACAGAGCGCCCAACTGCTGCGTAAATCGAACCTGGGACCCATTTCCCCTCACCGCAAATTCACATAAAAAGAGGCATTATGACTTTGCTAACTGCGTAAACGTGTGGTTCTAATTTTTGCCGAATACTCCTGACTAAAACAGCATAACTTCCTCTGATTTGGACCCCTTAATTGTTGTTAAATTGTAAATACAAATGAAACAGTCACAGCAAAGGCATAATCCACTATGAAACATATGACTGAACTTAGTTAATAACTGCAAGGTTATTCTCAGGCTTGAAAATCATGCATGTTGTCCTCCAGGTCTTGCCCCCCCTTCTGGTGACTTATTCATATATTGCAAGGCAGGCTTTAACAGTTCCTCCATCTTCTAAATTCAGTTAAATTACATTTGAGTTGTTCTCCTGTCTTGTGTACTCTGCTTCCAGGAAATGGCTACATTTGGATATATACTGGTAACTTAAGTCCTTTTTTGAACTGAAATAGGACAGTCAATTTGGACAATCTTGCTAGAACCGCTAGTCTAGGGAAACACTGACAGTTTACAAATTTACTGTGAAGATCGTTGTTATTGGATTCTCATGCCAGCATTATTTCACGCTGTGAAAAGACGTCCATGTCGGCCTCTTTCTTTATTGTGTGGTGATGTATGGAAAGTATGGGAGCCCATAAATGACCTGGAGCAGAAGCCAAACTTACATCTAATAAGCAAACAAACATCTACAACTGAAATACAGGATCTGAGTACAGATAATGGCGGGATTCTTGAATGGCAAAGAATTCAGGTAACGGTCATCACTGAATACAATGGTGCTTTATACATCTTTATAATAAATGTGGCTGTACTAGGACAACATATTTAAATACAGTTACACTATGTTCAGTGAACACTATGTACTTTATACATTATGTAATCCTGTAACGGATGTACAGTATTGCCCTAGGGCAGTGCTTCCCAATCTGGTCCTCGGGGACCCACAGACAGTCCACGTTTTGGGGTTTGTGGGAGCTGGGAGGGCGCAAAAATGTGGACTATTTGGCAGAGAGCTGGGCGGGAGCGAAAAGGTGAACCGGCTATGGGTCCACAAGGACCGAATTGGGAAACACTGCCCTAGGGTACTGAAGACATGTGCCAGACAAGTCTTAGGGTTCCTTCAGTACCTGTGCTCTCTATCCCCGAGTCTGCAGAAGGGGCCCCAGCTCTAGAACACGTGCTTTGTGGCCCCCATTCCAAAGAGAGGATTTCTGGCTTAAGGGGTTAAAGACTCATGACCAGTTCATTTTTGTTTGCACAATATTCTGTCTGTGTACCATGTACTGTCTTCATGCTTTATCTTTATTTTGCACTATATGTTTCTATCTCAACACTTAATATTCCTTGCTGAAAAGAATTTCCCCAATCAATAAAATATGTTGTCTTATATTACTTTATCTCAATGAGCACTCCCATAAGTAAAAAATGAGAATCTTGATTATAAAGGAGAACTGTATACATATTTCTATATAAAGCCCTCTGATGAAAGGCATGTGTGGTATAAGTGAAGAAAATTGCAGAAGTATTAGAACACAAATCATGATTTTTTATGACAACTTAATACATCAAATTTTGCTACATTTCTGTCTTGAGATTAAGAATGTACATATGGAAATGTAAATATTCATCAGTTAAAATGTAAAGTCTGCAATAAATTTACCATTGCATTTGCTGTTTTAGGCAGCTTTAAACAGAAAAACCATTTGGAGAAAGAAATATCTGGGCTGCAAGCATGTTGGAATTTAAATTTTTAGATGAACATGAATCAGGCTTTACAGACCAAAGAAGCAGTTTACAATAAGTTACTGTGTCATACTGGTAATATGTCATAAATACCCCTTTACTTTTTCAGAATCTGTCAGTACAATCTGGTTGAATCACCATCTGCAAAAGGCTTTAGTCAAATATCCCATGCAGCCAAGCTGTTTTCACTATATTACACTTTGGGCTGAGTCTGTTTCCACTCAGCTTGCCCTGTGGCTTAGATATCTGTATTCAGTTAAGGCACAATGGGGCCAAAATCATACATAACTGTAGTTGTTTGTTTCCAAAATTTGTTACATTTGTTTAAATGGCAAGGCTAATCTAAGCTTGCGTGTTACTGTTTTAAACAGCTAAAACAGTTTTTGTTTCTGTGTGTGCTGCATTAATGTATTCATTCATAATCATTCATAAGTGTTACCACTACAAAATATATCATCTGATCCCTGTGGACGTAAAACAGCACCTATACTTATAATGTATGGGTTTGATTTGTTTAATCAGAATTTTTCTTTCATTATTAAACAAAACAAAAATTAGTACAAAATTATTTATTTTGTAATGCAAAGTAGATAACAGCCAGTAAAAATATTTGTATAAATAATAGATAATAAAACGTGTATTAAGTATTTGATATAACTTAAAACTTATCCTAATGAATACATCTTTCTGCTTTAGCAAGGCCCTTTTGCGTATAGCATTGTCTTAGGTCATCATTATACATCAGTTTCATATACAGGCACATGACTGTGATGTTCATTAACCACTCCATGGTTTTATAAACAGAAGCACCTTTGTTATATTAAAAGCCTGTGTTTTATATGGTGAAACCACACAAACGACACATTATACAGATTCATGTCTAAACAGGCCACTCGACAAGCCACTATGAAATACCGAATAAATAAAAACAAATTTAGTGCATGTTCTCACCTCGTTACGTAGAACATAAATGAGAAAAAAAAAATGTTTTTTTAATTAAGAGTGTACCAAACTCAATTTGATACCACCTCTTATCTTGGTCCAGAAAACACGTTTACATAAGTCAATAGCAGACAGTCCAGCTGTCTTCACTTGCGAATCATATTTTTTGCCCACTGGCATTTACAACTTGCACTTTATCTGAAGCATATTGCTTTCAGAACCCATAGTACACCAGTACATGAGAAACACTATACAGAGGGGGAACAAGCTGAAACATACATTTTTAACCCTGGGGATAAACATCAACTTTGCATGAAGGCCAAACCCCACAGATACTTCTCTAAAAATTCAGCTCTTGGCTAAATTAGTCCTATTATTTAGGAACACAAGGGTTCAATATCAATTCATTCTATAATGTTTCACTAACATGTTTAAAGTTCCATTTCTTTACATACAGAAACGTTAAAAGTGCACATAGTTAGGAACTATACAAAAACCCCCTAAAAGATGAAACGTCACCACTGGCTGCAGGAACGCACAGGCCCCATGCTGAGCCCAGAAATAAAAGTCTGACACAACTGATTACACACTGAATGTACCTTCAGAGAATACAAGTCATTTTGACACATGGTAAATTGATAACGTTTTGAACGTAGCTGTTTATAGCCACAGACGGGGGCCAGAATGTGACCATTACTTCTGCGTATTCACATGGAATACATGATACATGTACATCTCCTCCTTTATGTTATAGTACAAGTTTTGTTTTTCAATCATTTTCTTTTTAATGCTCAAATTCAACTCAATATGATGGCTTACACTGAAACAAAATAAAAGCAGTCTTTCTTTAAGAACCTGTATATACTGAGTTATAAAACAATGAAAAGCAGTTGGAGTTGTTTTATTACAAGCATATTTCAATTGGAACTGCTATTGGATGCCATAAAACCATACTGGGATATGCTAAGATAATATTGATTTTTACAATTATATAAAACATAAGGTTACTAATTCAGCTGGGAGGTAATGAGAAGAATAATTTTAAAATGAACTAGGATACGTCTTAAGTGATGTACTTATTTTAAATATTACAATAAAAGCATGTACTCAAGTAAGTGCTCAGTACGCAATTAAGTGCTCAGTGGTTGTTGATTGTTCCAAAATTGTTCATAAGGCAGGATTATGTACATTCAGTTCAGTAGCAGAGAACTGGATTCAGTTTCTTATCTTCCGACCTCACATTGTTCGCAAAGATAATAGTTCTGCAAAACTCAATTTTTGTACCTACTGGAAAGCTTAGGTCAAATGACAAGTGTCCCTCAAGTAGAAACTGCTGCATTTTTGTCACTGCAAATGACATGGTGGAATACAGGAGGGCTAAGGAGCTACCGCAAGTGCAGGGCTAACAGCCGGCAGGTTGGTGAAGCTGCATATTAGCAGGCAGATGAGATTCCTGGCAAAGCAGTCTATCCTTTAACAACAGCAAGTCCAATTTCTCCCCAAAAGGGGACTCCTCATTGCATTCAGCAAAACAACTCAAATTTTAAAAATCGGAGCTATACGGTCCAGTTGTGCTCATGGAGAGCACCTCGCCCAAGACAGTCAGGAGGCCATCATCACTTGCTGATCTTGAAAGCACCAAAGTAGCCTCCCTCCGGCTCTGGATCCAGCATCCATGAATTAGACACACTGACAAAGAGCCCGTCCCCTTGCTTCAGTACGACGAGGCCCCCTTGCTGCTCACAGTACATGTTATAGCCCACCTTCCTCCAGCGCTTGGTGCTTCCACTCTTCATGAGGACCGTGGGCTTAGCTGGAAACTGGGTGTGCCTCTCTAGGTAGATATACTGGATGAGCTGTGTACTACCATCCTGCAGAAACTCCCCCACAGATGCTGCCTCCATGTCATAGTAGCGGAAGCACGTCTTGCTGTAGACATAGTACAATCCACCTTCCTGGATTAAGAGCCTTCCATTGTGGTACCTAACTTTTTCTAGGTGCCCTTGTGCTTCATTCCAGTGAATCATTGTAGGCAGAATTTCACCCTCTACAAATCAGAGCAAAAAAAAGGCTTAAGTCTTAAGATCATTGACCAGGAAAATGGATGAGAGCAATGAATAACTGATTCAGTGGACGCAGTCTTTCAAATACATACATTTTGAAATACATAGACATCAGTTGATCTACAACCCCTGAAAACTGAGTGAGACATGAAGTTCGTGTAGAATTCCTAGGAATTATCAGCGTTACAGAATGACAGTGCCACATGGTTTAGCAGAAGTGAGCCATCTGGAAATAGACTCTCTTCTCTGGAGGAAGGCCTGCACAGCCTACACAGATCTATCATTGCCCCATTTCATCCTGAAGATTGAGCCTTAAATACTCTATTAACCACATATATTTTGCAGCACATGGAGTGGTGAGCTTACTATGAACATAATCGATGGGCACTCTGATGGGCAGGTGTGCGGCTGCTGCGAGTCCTCTCTGGGCTTTTCTGGTTCTCGGCCGTTCTTGTTTCTGGGGATCTTTGAAGGCATCAGCAAGAACTGGTGCGGTTTCAACTTCCTGTGAACATGAGTACTCAGATTATGCATAAGGCTCATAGCAAATGCACAGAGGTTATCATTAATATGTGGAGAGCAGACTGCTGGCAAATGAAACATAGTAACAGATTATTTCAAGAAGCCAGGAAAATGTACTAGTCAATATACAGTACGGTGTAAAAATCTTAGGCAGTCACAGAAAATCAAGTTTAAATAATCTTCAAGGTCAAAGTGTGTCTGCTTAGCCATTTCTAAACATCTCCTAAAAGTACCACAGCATTTGCAACAACCGTCTAATATACCTATCTATTTTTTCACTCAACCACTATCCCGCCTTGTTTGCCCAATCAGTACTTCATTGAGTTATTTAATAAATCAAGTTAATTAATTAATTGAGCTCATGGAAAAGTTTATCGAGCACATAGAATGGCTGAGTTTATCTAGCCATCCGACAAGATGTCAGTAACTTTTTGGAGAACATATGAAATTCTTGTTAATTTTTATTGTGTTACCATTAATTTGCATATGTTATAATGTTAAATTGCTTGTTTTTCTGAGCAGATATACACGTACTAAGAAGATAAATGACCATACACATTTTCTTTGACTGCCTAAGACTTTTGCGCAGTGCTGTATAAAACCACTGATACTTTCAGTCAATGGGCATCATTTCCGCAGTTTCTTTTTCAGTGTGTTGTCAGTGACTCAAGACGCAACAAATCTCTCTCAAAAGCGCATACGTAAACTTGCATGACTTTAATTTTTCAGCAAATTCCTACTCTGTGCTACATTCTGATTAAAATCAGGCACCTGATTAAAAAGATATATGATTAAATGATGACAGTACCATCAACACAGTCTATTAAAAGTTCATTAAGTAATTCAGAAATGTAATTCCGGTACCACTTTACAGTAAAACTACCCTTATAAAGGATTTATGAATGGATCATAATCAAGTCACTAATTAGGTTGTAACACTTTGTAAACAGACAATTATAAACAAGTTATAACAGTTATTATTGATGAGCCAATACCATTTATAAGTGGCAAAACGGAGCCTTATTGCAAACTGGTACCATAATCTCTATGCAAAAACAAAATATTAGAATGCTGATATAAAATCCCAAACATCATCAACACGACAATCCACACTCTGCTTAGGCTAACCTTTTAATGGACAGTTACAAATTAAGGAAATTAAACTTTGTAACATTATAAGTATTCACAATTCCAGTCAATCTTTATTAAAATTTAGACACGTTTTGGATGATTCTGTATGGTAAGAAAAGTAAAAAAAGTTATGGACCTGGATAAGTGGCAGGAAGATGGAGGGGTGTGTCCAGAATGGATACAACATGCCTTTCAAAAACAATTCTCTACCCAAACTTATTACAATATGAAATTATAAGAGAAACAAAAACAATTCAGGCTTAAAAAAAGGTCATGAACTTAAAAATCCACTGTATTCCCTTCGGCTGCATGCGTTTCTCAATTTGGTCATGTTTTAGATTATGGACAGCTTCTCGAAGATCCCATTCAGCCAAAAAGTTATACTGTTCAAGTTATACAGTTCCCAAAAAGTTAGTGCTATTGTCTGAGCACAGAACGATGACCTGTCCTCTTTTGCATATGAATAGTTTTTGAGCAGGAGCTGGTGTCGAGGCTATCCGCCAGCCCTATGTGTATGGCTCAGAGTGAGACGCGTGACTCTTTCCACTTTGACAGTACATTCACATTAAATGACTTGAGGTAAGCGATTCCCATGTTCTGATAGATAAGAGACAGGTAAGGTGGGTAAGTTTAGCATCTTCTGCTCTCTGACCTTTCTCTCATTTGAACGGGCTGTTCTGGCCAATCACTCTCATTGTTCAGCAGAAAGTCTGGTCTATTTATCCATGTTCCACCCTGCACTAGATTCTTGGCTTTTAGGCCCCTGCTAGCTTGATCTGCAGGATTCTCTGCTGTTTTGACATACATCCATTGTGTAGATTTGGTGGCGTAATTCTGTTTGCCTCAAAGGTCTTGAAACGAGTTCAGATATTTAAGCACCGCTGTGCTGTCAGTCCACGTGATAGGCTTTTTGAATGTAATTTCAAGTTCCTGGTGAAACATTTTGTCCAGCATCACTGCAACTAGTGCTGAAATCAACTCAAGTCTGGGAACAGTGACCTGTTTGAGTGAGGTCACCAGATTTACCAATGATTAATGAACAGTGTTTCTTAGCCTCTTCAGTTTTTAGCAACAGGTAAGATACTGTACCATACACATACTCTAAAGCATTTGAAAAATGGTTCAAGGCAATGAAGGCAAGCTAAGTCTTCGGGTTTCAGGCACCTGCTCATGTAAAAGTCTGAGAAGTGATTAAGATCTTTAAGTCACTTCTTCCATTTGTCAGAATCCTTGTCACCAATGGGCTCATTGCATTCATGCTGTTCTTTAAAGAGCTCTTTCAGGAGACGTTTAGTAGGCAAGATGACTGATGCCAAGAAGCCTAAAGAGCCATAGATGGAGTTGACAACTGATAGAATGCATTTTTTAAACATATCTCTTTCTATGCATTACTATATGCTAAGAGCCCTTTCAACTAGTAGAACATCATATGTTAGATCAAGATCTTTTCATCATCCAATTTGTCAAAGTGAAACCTCTGCTGGCACACAAGGTGTGAAGGTCATTGACCAAGGCCATTGAATCATGTACTATTGTAACACTCTTAAGACAATCAACACAGAAGTTACAGTGAATTGTGTTAACAGCTTCTGGTGATGTGGTGTCGCTATGATCTTCATCTATTCTTCTCGGTGCATACTTGGCAACAGTGGTAGATGATGTGGCCCCAGACAGGTGCACCATTCTTAAATCTTTCATGGGTTTGCTCCGGCTACCATTGGGCCACCAAAGAAAGTAGAGAAGCGCTTCCTCTCACACTTCCACCTGATTAATCATTGACTCAATGTCTGATAGCATCACTACTGGCTCCTGATGGAATTTTAATAGAACACCTACTAGCATGTTAGTCAGATCCGGTCCTTGCCATAATTCCCCATTCAAAGACCTATCCTGATACGAGGTATTGTAGTGGAGGACTGCTCGTATTTTTCACTTCTTCGGGTGATACTCCCCATGTTGTGGTATGTAAAACACCCTGCTGTGATCACGGTTTAACTGGTCCTCAGGAACTTTGACTGTATAACCCTTTTCCATCATACTTTCCATGAAGACCTTGTAGTTTTCAAGAAAGTCAAAGTTCCTTTTGAGTTTTTATAAAAGGCCAGGACGACAGTTATTAGACATTTAAAGATGTGCATTTGCAAGTGGCAATTTAATGCTATAATGTCCATTCTCAAAAGTTGTCTTTTGTACAGACCACATGAATTGTTTGTCTTCCTAAAATAGCACTCATTTGTCTTCATCAATGTGCGCTAGAAAGTCAGTGTAATATTGTAGAATTAGTAGGTGATCTACTTCTGACACCAAACGACAACTGACTGTATAATCTGGTAGTACGTTCCCTGTATCCCTCCATTCTTTCTTTATGGGTCCATTCACAACCGAGCTAATGGCCGCCTTGATAGCATATAATCCTCTATCTTGGCTATTAATGATGTGCCATGGCTCCATCGCTTACAACTTGCACCAATAAGCAGGTCGATCCTTGCTTTAATTTCAGGTGGGTACACTTCTTTGAAATAAGGCCACTTCTGACTACTTGGGTCCGTTTTCATTATGAACCAATATGTTGCTGTGAGTGAACACCTTGGGCAGTTCAATATACTTTGTCTTCCAACTCACATATTTCTAGATCTGAGATCATGTAAATATTCACCAGTTTCCGTTCTCCAGGTTTGTCCTGACTCTAGATACTGAGCAGGATTTGTGTTGCCTTCCCTTTCATGTTCAGTTTCTGTCTCCGGTGTTCTGTACAAAATGTTGCTGTGCTTCCCAGGTCCCACATATGTCTCTACATACTCGTTGCTCCTTTTTGATTTTCTTTTCACCAGTACTATTGAAAGCACACATTCCATCTCATCAGCCCCCATGAGGTTACAAGACTCTTGTTTGACAGAAACTTGAGCACAAGGCAATTAATTTCCTCCAGCACCATCGCTATTCTTTTTGGGTTGGACATACCTTTCTTCTTTTACTATGTGAAGAATGTCTGGGTGCTTAAGTGCACATTCTTCACACTCCATTTCCTTTTTGCAGAACTCGTTCAGATGGAGGAAGTTAAGCATACAAAGCATAACCCTTTTGACTTCAAGAACTCAACTTAAGTGGCTGTTCTCTGATCTTACAACATGAAGCTAAGGTGTAAGGTGTGACCCTGACGACAAAACAAGCATGCTTTCTCAAAGGTACTCGTTTTAGTTGATCTATGGCTATCTAAGCGCCTTTTCAATATATGTGCTGGAAATTCGTAATTCATCCCCATAATGTTTATTCAGTAGACGCTTTGCTTGTATTTGGGCATGACTACAAACTAACTCTTGGGGTTCAATAGGCTTAACTGCTCAAAAAAGTAGAACTTGTCTTGATTATCGTCCATCTTTTGTTCTATGGTGGATTGAAATGCTCGCACGATTGCTTTGTATTACAATGCATCACCCTTGGACACTGAGATGTCCTTTTTTGGTAACAGAGCATGTTGTTGCTGTTTCAAAAGTAATTCTGAGATAAGGTTTTGCTTTCGGATGCGATCAAAATAAACCACTGCGATGCAGCTAGAGCTAATCTCCAGAGCAGCAAGACCTGTTTTCAGGCAAATCCGGTTAGCAAATTTCTTGACTATTGTAGTGGCACTTGTTGGAGTAACACATTTCAGATAACGTGAACAACAGGACAAAGCAATATTCTTTTAAAAGGTTTATGTACTCCTAATGCAGATGTCTTAAGTGTTTATACATTTCTAATCTAGATGAACTTGAACTAATAAAATTATTACGTAATTGTCATGAACGATTTTAACCGTATTAATTGTGGCTCCTACACTTTCTAATGTGTGAAGTATTATAAAAAAAACTCACCTTTAAAGACTTCTGTTGGACAGTAACATGTCCTACCTAGAAAAAAAGAACAAAGTACTGAATGACAAAAAACACTGGCATATGTCACTGATACAGAAATGCATCAAAGCATAAATATGTGGGAAGATCAATTCCATCCAGTGCTGAACTGTGTTTTTACCTATGCATTTACATAATAATCGGGAAGTGAAAAGAGAGGTGAATATTTTTTGAGCACCAAATCTTACCTAACTAGGGAGCAAGCATACAAATGCACACTGCTTACTTCTCAGCCTAAGAGCTAGCACGAAAATGCTAGATGTGTCACACATTGTCTCCTGATATGTAACTAGTCACAGAGGTATCGGTTTCCAGGCTCATTTTTTCTGCCTGGCCTGCGGACTGCCAGATACATGGTGCATTAGCAAAGCACTTGGGCTTTAGCGGAGTGTTGCTTTTTACATAAACACGCCGAGCTCTTGGGACTACAGCTTGTGCCTGCAGCGCTGTCACTCTCATTGCCAAGAGTAAAGCACTTACAGATTAGGGCACCATCAGAAAAAATCATTTTTACATAACCCCCCACATGCTACAAACAACTGAACACCATCTTCCCCTTCACTGGAGCCTGCTGATCGGGCTGATGGCCAAAGCTGAGAAGACTCAAAAACGCAATGTCCCCTTCCTATAGGGAGGGGTGAGTCTGATTACACGGACATGCCACTTAGCGTCTCTAGACCATTTGAAATGTTTTATTTTGATGGTGTTATTTAAATCTGGTCACCTTCAAAAAATGTGAACGATTAAGATTGAAAACAATCAGTTTACAACATAGGCAATGATATAGGATGCAAATGTTTACTTAGGTAACATTCCAAATCGCGAACAAACTGCAGGAAGATCAACCATCAATTTTGCAATACGGTAACTGAAGAGAAAAGACTGTTCATGCAGTTCGTTTATAGCTGCCAAGGCGGCCAAATATGTAGAAAGAAGAGTCCAAAATCCATTTCAGTGACTTTCAAAGTTGCTGAAAGTGCATGCAAGTGTTACGACTGTTTTCTGGATGTGTCAGACAGCTGAGAATAGTCCGGGCCATGTTTCTGTAAGTCATTGTAACAGTCTCATACCTCCCAGAACGTATTACTTGGTAGAATGAGAATATATTTCCTTTGCCAAATGATATGTAAACAAGCAGCTTTTTTCTCTTTTCACTTCATAAACACTTAAGTTAATGCTCAGCTCAAGATGCCAGTATTTCAAAGCTACTGTACTGAACACTATGAGAAAAACAACGTAAAAAATAACAATCCAGACGTAAGTTATCATAAGTTTCCGTAACGTGCGTACTATAAATATCACTGCAAAATTTTATTATAAATTATTACAAGCTGAGAAGCAGAACTATGGGGTAGCGTCAGCTTTATCGTTCTGTTGTATCTCTTATACTGTTGTCCGATTAGCTAGGCACCATACGGTAGATAATATGAAAGTACAAACCGAAGTAGTTATAGAAGGTATCTTGCATCGGACACATAAATGGTAAAATAGAAAGGCTGACTATGCAGAAAAAGCGTTACACTGTGTATCCTGCGTGCAATGTGCTTGCAGGATTTGCGACCATTTTGGTAAACCAAAAGCCACCGAAAGATAAGAAAAAAAGTTAAGATGCAAAGTATTTAACAGACGCACTCTTAGAAGGCAGAGAGACGAACAGAAAAGAAAGTCTTCACAGCATGTCACTTAACAGCTATGAGTTCAGCAACTGCATTCATGCAATCTTACAAAAAGTAAAAGCGATTTGATCGTCTATTTTCTAAATCTGACCCACGACCATGTGTTTTTCCAATTGATAATATGTGCGATAAGAGACTGTCAAACTTCACACTCAGAAAGTAGCAATGTGTTCATTTCAAAGCAGCAATTCAAAGATTACTTGAACTCTAATGTATAATCCAGAGTGCTTACCTCGTTAAGGTAACCTGTTAGGTGCAACAAGACTACTACACTAGTGGTAACCTGAAGCAATCCCATAACAACAAGGGTTCCGAGAATAAGCGGTCTGCAGGCTGGCTCCGCACTGTGGACCGGCTGAAATCGCGCCGAACCGGTCTCCATTTCCACTGAGTTTCGCGAGTAACCGCGACGGTCATTAACTGGCATGCGCGCACGGCTTTAATATTGCTCCGAGCAGAGGAAACAAAGTGACGGTCAATGATTCATATAAATAGGGGGAGGGTAGTTTGCACGTTTTTTCTTCGAGGAGGGAGAGAGAGAACCAATGGCGTTATAGTGATCTTCACTTCTTTGTTATATACTGAAATACTGCCGTGATTTAGTCACGTCAGAGCGAAGGCGCTTCCTGTGGGTGCAAAGTCTGAAATCCTTGTGTAATGGGTCCCGATGCTGAAGCTCTCTATATGCTGTAGAAATGAATGAAATCACATTTTTTCCGGTAGCTCATTCCTTATGGCTGTACTTCGATTTAGAGTTTATAATCTCGTGCGAAGAGATCTCTAACAAATAAGCATTTGACAAATAATTAGGAATGTGTTTATTCATTTTTGTTTTACTTTAAAACAATGTATTTTGTTTTACATAGTTTATCATTCTGCTCTCCCCTCGTGTTTTGAGGATAGCTAGTAATACGAATTATGCTAATATGCGGGTGTTCCCAGGGTTGGAAATTTGAATCCTGCCTCCTCACCGTGTTTATATGTTGTCCCTCTGTCCTGTGGGTTCTCTCTGGGTATTCTGGGTTTCCCCCCGCAGTCCAAATACCCAATGGTGAAATCACTCTGCCTGTTGTGTTTGTCAGGCGAGATACAACCCAGATGCAGCAGTATGGGGACAGATGCGGACATTATTGGGCAAACATACAAAACTACATATGACTGAACTCGGGAACACGGTGAGGGCAGGAACATTTATACACAGCACAGTAGTCACTGACTACAGGTGTATGAGGTTAACACCTCAGCGTGGAGAAGATCAGCAATGGGATACAACCGGGGAGAATCAGGAGGGTTATAGATCAGGAGGAGACGGGACATTCATGCACTCCAGGGAAGGGGAGGAACTGCCATGACCGAGGCAGAACACATGAGATCGGGGAACCATACGGTTGGGCACACCCGGCAACTGCTGGTGAATTGAAGAAAGTGGCAGAGCCAGATAGATGAGGATCCGAATGTTGTGGATGACGCTTATGACCCTGATGTCCCTGTTAGGACACAGCAGTCCACATCTCCTCTCCTGTCACCCACGGGGTCTCGAAGCAACCTGGAACCAGGGCACGTGAGGTGGGCGTGAGACGCCCTGTCCGGGGAAACACAGGTACCCAATCAAACAGGAGTCAGGACTGAGAGAGGTACCTAGGGGGTCCCACTCCAATTCTAGGGCGGGTCTTTCTCTGGACTTTTCTCCCCCAGACTTGCTGAGGTGTCTGGTGCGGGAGACTGGGAGTTGGGCTCGAGAGAACAGTTGGTGCAACGGCAAGCAAGGAGGCCTTGACGGGACCACAGGAGATGCAGAGAAGCCCAGTGAGGTGCCAGTGGGACACTAGGAGATACGACAGGCACCGACCTTGACCACGCCAAGACAGCAGATGTGGGAAACTGGACCATGGCAGTCTTTGGTGGGATGTCAGGGTGCACCCTGCAAATTGTAAGGGAGGCAGCAAGGAGCCCCAGTGAGGCAGCTGGGCCTCTTGACGCAGCACACAGGGTGAGACCATTTTACCGGAGGGCCCAAAGAGAAGGCAGGTACGGTACGGGGAACCGGAAAACCAGGGTCCAGACTGACAACCCATGGAGTGTGTTGGGAGTCAGCCGTCTGTGGTGCCACAGATGGGACATCAGGAGCCAGTGTCTCAGCCTTCTCTGGGCTAGGTGTACAAGATTCAGGCTGAGCAGCCTCCTCCCGGACAGGCGTGGAAGAGCCGGAAGAAGTGATGCTCCCGGCACCAGGAACGTGGGAAATGGTGACATTTCAGCTGGAGAGGTGACCTCACCTGAGCCGGACGTGGGCAGAGGAGCCTCTCCTAGATTGCAGTGACAACCTCTGGCAGCACCAGGTGAGGTGAGGTGGGAGAGACAGACTCAGCCTACTTCTGCTTTTCCTTCTTATGACCAGACCCCAGAGCTGTGGCGAGCTGGAAACAGCCAGAGGGCTGAGCTGTGGAGAAGCGACAGGTAGAGAGACTGGTGCTGACCGAGGAAACGCAGTAGGAGAGTCAGGTGTTGCCTAGCACTGGCGCCTTGCTCTTCGCCTCCTGCTCTTTCAATGAATCCCAGTACAGGTTACCTTTGAAGGAGAGGAAGGCACGCAGGCTGGGCTCCTCACTTCTGGAGCAGCCGAGAACCAGTCCCCCTTTGTCACCGTTTCCTTGGTGTCAAACTCCGGGATCAGCAGTCTGGGCAGGAGGTACTCAAGGTTTTCCAGATCAAAGATCCAAAGACCCAGCCTTTGTGCCACTGAACCGGACTGATTGTTACCCCAGGCAGGGGAGTCCCAAGTATTCTCCAGCATGTCCATGTCACTGTTGCTCAGGGGACGGAAATCCTCGGTGAGGGTTCCAAGGAATAGATAGACGAGTATAGCCAGGATGGCTTATGGGAAAAGCTGCTGGGTCACTTACGGAGCTCGGTCATTCTGTCGTGTGTGTCAAGCGAGACACGACCCAGATGCAACAGTCTTAGGACAGCCACGGCCGTCATTGGGGAAACACCCAAAGTACACATGGGACAACAATGATCAAGCTGAGGAACAGCGTGAAGGCAGGCACATTTATACACAACACAGTATACAGCCAACAGACAGGTGTATGAGATTAACACCTCAGGTTAGCGAACAATCAAGGGAACATCAATAATGGGATACAGCTGGGGAGAATTAGGAGGGCTATGGAGGACCAGCAGTGACCTCTGCTGGCCCAAACAGGAAGAGAAGGGACAGATCAGGACACTGCCAAACAAGGGATTTGAACAGGCCAAGTCCTAATGAGCAGGACCACATATTAGTCATTTGAAGATTGAATGGATTTTAATACAGGTAAAACAGGTAAATAAAATACATAAGCACCGGCCTCAGACTGTAGGTCTCACAGTGAAAGTTTTTTAATAAAAAATATAAAAATGTGAAATTATTTAAATGATGCTTTTTTCCAAAGTGACATACAGCTGACACAAATATCTCACCTGTGTCTGTGGCAAAATGTTTTGATTGAGAAAAAATTCTACATTTTAAATACTATGTCAAAAATTGCATTTTGAACAAAATGTCTGTCAGAATTCACTATGGAATTCACGCCTGCCCTTTGAGTAACTGCAGTTAAGGGCCCAACAGTGAAAGCACTGAGTGGGTCAACTTTCTATCTTTCTGTCAATCCTTTTCATTTAGCTGTTTGTTTTAAACTGCGACGTATGTAACAGAGGATACTCTCTGAAAAAAAGAAATCTGGTAACATCTCTTTGAAAATGACGGTTATTTTAAGCAGGGAAACGAGGAAGTGATAATATTGAATATGATTTTCACATTTTTGCAAATAAATTAATGTTAAGACGGTTCCTGGGAAGACCCTGCTCTCCTGAATGTCCTCTGTGACCAAAAGCCTATAATTTAATACGTGTATTTCTCTTTGTAGACTGAATGCTTCTTTGGTCATTTATAGACCACACTTCATTTTAATGGCTTCTGCTTTCAGCAGGCTCACAGAATTAACCTTGTGGTTAAATATATGGTTTTTGTACTTGATCACCTGTAGTATTAGCTAAGAGGGGACTATGCTGGCCAGGTAGATAAACTGATGCCTTCCTGAAGATCGATGGCTATGCATGACCCCCATTTCCCCCACAGTGCTGGGAAGTGGTAATGGGTTTTAACTGGCAGTAGGGAGGAATACTGAATCCTCTGAAGCTACCAGCAGTTATGTATGAAATATCAATATAACATCTTTCTTTAGTCATGAGTAGTAAAATTATTTATATTATTTAGACTAGTACAGGCAAGCAAATTGGCATTCCATGTGCAGGCCCAGAATCCATAGCTGTGTACCAAATTAAATGTTGAAGCGAATGTTGCATTTTTAGTTAATTATCCTTTATATGCACAGTAAGAATTACTACAGTTTCTGATGTGCACATTATGAACACTTAGAATGACTTCACGATACTTTTATTCAACATAACATCTAACAATTTGAAATACAGGACATATAAATTCAAAATAAACTTACAGCCATTTTTTTGCTAGAGCTTACACCAAAGGAATTATATCAGTTATCCTGCTGTATACTGCAAAAACTCTGCTATGCTTTCGCTATTAACAAAGTGCTTCCTGTTTCAAAAGCATGCAATTACGTCAAAATAAGACTTCATACATAAGAACATGCAAAATAGCACAGAATACCTTATGCTATTAGTTATTTTTAAAATGTTTTCATTTTATCTATAACAACAGCTGTAATAAAAAACAAAATCAAAACAGTAGGCATATCAGCCATTTGTATGGAAAGCTCCACAACAGATTGCGAAGCCTATCGCTACAGCAAAAGAGCCATTGTGGTTGAACTTATGATATTTCAAATTGCCTAAGATACTTTGTTGTTTATTGTGGTACAGTATCTAAGGAGCAACATAATTCACAGGCGTTGTACCCTCTCATTATGATCACTTAGGTAGTCATCTTAGCATGTACAAAGTCTCTTCCAAATCCTGCACTAATTATGTATATCAACGGACTGTGGCTGGGCCACAAGGCCCAAATATTCTGTGTGGCACCATTATACAAACATTGCACTGGTCCATTGTCTGAACTCTCCAGACTGCTTTCAGTGTGTGTATCCATCACTGTTTAAGAGGTAAATGATCAAAGCCGCAGCAGTCTCCGTTTCAGTCAGGACAAGTCACACTTATAATGTCTCTTAAACTGTTTCAATTGTGAATGACCATCTGTGTTAAATGACATTTAAAATACATTTTTGATAGATAACATATCTGTTTTGTTGGAGTTATGGTCCTGCCAAAAAACCGTTTAAATAATTCAACAGTCATTTCACTAAAAAAAGGATAAGGATGTATTTTCAGTCTTACTTAGCAGATTCTTTCCATTGTACATATGTTAAATGTCTAAGGAAATAAATTTTATGGCAAAGGATTTTTAGTTTCAGAGAGAAATACTTTCAAAGATGTTTGCTTTTATACAGCTTTTTTGTTTGTCGTTAGTATAACACTGATGCACATTTTCTCACCACGTGCACGTCGTGTAAACTCACTGAACGCTGAGTGTTGCTATAGAATACTGCATTGTAATCTACAGCAACACATAATGCCACCCAGCACTGCTTATTCTACTGACACATACTCTTCTTTCTGGTGTAATCTGAAAGTCTTCAGCTTCAGATATTACTGGAATGGATATCGTCATGAACAGTTTCAATGTCTACAGTCTCTGGACGTTCGCAAGGTACCACAGACCAACCCACCACAATATAAATGACCATGACTAGAAGCAAAAAGAACTCAACTGATGATCACATCACATGAAAAATGACAAAATTCCACTAATGAAAGGACTGTGGGAGCAGCAGTGGTGGCCACGGCCAACTGAAAATTTAGCTTGGATAACTGCTATTCCGCTAACTCCAAAATTTGATAACGCTAAACAGATAAACCGCTAAAAAATGAGTGGAAGCTAATGATAACCTCTAACTTTTATTATATGAATTCAGCTTAGGTTTAAAATTTTCTTTCTATGATATTCCATTTGTGAGACTTAAGCGTTTTTGTCATAGAAGCCCTATTTTACAACTGGCCCATGCTGACATTTTGCCCTCAGTGAAGCCACTTGGGGCTACCAACATGGTGCCATTTCCCCAGAAGATATTTGGGGGACACAACCTCCCCAATTCTGACGCCTTCTAGACAACCTTCTGGACATTCTGGACATTCGGGACATCAACAACTAGTTAAGAAAAAGCACATACAGATACAATCACAGGATAATAAACCAAATGTGCACTTCCTGCTGTCAATCAGCTTGGTAGAAGGGGTCTTCTGCAAGCAACACTCCACCCAGCACAAGAGGAGATCCATGCAAACATCTGTTTCTAGCACTTCCTCTTTCTTGAGGTAGTCAGTCAGTCAGTTGTACATGACAGAGAGACACTACAGGTAACACTGGTTATTGTTTCCTGTATAATTGTTGGTTCGCCAGATAAATTTAATTATTATGATCAAAGAAATAACTTCAAAATTTTCACATCACATAAGGTTTTTGAGAAACAGACAATTTTGTTATAATTATTGTAAAATGTTTAAAATGCGGGTCTTTTGCACAACACTGGTCAACAAAGACTTTTTCCCGGGACGACCAAGAGGTGTCTTTTATAGACTTTTTAACGCTGATTTAAGAAATGTGCTCAGAATTTTGCTCTCACACATAGTATTTTTAGCGATGTTATTTTTAGGCTACGTTGATAGTATATAATTCATTATTAAAAATGTATGGTCATATTTAACAGCAATGTAGGAAAAATGATTTTATTTCTATTTCTGAACATTTTTAAGACTTTACAGGAGAGCTCAAAGTGCTGTAAGTCTGTTTTGCCAGGGTTTACAGGCTGTAACATGTTTGGATATGTTGAGACTAGGTACTACTCTCCCTCTCTGATATGGAAACACAATATCAAGGCAAGTGGAGTCCCAGTATGCTTGTCGACTTCTGCTGGACCCTTAAGAGGAATGGTACTGAGGCCATGGACAACAGAAATTCCTACACTTCTACCTTTTAGATGAGCCACCTCCACCATGAACATATACTATAAATATACATACAGCGTGAGGTTTAATTGTGTGACACTCATAATCCTTGTGCAATAGGTAAATTATTTTTGAATTCAGCACAAACAGTACTGTAAGATTCACCTATCAAATAACATACATTTTCAATATGTATGCAATGGAAAATGTGATTCCACCTTTCCCCATATAGCAAGAATTCCAACTTTATGACTCACTACAATTGTCTCACTTGCATTTTCATTCAAAACAAATCTCCAGTTTTTGTGCCCCAAACTGGTTACACTGCGGATCTCCAGTGTTCTGGAGCTGATATCATCTGTTTGAGTTACTTTTACCACGGATGAAACAGATGATGAGAAATTCTAATCTAGTACAGTTCTTAGCATGTAAAGACTGCTAGCCCTGAGAGTTAGCTGAAAACATACATTATGTATTGAGAAATAATATACAGCAATACAGGAAATGTCCCCTATGGTAAAATTTGCTAAGCTGGGGGGAGTATATGAAATACTTATGAAACTACAGGGCATATTTCTGAATGGTTTTACAATAACTATTTATCACGGAGGCTGAGACAAAAGATATGGGAACTAAAGCCCCCAACATAGGATCTAGAACTGCCTGTGTTACACACAGTTGTTTCTTTAGCTGCTATGCACAGACATTTCTTAAAAATGTCCAGTACATGTACAGTACATTCCAGTCGGGAAAGTTCCTTACAAGTTTCGAGAAACACCTTAAGTCCCAACTCTTTTGGGAACACCTGAACTAACTTGACTCTCCTTGGCTCTCTACCTTTGTTGACTTGTTTTATGTTGTTGTGTGGCTCTTGTTCCCATAACAATTTTGAACTTATTACAGGTCACTTATTCAAAACTTAACCCAGCAGCATGTGTACCTGAGCAGGCTCTTTGATCTGCCTCACATAAATAAATGTAAATGTAAAGCTTGCAATTTTCATAACAAAAACCCGTTATTACAGCTTTGTGGGGATATTTTTTGATCCCTACAAGGGGAACTCATTTTTATAAAAATCTTTGAATGCAATAAAAAAACTAAAAATCTTGTATTTCACTTGGAAATTTATGCTAAAGGTTTGGGCTGGGTTAGGGTTAGGGTTAAGCTTAAGCTTGGCATTGTTGAGATGGTTTTGTCTATAGAAATAAATGGAGAGCCCCCACAAAGATATGAATACATGGTGGGAATGTCTCAATATGCATACTTGACCATACTTGTGTTCTCTCATACCCATTTATGCCGTCTTCCATTGCTGAAGACCAGTTCCAATAATCAAGAACAGAAGAACAGATGTTGGTCTTGCTCTGCCCCAAATATCAAGGATACGTCACATCCTTGCCAAATGAGACCAGTTCCATGATTCAATGCGCCCCAAGTTCGTTCTTGGAAGTTAACAAGACCAGTCTTGCCAGGACCACAAGAACGATCTCTGCATTCGCGGTATTGAGAAGCACTCAATATGTGTGTGTGTTTGTCCATTATTGGTACTATTGAATTTATGAGGGTCAACTGTTACTTTATGTACCGTTACTGTAGATGCACTGTATGTTATTTGCACACAATTCCAAACAAACTTAATAGTCTTTGAACATTTCCAATACTTATTCTGATTCAGACCTAATGATGTTAAAGTCAACTAAGAACTTGAAATGCGGGAGCAGTAGATTAAAAGTTATACAAATAGATATAATAGAAACATATCACACTATCAATAAGAAATCATGTTAGACAGCGTAGATTTTACATTTTCACAGAACATTTGCATATCAGTGAAGTTCCACCCTCCTCCACCTAATTATATAAAAAAGTTATATCAATTTTACGAAGGATCAATTTGCATGGTGTGTGGCACTGTGAATTATTCTATGCGAAAGCTACATGGCAATGTCAGTATCTGTAAATACGTAGTGTAGTGGTCTTTACCTGTACGCAACATACAGTAAACTCACCCACTAAGGCTCTATTTTCTTGTAGAGGCCCAGCTGTTGTACAGCTTGTGAAATGCACCAGGCTTGGCTGTGGATCCCGGGTGGACTTCACATCCAGCTAGACCTCTTTTCCACAGCCAACTTGCAATCTCTTCACAAATTCTGCGAGCGGGCTAATCCCAGTGCCTCTCCTGAAGCTCTCCCAGATCACAACCCTTACCATCTAAATCAATTCCACATCTATTGCGGTCCCAATATAGACACTCTCCCAGGACCTGTTTCCCACACTCTTCACAGTCTGGCAGTTGACTGTAGAGCCATTATGAGTCAATAGGACAATCTGGAAGTCCAGGGGAATTAACCCACGGCAGTGTGGCGCCATGTGTAGGCACTGAAATTACCGTACAGCACATTCAGCAAACTGGATGTTCACTGTTCATTTCAATCAGTTGACATAATACATCATCATCATATCCCCCATGATCACCACAGACTCCTCCTTGTCACTGTTTTCAAGAAAAGGGTAAAAAATATAGCATTGAGACATGGCAAGAAAATGATTAAAGCCCAATATCATGAATGGGGCATCCGTGTTTCTCATACTGAGGACATACGTTTAAAGGTCTTTCTTCAGCTAATGGGCATCTTCAGAGCAGCAATAAAACACCCTAAACTCAACTGCAACCTCAGCTGTGATACAGTTCAGGGACTTTATTAATGCATAATTAATAAATGCTTGTAGTTTCTTTTTAATGCATTTTGTTCCGATCATCTTTCATATAGTGATATCTATGTCTAGATCTATGCTGTCCTGTTTTCCTGATCTTTTCCAGGTTTCATTCGATAGCTAAAAACTCAAAGACTGATGATGCTATTTTGAGTAACATTTTTTTTGGACACGGTCCAATAAGCAAAGGAGTAGCTATATCCTCTTATCAATCACTGTTGCTGCACAGAGAAATGAAGTGAGGACTTAACCAAATGCTATCCTAGTGAGTGAACAGCCCACTCAAGCTACACAGCCACTAACATACGCTCGCACACTGTTCCAATTCCATTTGTAATACCATGGAATTGGAAGAAACAAAGGAATGTTTTGTCCCTAGTTGTTTTTCAGAGGTAATGATCACAAATGCTTCCGCAGTCATAGAGTTTATCATTTGATGATAAAAGCACTGACATCATACATTTGGTCTCGGTGACGGGTCAGCTTGTCTTATGGGGGTGTAGGGTGACGGGTCAGCTTGCCTTATGGGGGTGTAGGGTGACGGGCCAGCTTGTCTTATGGGGGTGTAGGGTGACGGGTCAGCTTGTCTTATGGGGGTGTAGGGTGACGGGCCAGCTTGTCTTATGGGGGTGTAGGGTGACGGGCCAGCTTGTCTTATGGGGGTGTAGGGTGACGGACCAGCTTGTCTTATGGGGGTGTAGGGTGACGGGTCTCCTTACTGCTCTCATCATAAAAAAATGCTCCACCCAGTTTTTCCCACTAATGCCTACAGATAAGAAAGGAAGTTCTTATATGTTTTTACATAAAGTACACTGTTCATCTTTCATGATTTATACATTATACATATGAACCATGTAATTTGATAATAAAATACTAGTAGTTATATCTGCTTTATTGCCCACTCTTGGTTAATAATTGACAGCGAATATCTAAAACTCACACAACCCATTATTTTTAGGCTGAAACTGCTGATAACCTAAAGTCAGGCTTCCTCACCATATGTTACAATACTGAGGAACTAAAACTCACATAGTCCTCATGTAATTCAATGAAAAGCTTTGATTAACCTTTACAGAAATTGGCAATCATCTCAAAATCAGCAAAACATGGACTTAGTGAGTTTTGGAAATTTGCTCGTCAACTAACAGGTTTATTGGTGATCTTCTTTTCAGATCTTGCTACAAATTTTCTAATAGGTTGGGGTTCAGGCTATGACATTGTTATTGCAAAACACAAATGTCACCTTCTTATTGCATTTAGAAGCTGGAATACTTATGTTTCATTGGCATGCTATGGTTTTATTTCAAGTGTAATATTGATTTACAAGGGTGGGCGTGATATTTTGTTGTCGCACCCTGACTGATGATGAATTGTCCCAGTCCATAGAGAGCAAAGCTGCTCCAAACCATCACACTACCAAGTGTTATACTTCAGCCCATACAGAGAAAAAAACTATACAGGATCATACAAGTGGTCTTTTGTAAACTTTGAGAAGTAAAAATTCCTCCTTATGACTGGCATTATACTTCAGACTGCACTGTATTTTCAAGACAGTCTAAATCAAGGTATAATCACAGTAGCCTTAAATTTAGCTCATTTGTACACTATTTGTTTTGCAGCAGAAAAAATGTTCTGTAGTAGTTTTGTGGCACACTACGGACTGATGAGCACCACACTCTAAACTAATATCTAATGATATCAAACATAAATGTGCAAAAATGTGCAGAATGCTTCATAGATATTCCTTTATCAGACCCCTGGTCATACAATATGAATGCTACAAGGACACTGAGTAATTGTCAAATATGCAAACTTGACCCAATATAAAATCAGAAAACTCTTGGAAACAGGTATAGTACTGCCAGGGCATTTTAGAAAGTATTACTCAAGTTCAGTGAATGCATTCATCTGAATTATTTCATTCTTCACTTGGCGTGTAACAGAAATGTACAAGAAATAATGTAATTAAACTGTAGACGTTAAATGTTTGGCAGAAATGTTTTGCAGAAAAATCAGCTAAAACATTACACAAAATAAAAGCCACTTGGTATTTGGATTTAGAAAGTTTTCCAGTCCATAATAGAGTAATTCTCCTTCTCGAATAGTGGGGCCAAACATCTTGCTGCAATCACTGTAGAATCATAGTGAAGATGTCAAACTGCGATTATGACTTGAAACATGCTGCTCTCTGGATGAAAGGGACATATGAATAACAAGTCATTTTGGAAACATCATTTATCATTTTGGCTGAACCAACTGTCTCCTAAGTACAGCATGTTCCCCAGACAGTACTGTGTCTTTGTTCTGTAATTTATTCTATAGTTAGTTGATTTAATCTATATCTTTTCATTTTTCATGTTTGGTCTCAACATTTTTGACATTTACTTTTTATAAGTCAGGAAAACAAAAAGTGTTTTGAGTTAATATATAAAGTATAAAATATAATCCTGGTGCAAATTAGGATATATCACTTCTGTTTGTTACAAAACATTTCCCCTAAGTCACTTTAGTGAAGGTTGTATGCCAACAGTTCTGAAAATCTTCCAGTTTCAGGAACTATCCTTGTTATTGGTGACATTCTCTAAAGATTATTGTACGAAGGGTTATTGGCCAGGACCTGATAACACAAATGTAAATGACTTATGTGGCGAGACTCAGTGTGAAACTTTGGCATTACATCTAATCCCAATGTCTGCATTCAGTGCCGCTCTGCTCAAATCCACTTTCTGTTCTGAAGATTTTATTCTTTCTCTGCTCAAAATTTCAGGCTGTAAACTCAGTATGATATAGTGCCTTCAAAAAATAAAAACATTCCCTGTGATGAACTACATCCCATCCAGGATCCATTTTGTGAAGCCTAGTGTGGATAATGAATCCAAGTAAAACATTTCAAGTAACTAGCACCAACCAAAGCAAAATAACAACATCCATTGCCCTGAATGTGAGTTGTGTTATTTCCCCTCAGATATCTTCCATTTTCATATGTAGTACTGGAAGATTATGAGTAACAAAGTAACAACCATGTCCCAAGCCAGACTGTCATCTGTCAAGAACACCACAGAAAAACAATAAACAAAGGCGGAAATCAACAACAAAAACTTAACATATAGCCTGACACAGGAAGAATCCTCAAGCCAAAATCTGGCTCTTGAAGGCCCAGTCTGAGACACCCCTGGTACCGTTGGACAACATTCACCTTAAATCATATGACAGCACCCTTCATCACATGACAAGCAAGCATGTAATTATAAAAGATGAACAACTGTTATTTCTTAACAAAACAATAATATAAACGTATTATTATTAACAATGTTATATACTATAAGTCGTGGCACAATTTCAGATAAGAAAACATCACAGCTGTTAGTCCAGAGGAACCATCTGAAATAGCATAGATAGAATCATAATCTGATTGCAGAATACCTAAGGAGAATTAAAAACACTTTATATGTTAATAGCCTGATTCTATTGACTATAGATTATTCTATTGACTTATGTAAATTGAGTATAAACCATATGAATTCCATAATTATTGTATTCCCTATAGGTAGTGATTTAATTTAATCTGTTTAATCCGTTTTCATTATTTGATCTTCCCCCAAATCAATTCTAATTCTTTTTGTATAGTTTTGTTTGTGATATAACTTTTGTTCTTGTTGAGGGGGCTTCAAATCATATTGCCACCCCCATGCTCCACATGCCTCATATTCTTGTAAAATGTAATAAGGAAAACCAATCAATCGCAGATTTTTTCTGTGATTAATCGCAATTAATTGCACATAACATTAACATTAAAACTTATAATCATAAATAGTTATGCATTTATTCCCCAAATGAATGTAGAATTACCATAAAAGAAGTACATGGGTCATTCTCACAATTTTCTCTAATTTTGAAAATGAGGTAACACTGTACTTGAGGGGGCACAAATAATGTAGCATTACACTGTTAATGTATTGAATAACCAGAAACTAAGTATTAGTTATGTACATATCCCATGTTCGTTCACCATTAATCAATCATAATGGTTCAGGTATTTCATGCAGTTACTGTGTTTGTTCATGACTTGTACTTGAGTAGTAACTGAATTATTAAGTTACTTGCTCTCCCCTCAAGTAAAGTGTCACTGAAAATTACAATATTTGTATCCTATTTATGCCTCCATCTGGCAAAACGAAATGAACCAAGCAACAATGTTTCCTTGTTTTTCCCCTCCATCAGCTTACCTGTGAGACACTAATTGTGTCATGGCCACATCAGACCGGCCCCAGCCATGCCCAGTCTCACCTGGACAGCCACGCCTACAACGATCGTCAGAATCAGAATTCCAAACAGCTATGAGGCATCTTTGTTATAAAACCACTACGACGGTCAGTCATTGCAAAGTATTGAGTGTTTGCATCATACTGAGCATTTTGGATGATTATGATATTGTTACTTTGTATGACCTGTGTTTTAGTCTTCCTGGTCTCCCGATTTTTGCCTTTGTGTCTCGCTGGTTTTGTTTTCTTCACAGACTGCCTTGTTGTTAATGACCCTTTGCCTGTACCTGCATTCTGTCCTTCAGTTTTTGTTTTTGGATTTTGTCGATTGCCTGCTTGTCTGGTTCAGATCCTGCCCGTATTTGACACATACTCATTAAACAACCATCTGCTCTGCACTTATAATCTTTCCATGTGTTCATTACGAACTCAGTGTTTTGATTTTAGCTGTGAATTCAGGAATCCAACATCAAAATCAGAGCTCTTGCGTTGTTTACAACTGAAAGGAATATTTTAGGCCTCTAGTAAAAAATTTTGTGCATATTATTCTCCTATTTGAGTATCAAAATATTGCATGTGTTAATTTGATCAAATAAATTCTTCATAGCGTGGATTCAGCAGGGTGCTGGAAACATTCCTTAGAGACTCTGGTACCTGTTGACATGATTGCATCACATAATTGCTGTAGTTTTGTCGACTGCATATTCATGCTTTGAATCTCCCTTTTCACCACATCCCAAAGGTGCCTTATTGGATTCACACTGTGGAGGCTGCTGGAGTACACTCAACTCATTATGTTCATGGAACCAATTTGCCTGAAACCTTCCTGTCAGCTGGAACCAGTCTGACCAGGCTCCTCTGATTTCATCCATCAAGAAGACATTTCCGCCTACATATCACCAGATATTTTTCGTTTTTTTGTACCATTCTCTAAAGACTGTTGTGTATTAAAATTCCAGGAAATCTGCAGTTTCTGAAAGACTCCCACCCCTGGCACCGTGCCATAGCGAAAGTCACTTGCATCACATTTTTTCCCCACTATGATGTTATCTGGCCATTGACTGTAGTTCTTGAGCCATATCTGCATCATTTTATGAACTGAGCTGTCGCCGCGTGATTGGCTGATTAGATATCTGCAAGAACAAGGACGTGTGCTGGTGTTCCTAACAAAGTGGCTCGTGTGTGTAGCTGTGTTTTAGTATGTGAGGGGGAAACAGGGCTTTTGAAGGAACAAACAGGCACGCTTAGGTCCCAATATACCTTTTATTACAGTTATGACTAACAATAATACGCTTTTATTATAATAATGATTGATGCATAAACATATACTCCCGTACTACACAGTTTCAGAAGCCATATATGTCACGCATCAGATGATTATACCATATGTTATATACATAATGAATGTTAATCGCGGTTAATGATAAAACACATACACTAATGCTACTGCCCTTTTCCAATATGAGATTGCAAAGCTATATACACTCGGACGTGCTATCATCACCCACCTTTCACGCACAGCCCTTTTAGTCCTGGCAGGAGACCAACACGTGTTCCTGAGAAATGCCGGGCGACACGCGCTCTATCCCATGGCTGAACTCCAACCAGCCGTGAGTTCTCCCCCTCCTTTATACTATACTTTTTTGGTATTTACTACAATTGTGCAGGAGTGGTGAGTGAGCTGGCCAGGCACACACCCCACTCAGTTCCTCAAATCCTTTTCCTTTATCGTTCAATTAGTTCGTCTTTGTGTCTCAGCCTGCTATCTCCAACTCCCAACCACTTGTAGCTTCCCAGCCTTGAATCATTGTTTTAGTGTAAATTCCATTCCATTCAGTGTGTTAAAACAAAGTGGCCTAAGTGCCCTCTGCTGACCCCATAAAAATACCTGGGATCAAGTGCCCGAAACTATACTACCTTGTGATTTTAACATAGTATGCCAGCAAGGCGGTGAGTCATGGATGTACAATGGCTCACACATTTGAATCTCAGGATGGTTAGACCATACACATACTGAACCGTTAAAGACCTCCATTAATTCATATGTGATGGAAGATTTTGAGTAACAAAGTAACAATTTGCCTTTTTAATTCTACCTCATTAATGCATTTTAATACTCTACATTTCCAGCGGGTCTGTGCTGTTTACTCGGCATCCTTTTCTCTTTTTTATTTGCCCGATACATTTTTTGCAATGCTTACATACTGAGTTCCAATTAGGGTTAGGGTTTTGGTTCACCTTTAGGGTTAAAGCTAGGTTTAGGGTTGTAATTAGGGTCAGAGTTAGGGTTAGCTCTTAAGTTGCTATTAAGCTATAGAGCAACTGTTTTCTGCAAGTTTTTCCTTTAAAAATATGTGAAGCCCACTGTGGAAGACAAGATACATGGGCCATCCTGTCAGCTTCAGGAGATGATTAGCCGTGATACGATCAGCCGGCCAGACACACAGCACCATAGAGCTAGAGCAGAACAACAAATTGTCCGTAGGTGTGAATGTATGAGTGACTGGTGTGTGTGCCCTGTGATGGGTTTGCGCCTTGTCCTGGGTTATTCCATCTTGCACCCACTGTTTTCAGGATAGGCTCCAGACCCCCACAACCCTGATTAGAAGAAGTGTATATAGAAAATGGATGGATGGCTCAATAGTACGATGTAGTTCATCAGTTGTGAATTTCAAGCTATTTATCTTATATGCAAAATTGCTGCCCTCTTGAGGAATTATCTTAAGCAATCAGGTGTGGTCACACTGGTTAAATCTAGGTCAGTTATTCCCAAACCAGTCCTTGTGGCACACTGGATGGATCCAGATTTTTGTGTTATCCCAGTTCCCAGCACACCTGTTAGGTATTTAGAGCTCCTGATTGCTCGGGTCGGGTGTTCTGGGAACTGGGATAAAACGAAAATGCGGATCTGTCCAGTGTGCCCTGAGGACTGGTTTGGGAAAATTTATTTAGGTGACTGGAGCAACTGATATAGTCAAATGATGCCTTATAGCTACCCATTAAAACATGTAGATTTCATCCTTGACAGACATTATAATTTATATTGAAAAATGTAATTTCATGCCGAAGGATGCAGTAGTTGCGGTGCTGATCATATTCCATCAGCAGCACCGGGTCAGTGTGAAACTCTCGGAGTGGCCGTGCTCACCTCCTCACTCCTGGCTTTCAGCATGTGGCAGAGCTAGAGAACCTCTGCCAGCTTTTCCAGCTCCTGCTCAAAGCTGTGCTCTGCACCCAACAGAAGCTTCACAGACTCTGTTGGAATAAGATGGACAGTGTCTGGCTGGCTGAAGGTGGAACTTTATTCTCCTTCACTGTAGACTTCTTCCCTCATATATTTTAAGTTATCTTTAGGAAAATGCATAGTAAATATCACATGATGTTGAGTCAGGTGACCAAGGCTTTTGTGCAGATTAGGTCCAACGTTATCAAAAAGCGGCTGGAATACACCAGCTACTGGTCAGATGCTTCTACCTGGATTTCCTGACTTTTCATTTGTCTGCTGAAATGGCTCCTTTAATTTCATTTTTACATTGATGTTCCTCTTATTTCTGTCCCACCCTGTAATAAACAATGCATCCTTGTATTACCTCCATGTCACATGGTTCTGTTTTTTATTCTGAAAATTGGCTCCGAGACCCAGAAACAGACCACATAGGAGTTGCCATGAGGAGTTCATCACTGGTGAAAAGACCTAGAATGGCTGCTTTGTCATTGTGCAGGAAGAATTGCAAGGCCCTGCTCGTGTTACACAATGGTGTACCATGGCCAACCCCTTTACAGCCTGGCGGGAAGGCAGAGCCGGTGCTATCAGCTACTCTGGAAATCATCAGCAATGACCTGGAGCCAGAACCTACAGATATGTTTAACCCCTTCCCAGCTGGTGTATCCTCACCATGTACTGAACCATACAAATCAGATGACCAAAAAGTATAGTGCAGGATAAGAGTGCTAGACATGAAGATAATTGAGAAGCTGCATAGTTACTTGAGCAATTTCATTGGGTTTGGGTCAGAATGTTGATGCTCAGGTCTGTGTACGCTGCTGAGAAGTTAGGCGTATTCAAGGCGTATTCATGGCTTTTTTCATAATATTTCATTTTTACACTCTTCCAGTTGGTTTTCATATACCACCAGTCATAACTAACTAATGGAAAATATTTTTTGCATTCTCTTATTTTTAATGAATGATGCCTTATTTGTCATTTGTACAGGTACAGGTACATTGGAAGTGTTTCGTTTTCATAAATCCCACCTGGCTCTCCTATACAGGTAAGACTGAAAGGCCTAACCTGCAAAGCCACATACCTCCCCCTATTTGTTGCTAATGCTGAAACTTATCTGAATGACAATACTATTTACAACACATGTGCTTTGTTCCTCTTGGGGCTGCAGAACGCATAGCATTTGAGGACTGCGCTACAGTCCGTGACTGCATTTACATGAACGCAATAATCGGGCGATCGAGAATAAACCGATTGTGGCGATAATTTGATTAAGGTGCTTACATGAGCTTTTAATAAGCAGTTTACTGCAATTTTCTTAACTACCTCTGAAATCAGGTTATTGGAGGAAGTTTTTGAAGTCGCCATATGAAATAATGTTGCCATGAAGGGATGTCATTCCGATCTTTTACCTTTGACGAAGCTGAAGCGGATTGGGCTGCTTGTGTGTGTGCGTGTTATTTATTTTGCATGCGGACTGTTTTGGCAGGTATATTTGTGTTGATTGGTGAAGGCAGAATCCTTCATGCAAACTGTACTAATAAACCCAGCTTTGCTTATTCTGCTCTTGCCTATTTTTTAAATATCAATATTGTAGCTTTTTTCATCATGCAAACAATTCATCATGTTTTATTCTTTTTTCATTTGTGTTAACATTTGTGCTGCCTCCTGATCATTCCAAAAGGTAACGTATCATTTGCCATTTCGCAAATACATTACCCTACATTCCATGTACCAAGAGCTAGTTTCGGAAGCCGACGATCGGTCTGTTGAGACCCCTGCCTTCGACCGCCACCTGATCGACGTTGCTCCTCCGCATCGAAAGGAGCCAGTTGAGGTGGTTCGGGCATCTATCAAGGATGCCTCCTGGACTCCTCCCTGGGGAGGTGTTTCGGGCATGTCAGACCAGGAGGAGGCCCCGGGGCAGACTCAGGGCACGCTGGAGGGATTATATCTCTTGGCTGTCCTGGGAATGCCTTGGTATTCCCCCGGTGGAGCTGGAGGAGGTGGCTGGTGAGAGGGAGGTCTGGGCATCCCTGCTTAGATTGCTGCCCCCGCGACCCGACCCCGGATAAGCGGCAGATAATGGACGGATGGATGGCATTACCCTACATTACCCTAACCTGACCTAAATCTCCATTTATGCCAACCAAGTTGCACAAACAGACCCTCTGACATTTTAACTATATGACTTTTGTTGCCAAAGTACTAACGGAAACATACATGCCCAAGAAAGCTGATCTTTATTTGTGCAGCATTTTATTATCGTAGTAGCACAGATTCACAACATACCATTGAAATCTTTTTGTTCAGACTCAGTGGAATACCCAGCAGTATCTGCAGGGCCAGATGACAAGGAAAGCTTATAAACGCTACATATACAATTAAATTAAAAATGTATAGGAGGTTATTTAACAGTATAGTCATATAATTTTTTGTGTCAGAAAACTGTAATGTATCTGAAAGGCTTTATTTTGCCGTTGCAATTATGTTTCCATTAATAATTACAAAATATATTCCATTGATTATGGCTACATTTATGACCTTGTCAAGCTCAGATATTCAGAAGGTATATCTTATCTCTCAAATGAAAAAACAAAGTGGTGATGGTTGAAGTGGCTCCCCGTTGCTTCTGTAAAGTGCTTTGAGTGTCTTGAAAAGCGCTATATATATATATATATATATATATATATACTCACCTAAAGGATTATTAGGAACACCTGTTCAATTTCTCATTAATGCAATTATCTAATCAACCAATC
>JAAGVU020000035.1:16438052-16456161 GCA_011763525.2 Mormyrus iriodes | reverse complement strand
AAGGCAGTTCTGAAGGCGAAAGAGGGTCAAACACCGTATTAGTATGGTGTTCCTAATAATCCTTTAGGTGAGTGTATATGCAATTTCCATTCATTCATTCAATAACGCTAAGTATGCAAAGTCACAGAAGAGCGCCATCTAGTGGCAGAGAGGAAAACACTGCAATAACTAGAAATGGTTCAAATAATTTCAGCACTTGGTAAATCTCATAAAATTAGTAAAAACACACAAAAAACAACTTTCTCTCCTTTTAGATTCCCAATTACAAAGATCCCTGGTCCTATCAACCTACCCATCCATACAACTGAAAACTCAGATTATCCTCAGGGATAATGATACCGTTCTTTGATGCTTAACCTTTCTTTTTAAAGAGATATGCTTATAATCTCAGATTCCCCCCCCCCCCCAAAGAATCATAATAGAACAGTTTTTACAGGATATGGTGAACCAAGCCTTGTAATGCAGATTCATATTCCTCGCCAGTCATATAGTCATGCATGCTGTGAGAACAATTATTGCAGATTGTTGCATTGTTTCAGATGCTGTTTGAGCTGCACTTCACAGCAGAATTGTGAGTCAACATGGTTCACAGGAGTGGAATAAGTAAACAGCCATTGCTCAGTGGGCTGCTGTTGGAGATGTCGTTGCCCAAGCTGACTGATGTCACCCATTCAGGATGCGACGGCCTTGGGAATGACCACTTGGCTCAGGGAAATGTTGAGCATATCCATGAGAACATCAGCTACTTGGTTTGCACATTCCCAGAGCCTCTGGTCAGGTACGTTGTCATGTCTGGCAGCTTTGTGTTATACTAGATAATTGTGAAGCCTAGAACACTAATTAATTTTTTAAAAAGCTGAAAGATAATACTATTGATATTTCTGTGGGGTGGTGTATTAGTACAGCGGTTAACTCAGGGGCAGACTTTCAATGAGAAGGCCAATGTGTAAGGCACTCCCGTTTAAAGGCTACAGGCTACACCTAGTCACACCGACAGCCTCCAAACTCCTGAATATTATGCTGGATCTCAGTTAATGAGTTCACAGATGGACTCTTAATTTGAAGATGAAGAATATCTCAGATTCCAGGTAGAGATGTGGCTCTACCAAGTATCACTACAAGCCTAGGCATCTATCCTTAGCTTAAATTACTGACGTGTTATAAAATAATCTTTAGGGAGCAAGATTTTAATTAGTCAACCTTAGTAGGCAAATAATGTATTATTAAGGATCTTCTGTAAACACACAAAACAACATCTCCTCTACTGGACTACGAGCTAGTTTGAAAGCAGGTAGGAGTGTGGCATTTGTAACAGCTCGGACTGTTTAAAATGAAATTAAAATTCTACTATCGTTTAAATAGTTCTACTATTTAAATGCTATTTCTTTTTCACATGTTAAATATTATATGTGCTTGTAAAGTAGTAAATATCTTAGAAGGCAGAAATCCTCCCTGGAAAGTATTGAGAAATAACTCTAAAAAAATAAGTCTAAACAACGTTCAAATAACACAAACAAAACTGGTGATATCTGCCACAGAAGCATAGAGGGGTGTGGCAATGAACCAGGCCTGAATATTAAAGATATATCAACTATTTCTCCTAACATGACTCATGAAAATCTTTCAAAAGTGGGTATAAATGGCAGAAGAGTTATTTATATGTCTGTTTGTTATTGAAATAGTTGCCTGATTCATTCAATTAATTACAAACGTTAAATGTTTACATTCAAAGTAGCTACCTAGTCTCTGGCCTTTCTCGGGCTGACATGCTTTAAAGAATAGCTGTTTGCGTGTGAAACGGAGAACGATGCCCACAGAAAAAGGTAGCTATGTGCTTCTTCTCAAAGCCTTAGTCAGTAAGCGTGTAACACTATAGCATCCAAAGATCAGCATTAGCAAAGAAAAATCACAGCACAAATTTATGAAAATTCAAATAGTGGAAATAAAAAATGAACCGCAAAATAGATCAAATTATTATTAAGCTGCATAATCATAGTTTAACTAGCTGTAATTGCATTTTTTAGACAGTAGAACTCTTACTATCTTGGTGGGCTTGTAGTACGTAAAATCCATTGAAATTAATTTGGGAAGCTCATTTATCTAAAATGATTTACAATTACACGTTTTACCCAAGCTGTGCCCGGTTATATTAAGAAAATATTTCCTTGGGACAATACTTATTTTACAGCGATGAAGACATGAAATCCGCCAGTGCTGTTACAGTGTAATTTTACGCTTATATTTATTTGGATTGCTGGAGAACCATCTACTGTTACGCAGAAAACCTGCATCATTTATCCTTCTGGTAGCATTCTTTTATTAGGAATCTCTTCAAAAGCATGCAAAACACTTTTGTCCCAATACGAGGTCAAGACCAATTTTATTTGGTCCTGCCGAAAATAGATTTTATTGTACATAAAGAATGTGTTTCCAAATGTAATAAATTGCAGTTACATGTGCTATGCACTCTTCAAATCTCTAATTTATTTGTGATGAAAACAAGACGAATCAGAGCTCACTAAAGTTTATGTGCAGTATTTTTCACATTAAATATATATATATATATATAGTAGGTATACAGCTACGTCGATGCACGAATTTCCGAAGCGTAGGATGCCAGATAAGGCTTCGTTTTTATGATGTAAAATCCAACTTCATAAACATATAGGGGGGATTAACAGCAAAAACAGACACATGATAAGTAAAACAAAAAAGTTAATAAATAGAGATTTAACAAAAACACATCACGTCTAATACATTTCACCAATTCTAAATTATCGTCTAATTTTAAACAAAACATTTGATGTTTTGCTGACTTTGCAAAACTTTGCAAAACGTTTCCGAGGTTGTTTTGCAGAAAATGTCAACTAGGCAGAGGAAGGCTTGCCGCCTGATCGGCTGCTTTTACCTACGCGAGTCACACAGTCTTGAACATCGCTGACGTGGCTAGTAAAATACCTCCTTTTGCGCTACTTTGTTTCCCAAAAGCGTCGTAGCGCTTATTAGCCACGTGACAGAGCGATCAGCGCTAGAGAACAGAGTCGAGTTTCCCAAAAGCGTCGTAGCGGAAACATCATCACCGGCCGATCAGGTTCCGCTTCCTTTAGAAATATTAATGACCCTCCTACGTTTCGGAAACTCTTTATATGCCTTAAATTGTGGAAATGGGTAGTAGTTTAATTCAAACATAAAAATGTGCAAGTAACTTTTTCTAATCAGAGATAGAAATGTAAGATAATAGCAGTGTTATCTCGTATCTGTTCTATTTAAAATGTAGCAGCTTTTTGTATAGTACACATAAATACTCTATAATGCATGACTTAAAAATCCCCTTGCTTCCCATGTTGGCAAAATATTTGCAAAACATTACTTGTGCATCCCTGGTACCAGTGCACCAACAGAGTGAGTGTTTGATACGGCTGGAGACACTGTTAACTCACAAGGACTCTCACTGCAGCACACTCGGATCAGTTAATTTTTCTGAAAGCAGAAATAATGACGGAGCAAATGACAAAACTGAAATATTTCTTTCTGTACAGTTCAGCAATTGTCCTTTTTGACACTGGCTAGCTTGTTCTGCCTATTTATTAATACCAATAAAGATAAATGTTCTGAGATTCCATTAACTGTGTGTTCCTGTGGTTTTGTAAAATTTTCTTCAGTGAAGTTTAAAAAAAGGTTTGAATTTATGTTAACAATCAAACTGAATAACTGAGAAATTGAACTGAACAGTGATAGAAATATATGATTTCTATTGCATTGAATCTTTTCCTAAATAATTGTAATCAAATTGAATCAGCTTGGGGCCAAAGATTCATACCTCAAAGTATCATTCCATATGCCGATGCAAATTATTTTACTGTTGTTTAAATAAATACATTCCACACATTCATGTAAAACACTGCAAAACAGATATTTACAGATAAATTATTGTACAGTCCAATTTATTACGTCATCGTTTACAGGTGCAGTTTTCATTTTTAAAGAAACACTCAAGTAATAAGTTATGGGGTTCTACAACAGAATCCCAAGGAGATACTTCAACTTACCAAAGGGACACCTGAACAATTTATTTTGAATTGTTTTGGATTTCCAATGAACCATGCTACAAAAATTATATTATATGCCACTGATAAACAGTAGTTAATGTTTATTTTTTTACATTAAGCAATCATAACATTGTGTTGTAATCCTTGCATTGTGATCCATTTATAACCTGTCCCTTCTTTCTTGTAATTTGTTGTTTCACACAAGGATTTTACATATTTTCAGCCTAATTATTAGAGTTTAAAAAATAAGGCCTGTAATCAACTGTACTAAATTACATAAGATTATTACACTAAATTCATGATGATAACAAAGCATTCTTGTTAAGTTAATGTACTTAACGGTCCTTAACTCAAAATTGGTAGTGTTCCATTATAATGCTACCTATAAACTTAAAAAGTAAGCAAAATGTCAAATACTGGCTAATAAATTAAATGTTTTTCCTTCTAGTGAATCTTGACTCCTATTTTGATGTGGTCTAACGTATTCAGTTCAAGATCAACTATTTAATAATGCAATATACCATCAAAGTGCAGTTCACAAAAGGTCTCTCTGAACACATTACAAAAAAACAATGTTCCTTTCTTCAAAATATTATCAGACTAAGTGTAGAGTACCACAAATAGTATTAACAAGCATGTAGCAGCTGACTGAGGTGGGGAGGCAAGATCTTTGTGAGACAGCTCAGCATGAGCAATCATTGTCCAGTTCCTCCTGTGCATCTGTGAGCTGCACCGTGGTTCCTTCACTGGGTTGTTTCAGTCGTAGGGGTTTGTTGTTTTTTAGCCTGTAAGCAAGTGTTAAGAAGATGGCGTCCACATGCTCTTTCTCACCCGGGTCTTTGGCAGAGGTTTCAAAAAGAGGAAAGTTGTACACATCTGCCATGCGCTGGGCCAGTGAGGTGGGCACCTCCCGTCTGTCCTGTAGGTCACACTTGTTTCCCACTAGGATCTGGGGAACAGCAGGAGAGACACACTGGCGTGCACACTCCTCAATCCATTCCGGCATATTCTCCAGGGTGGACAGTTTGGTGACGTCATAGACGAAGATGACTGCGTGAACGTTTCGGTAGTAATGCTCCACCATACTTTTTCTGAAGCGCTCCTGCCCTGCTGTGTCCCATATCTGTAACTGAGAAAAGGGGGATTTGCTTTGTTTAATCAATCATTTTTGATTACTGGCTGTTGGTCTCTTAGGGGAAGGGAAAAGGGTTTTACAGGTTTCTTGATATTCAAGCCCTAAAATATCATTTAAGTAAATTGGATGAGAACAAATGAAAAATAAAACATTTAAGTACTATAATTAAAAAATTTTCAGCTAAATGTAAGGACCTCATATTGTAGCATAATGTCAAGATTGCTGTGCTCAGGCTCCAGATGCTTAGGAGAGGCAAATACTCGTATTCACTTTGGAGGACTGCGCTACAATGTTACTATACTTTACAATAGTACAATACTATGTTAAGGCCTTTATCTTTAGGTTGATGCACAAAGTTATTTTCTACTTTTCTTAGAAAACAGACATTCACTATTTACAGTTCGCGCTCGTAAACACCCTGATTAGATTTGTGTAATTACGCATGGAAATACATTTTTGGGTTATTTGTGACAGGGGTATTCAGGAATTATCACAATTAAGGCCTATTGGCACTATTATTATTATTAAGGAAGACATAAGAGTATTAACAGAATTCAGTCTATTACCTTGATGCATTGTCCATCTATGTCCACAGTCCTTTCCCTGAAATCAACTCCTATTGTTGCTTCGGGGTTTTTAAGAAATCTACCACCGCAAAATCTGTAAGTGAGACACGTCTTGCCTACATTGGAATCTCCGATCACTATGATTTTAAATATCTGGATCTGGAGGCTGTCATCGCCCTTGGAAAACTCCTTTGTTGGACTCTTCCTGCTGTACACTGTAACAAAGCCATCGTGACTGTTTTCATTTGCCATCGCTCGGGAAGTTTCACGGAGCATCGCGATACTAACGCAGAGCCCCGCAGGCGTTTCGCTGATGCTTCATATTGCAGCGCGTAGCTTCCCGTGTGATTCCAGGTAATAAACGTCACGGACGGCGGGCTGCAAACAGACGCGCTAGTGTCAATACGGAACGTGGATGCGTATTACTTCAAATTAATCCTTTCCTTTAGTAATTTTTAAAATGCTTGGGCACTCGCACTTCGCCGTAGTCGTACAATAAAACACATATTCAATATTTCTTACCGACCCTGCATTTTTATTCATTTTCCAGCTTGTGTTTGTCTCATAATTGAATTTGAAGAGCGTAAAAGCACGGATTCCATTAGGAAAGATTTCACCAGAGTTACCTTAACACTGGATTTTTTTTCTTCAATAGATTTGTAAATCTGCTTTCAGAAGGCAAACAAATTACTAGTAGGTAGTGACTGTTCATTTCTGTTAATTTCAGCTGTTATCCCAGAGCTGAAAGATATACTATGAAAAGAACAGTTGTGTTAATGTGCAAAAAATGGGTTAAATAAAAATAGCAAAGTTCTTGAATAAAATATTCCTTAAACACGGGGTTGGATATCACAATTTTAGTTTCTGTAGATTCTTACTGCAAATCCCAGAAATCATTTGGTCATGATGCACGCCAATGACGTATATCACTTCCGGGTTATTTACTTTAAGGTTATTTGTCAGGCGTGATGTGTTGGGGTTCATTTCTGAAGTTATGTCTTCATACATTTGTAAACGTGCGAAGTCGTCATCTTAACTGAGATGTGAAGAGGAAATAAGAATTGAAAACAATGTTCAAACGGTTGCTGCTGTGTGGCACATGTTGCTGTAGGATTTTTCACAACATGCAGAAAGGTGCTCAGAGAGTACCGTCATCTGACTCACATGCCGGTTTCCCGAAGTCCTTTATGAACTGGGGCATTGCTTTTCGGAAATACTGCACAAACGGTCCCGGCAAGCTACTGAAGAACCAGTCTGTTCTCCAGTATTTACAAGGTTTGACTAATGAATATCGTCATATTACAGAGAAGTTACAAAATGGACTGTGTAATGAATACGAAAGAAAGGCGTTGCACAAAAGACAGGTTGAACTCCTACCTATAGAAATCGCTTTTCAAAATATGGAAAGAGCAATGAATGATCTAAAGGAGCTGGAAGCGCTTTTACAAAGTAAGTGCCGAGTACTTTTTTTCGTTTAATATTTAGCTCTGTGTGTAGATTGATTGTATATTAATTTTACGGAGTGCTTGTCACCCCCTTCTCATTGCGTCTCGCTTACACAGGCAGCGCAGAAGGGGACGACCGTCTCATGTTGGAGCTTCTGAAAGAAGAACAGACTGAGATGTCAAAGCAGCTTGAAACGCTTAAAGTAGAAGTAGGGATACGCACAGTTTCTTTGAAGTTACACGATTCTCTTCTACAGCAGAAAGGTTTAAAATAATCCCAGTCTATAAAAGCTGTCAGTCCTGCTAAATACTGTATATTTCAAAGAAGAAACACACACGCGGGCACACACAGCCAATTAATTTCATTTAATTGCCCGCTAAAAAAAAATTCTGCATACTTTATATTCAGAAAGCATAAATATAATAAGGGTGAAACTGCCTTGATTTATGATCATACAAACATTTCTTCAGCTGATCCAGACAATGACACCTTGCGACAGACACGACAGCACCAATGATGTAATTTTGGAAGTGGTATCAGGAAGAACGACAGGAGGTAGGTTATGCATGGAAAATGCTGGCGTGTGGCCCCTCAGGTTATTGGGGGCTCTTTAGCTGTGCAGTCCTTCCAGTTCATGGGTATTAGGAGAAACTGCATCAGGGCTATGTTTTGCTCTAAAGTTTCTTTAATGGCACAAAATAATAGAAGAAATGTAGCAATCCTATGAACTGTATATTTGTGATTATTTTCTTAGCTTTCTGATACAGCGCCTTGTCCTATGCAGGTGACATCTGCCAGCAGTTCACAAGGGAAGTATTTGATATGTATAGTGGATTTTCAAGTTACAAAAACTGGGATTTTGAAGTCTACAATTACACTCCTGCTGATTACGGTACACATTTTTTGACTTTCGAAACTGAGTTATATAATTAGCAGTAAACTGGTGGGATGGCACAGACAGGTGACTGCCTGGTTTATTTGCTCAGGAGGACTGCATCATGCAGCAGCCAGGGTTTCTGGGGAGAATGCTTACAAGTTCCTGAAGTATGAGGGTGGCACTCATCGCGTGCAGAGGATCCCTCAGGTTGGCCTGTCTTCCAGAATGCAACGGATCCACACGGGCACAACCACAGTTATTGTCCTGCCCCAGCCAAGCAAGGTGATGTGCCAGACTGTATGTTTGTTGCCTTTTTCTTGTTTTAACAGTATCAGGAACTGAGAATAATTTAGGATCTTATTTCGTTTAACTAGATAGATCTGGACATAGATCCCAAGGAGCTTCAGGTTGACACTTTTCGATCTAGTGGAGCAGGTGGACAGAGTGTCAATACAACAGACAGCGCTGTCAGAATAGTCCATATTCCAACAGGCAAGAGGGTCCAGTCGTCCTTTTTCACATGAACTCTAGTGACAGCCAATAGATCAGTGATATCTCATGAAGGACTTGATCCATCTGCTTGTGACAGGGATAAAAGTGGAGTGCCAGGAGTCCCGGTCCCAGTTACAGAATCGTGACACTGCAATGCGGCTATTAAGGGCCAAGATCTACCAGTGGGTAAACGAGCAAGAGCAAGAGAAAAATGAAGCTACACGCAAACGCCAGGTAGCCCGTTTGCCTTCTTCGTATCTTGTTTCATCTTGTATTATATCTAGTTTCATATTAAATAAGTATTTCTCTCAAACTTAACTCTCATTTGTGTCCCACCACTCAGGTAGGAACCCGTTCTCAGTCAGAGAGAATCCGTTCCTACAACTTCACTCAGGACCGTGTGACGGATCATAGGATAGGACATGTGACACGTGACATCAAGGTTAGTCTAAGGCAGAGCCCTGCACATTTTTGGTTTTCCCCTTATTTAACACACCTGATTCAACTCCTGGCAACTCCTTGTGCTAATTACTACTCAGCTCTTGAGCTGAAACATTTTTGGTGGAACAGGGAAAGAATTAAACTACGCAGGGCTCTGGCCCTCCTGGACTGGGGTTTGACACCCCTGGTCTAAGGGGTCCATGTCTCGGAGCACAATGTGTCTTCCTGTCTTTAACATTACCATTCTATTCTGGTTTCTTTGTCTTTCCTTTTGCTGTTATTGTCTATGGTTCATATTCAGTGCTCACAGAAAGTCTTGGGATGATTTAAAGAATCTTGCGAGTGCATTTGTTTTATAACAAAAACCATTACTTTATTTATTTGTTTATAAAAGATATCACATTAGAAACAACCAGCAATTTTAAGCAAAACATTCAAGCAGTAATAAACTGAAACCCAAATTACAGTTCTAAAAGAGCTGTTCTGAGTTAAAAAGTACACCAGTAAGCAGTCTCATCGAGTGCTTTTTAATTAGTAACACCTTTATAATAATATTAAAAAACCAAACATTTGTGTTTAGTGTCCCTTTGGGAACTAGTGACTACAAATGCAATTAACAGCAAAATGGGAAGGATGGACCCGCGACCCATATGGAATAAGCGGTTATGAAAAATGGATGGATGGATGGATGGAACTGAATGAATCAGTAAAAAAAATTATGAAATTTAACGGAAAAAAAAGTCTGCATGGAAGATATATCCATATATGTTAAACATTATTTGTCAATGGACTTTTATTTTGAAACCAATAAATTTCTAACATTTTCACATAATTAAGCAAGCATCCCAAAGACGTTTTATGAGCATTGCAGTTCTTTTGTTCTCTATTTGGCAAGCTGTAAACAATTTTCTGAAATTAGGTAGCATGTCCGCTCAACAGAAATTCAGTGATATGTTTCAGGTGACTAAAAATAGATGTTATCTCCTCCTGTTACGTAGTTAAGCTCTAGAATTGACATCATTTGTATGAACCAGCAGTGTGTTTTGATCAGGAGTTTCTGCGAGGGGGAGAGCTCCTGGACCAGCTGATCACAGAGCTGATAAATCACGCTGAGAGGACAGCTCTGTTGGAGCTAGCATCACAAAACACCAACCCAGAATTATTCCTGTGATCCTAGACCTGTGAAGACCGTGAAAGCCAAGGAAGTAGACAATACTGTAATGTAAACAGTGCTGTTGTTGGCTGTGTGCCTAGAAGTATTTCCTGCTTTACAGGCACATCACTAACTATTTAGAAATTCAGTGAAAGTTTGACATTTTCATTAATGGATGGAAAATTTGTCATGCATAAATTTGATGGAAACAGTATCTGTAAATATGCAAATCAGTTAGATGTTTATACTCAACATGAGATAAAATGTTTAAATGATTTAAACATGTATATTCAACTGATATTTGCGTTGTATTTGTCAGTAATCCTCAATGCGATGTTTGTTGGTTTTCTCCATGCCATCGATGTCTGGCATGTTCCTATAGCAGCTGGTGTTCTCTGATGCTCAGTATAAGGCAAGTGTAAGCCATCTCACCACAGGGCATCCTGCTTTTCAACCTGAGAATGCGTAAATTACTTGGAAGCTTAGCCATCGAACTAGTGTACCCTCTAAAGGAGTGTTTCCCAACCCAGTCCTCGGGGACCTTTAGATAATCCATGTTTTTGCTGCAAAGATGTGGACTGTCTGGCAAGGAGCTAGGAGGGAATAACAATGTGGAGGGTCTGGGGGTCCCCAAGACCCGGTGGGGAACACTGCTCTTAAGTATTTTGTAAGCCTGGGGATCGCTGCCTGAGTAGTCCCATTTCAGAGAGTAATGGTTTGGCCAGGTGTTTTTGACCTGTCTGGATATACACTGTATCGACAAAAATATTGTGACACACCTATTAATCATTGAATTCAGGTGTTTCATTCAGACCCATTGACACAGGAGTATAAAGTCAAGCACCTAGGCATGCAGGTTTACAAACATTTCTGAAGGAATGGGTCGTTCTGAAAAGCTCAGTGAATTCAAGTGTGGTACTGTCATTGGATGCCACCTAGAACAGAGATTGCGAGCCAGGCCTTCAAGTCCAACATCAGTGCCTGACCTCACAAATGCTGTCCTGGATTAATGGGCAAAAATGCCCACAGATACACTCCAAAATCTTGTGGAAAGCCTTCCCAGAATAGTGACAGCTGTTATAGCTGCAAAGGGGGGACCATCTCCATACTGATGCCTATAGATTTAAAATGGGATAAAAGTCCCTATAGGTGTAATGGCCAGGTGTCCCAATACTTGTGGTCATATAGTGTATTTTCAATTGCACAGATGTCAGTGCTGAGAGATAGCGTCACACTGCTTTAGGCTGTGATGCAGCAGTCTGGCTATTCACTTCATCACTGGTCCTTAACTTAGTACCCTCAGGACCACAGAGTCCTTTGGCTTTCCCCTTATCCTCTTTGGTCTGTTTCTTTCACCTCTTGCCTAAGCAGACACTGAGCTTTAACAGTCCACAGGCTAAGTACATACCACAACCTTACCGTTCCACGGCATGGGTACAGACGAAAACTGAAACTGCAGTGTGTAAAAAGAAAAAAAAAAAGTTCCAGTTGAAGGTGACGACATTAGTCACACTAGGCGTGGCTTCTTATCGCAGCCTTCACACTCACGTTTTACATCTATCGCCCACTAGCAGCTTAAGTCCTGGTTTGCGTAATCTTTCTTAACAGCAGTTCTAATATATAGCCCTTACTGTAGTATCAATTCTACTTATTCCATTGAATATTAAAAACTGGAGAAAATTAACATTTAAGTGAAGCTGATGTTTAAAAATTAAACAATGATCTTTACTGTTAATAAATTGATTTTGAATAGAAACACCTTTCTGTAACTTGGCACAGAACACTGTTGTAAATTAGACCATTAAATCATAATTTAATGATATGTTAAGTGATGTTTAATTATATATAAAAATGCTCTGACAATCCAATACAGAAGTCCACTGTGCAACCACCATAATTTATTTTTTGCCAGTATTTCGATGGCCTGACACCAAACAGACCAGTGCATCTCAGCAAAGTATCTGCACCTTTCATGCAATGCAGCTCATGTCTGTGAATTTTCCTCCCTCTCACCATCCAATTGCTATGTATACTTTCAATGCAGAAGAAAACATTATGTGTATCAGAATGGGAAACTGAATGGGAGATGCTTAGTTCAAAGATGCAGCAAGGGCAACACTCAAACATCAAATAATCTAAAATATAAAACATTAATGGTTAAAATCCTCTGTATTTAGTTTTTGTGATTCTGTAGCAATGGTATGTGTTTAATGATAAAAAAGCAGTACAAAAACAAAAGCATTTAGTGCACAGAACAGTCCGGCAAGAGCTTCACTGGGAACTCGGCAGCAGTCCCAGTCAGGTCATCTGCTGACATCAGAATTCCAAAAAAACAGACCTTCCAACCTGATTTAAGTGTGCATCAACATTCTGCAAGTAAGATTCATATGTCCATGGTTAAAATCCAATGACCACTGTCAATCATCTTTGGCCCTCTGCCTGAGGCTCCTGGATTTGCCATTGTCCAGCTTTCTCTTCCTAAAGACTGCCCCCTGGTCACTTTCATCCCCTAGTGACGTGATGGTGCGCTCCTTGAACTTGACTTTAGGCTCGGGGGGTTGGTCAGTGCCTGTGGCTGCACTGACACCTTCTACCTGGGGCAGCTGCAGGTCCACCTGCTCACTGTAGGGTGGTAAATAGGTTAGATATCACATTGAGATGAGGTGTTATCTTGACATGGAACCAAAACCATTTTATCCAACATTTCTCAACTGTCCCTCTTGTGAACCATATCCAAATACAGGAAATATGTGTACAAACATTTTAAAAAGCTGGATGAACTTACTATGGGTCTGGCTCCTCCTGGATCTGCTCCCATTCCCCATAGGGGTTTGTCTTCCGTGGTTTTTTAGCTGGGGTCTCCTCTACTGCAGGAGCACCGCCATTCTCATTATCATCATTACCACCACCATCCTCCTCCTCCTTCTCATGAATGGCTCCACCATTATCCACTTTTCCATCTTCAGTCTCTTCCCCCTCGACTCCAGACGGCTCAGATTTCTCTTCCTTTTTCATCTAGTAAAAACATCACACAAATTAAATGATTATTCTCCAAGCAGTAAGTAATCCATTAGTAAGTAGATCACCAGCCATGTCTCACCCTGAAGCTTATTTTGGGGACGCTCGGCTCTGTGGGGGTCTCGGGTTCCACATCACCAGAAGGCTGCTCTGAGCTGCGCTCCTCCTCCGGGATGGGCTCTGCTGGAGGAGCTGGCGGGTCCTCCTCCACCTCGCTCTTTTCACTGTTGCTGCCACCATCCTGGGTTGGCTCATCTGCAGGCTTCTCCCAACTGGATTCTGGGAGTGAGAGTGAATGACACTTAAGACTGGAAATTCCTGCCTGGTTTCTGCCTAATTATGACCAAAAGCATAGAAACTTACCACCAGTTAAAGTGTTATAATAGTAGGTATATCCATCTGGACTGAACGCTTCTAACCATGGAGAGCCTGAAGACCTCTAAAATGAGCATGGGCAATTATGGCATCATCAATTGCATGCGACTGCAGCTAATGTTGACCTTAAAAGACAACATTGTAACCACAATTTTTGAATGAAAGTACCTGCGTCTCTGTTTTCATTACAGTTCTTCTTGAAGTCTTCTTTCTCTCCTTGAACCCTGCTGGTTTATCCCACTGGGACTCTGCAAACACAAAATATTAATCCACATTAAAGAGAAACACCAGTGACAAGTAAAGAAATGTGCCGTGAGGGGAAAAGCACTTGTGTGCAGCAGGTTCCTACCGCCGGTCAGGGCGTCGTAGTAGTACGTATGTCCATCGTCTGTGACACCCTCGTTCCAGATGTGTGATCGCTTACTACTGGCTGCCTGCGGTTCCACTTCTGGTTTCTTACTCTGAGGCTTAGCAGCACCTGCACAAGTCACTAAGTATATTGTGCACCAAGTAGATAAACATATCAGCATACATATTTTGGTTCAGTGAAATTATTTAAATTATGAATATAGAGGACAGACCTAATATGAGGTCTCAATAAATATCTACAATCTTGTCATTTTCCCAGCAAATCTTTCAGATGACAACGTTACAACCCTATTTTACACACACACACACACACCACATTGACTACACACATCATTCAGCTGACTGGCAAGTAAAGGAAAATTTTAAATGTTCCTGACATTTACACCACCATTCAAAAGTCTGGGGTCAGTTACAAACTTACAAACCCATGGAATAGCCTTCATTTCTCAGAACAACAATAGACTGAGTACTAGAAGAATGTCCTTTGTTTCTGGCCATTTTGAATCTTCAACAGACTGCAGCTAATGTTGACCTTAAAAGACAACATTGTAACCACAATTTTTGAATGAAAGTACCTGCGTCTCTGTTTTCATTACAGTTCTTCTTGAAACAAGAATGTCCTTTGTTTCTGGCCATTTTGAATCTTCAACAGACACTCAACTAATCTAAAGAAGGGCAGTTTTATTGCTTCTTTAATCAGCACACCAGTTTTCAGCTGTGCTAACAATTTCAAAGGGGATTTCTAATGATCAAATTTGTCTTATAAAATGATTAACGTGGATTAGCAAAGACAACGTGCCTTTGGAACACAGGACTGATGGTTGCTGATAATGGGATTATGGGATTATGGTGCCAGTGTAGATATTACATTAAAAACCAGCCGTTTCCAGCTACAACAGTCCTTTACAACATTAACAATGTCTGCACCCTATTTCTGATTAACTTGATGTTATATTAAATGGACAAATGAAAATGCTGTTTTTTTTGTAAACAAGGAAATTTCTAAGTGACCCCAAACATTTGAATAGTAATGTGTCACGATCATAACTGATCAAGAACCATGACAGCGACACACACTCACACCACTCAAATATAAAAAAACCAAACAACAACAACAAACAAAATCAGCAAACACCTATTATTAAGAGATTCAACTTGTTAAGTATACACATACAACTCAGTCCAATCTATGACATTATTCTGTGTTTTGTACCTTGTTACATTAATATAGTACAATACAAATCCGTAACATGCATTCTTTGAAAGTCTCTTACACACTTGTGTGCTGTGCGTACGGTGCACATGTCCCACCTGCGGTAGATTCGGCCTCCAGCCGTTTCAGGTCCTCCTGAAACGCCTTTAAAGCGGCTTCCTCCATGGCCGCAAACTCCTTGGACATACGGTCCTCCTGTTTAGCCTTTTCAATGCTCTTCTTCTTAATCTTAAAAACAGAGTGCCAACGCCAGCAGCCACCAATTAGTTATGGGCAGGGATGGGCATGTTTTCACATCCTGACATCTACACTTTATCTCAGCAAAATGCCTTGCCAACTTGCTGTCAGTGTATACCCACAACACTGCACGAGCGCCCCCTACAGCCCACTAGTGGGAAGTGCTTCTTTTGCATTTTTACCCACAATAACTTTCGAATCTCGCACAATCCAAACAATTTCATAGTAAAATAGCTATATTACTGTAAAATACATTCAAATTATAACCGTACCTCTGCAATTTTGGCGGTCACATTTTCTTTATGATTCTTTCCTCTTTCATGGAACTCTATACTCTGAAGAGGAAACACCAAACTGCTCACAAAAACAGATACTTGGCTGGACTATAAACGCAGACAAGAAACACAGCTAGAGAAGAATGATCAAACAAATGCGAATAGTATTTGGCTGTCATGTATAACAGCGTTCATTCAATAAAGCAAATTAACTACAAAAAGATAACACGTGTCTCGAAAACTTACCGGTTTATTATCCGCTATCCAGCACTTACAATACTGGCAGAATTTCTTTGGCTGCGATTTCCAGTAGTCAGCCCTAAAGTAAAATAACACACACAGACAGATCCATGCATGCGCGCACACAAACAATAAATATAATAAGGAAAATCAAAATACCAAATTATATAATTTCCCGGTATTATACCTATGTTAATATTAATGTGCCAGTAAAAGGTTTATAAAGCACAGCTTGCAATACATAGCATTTGTTTTACATATATTGCTAACTAGCCCACATGGAACACCCAAGACTGTGCGTCTAAGATATCGTACGGGTCACTAAAACCAATGAAGAACGCAATAAACGAATGTAATATGTAGTTTGTAAATACATAAAAACTTACATTATAACCACAAAAAAGCTTGGCAAATAATTTGACTACCATTCAAATCACCAAGCTAACAGCTATTACGGAGTCTTCGCCGAATGGCAGCATGTATGGATGCCGGAGAAGGCCAAACTACCTTTTGGCGAAACGTTTTTTTTTATTATTATTAAGTTCCAAACAATTCATTTATGTTCTGTAATCTCTAATGACTGAGATAAATGCATGAAATATATAAGACAACTGAAACTCGATACTGTATTGTATGAATTGGTCATTTTAATAACGGAGACAACGGCTCCTTAAAACAGAAGTTTCGACTTCAAAGATCCCACTTCCAGCGCAACTGGCAGCGGCACAGACAGGGAAGCCAACAATTTGCTTGAAGGTCGCACACATACCTGTCTGTATGGAGTAAATGTAATAATTATAATAGTCATGAATTTATCATTGTGCATATAAATGATTATATGAAACCTTTAAAATGATTTCAATTCACAGTACAAAAGTGCGTTGCGTGTCTGCACGCATTGAATACACTCAGAGTGTGACAGAGAAGCATAGATGTGCAGGGATTATATTGTCCTTCGAATAGTGTATAGATTGTACTACACTGCAGTTAGCAACACCATAGTCCGGCCGCAGCACCCGCAGCTTCAGAATCAGGTCGTGCATCGTGTCCCATGATTAGAAATATGGAAACTGTACCCGATTACAGAGCCAATTCAGTTACGCTTATATGTCACATTAATTTATCTAATAGTAATGGACAGAATAACTCAGCTGGTTATCTGGCCGGACCAGTGGCTCCGGCCCCAGGAGCAGGAGGCTTACCCACGTGGACCAGTTCTCGAACCAAAGTAACGTGATTAATTCAAAGAACAATAAACTATTTCTAAAAATTACTTAAGCAAAACTACACTAAAAAAAAAAAAAAATTTTGAAGCCACATTTGTGATCGTTTGAAAGATATTGTAATTTTCACAGTTTACTTATGAGGCCTTTCAGTTACAAATATAGCTCAGCTGAGATCGCTTATTAAGACGGATAATGTAATAAACCCTGGAAATAAATTGTTCAACAAATGGAAACTTTTGTAATTTCACAATCTCAGCTTTATTAAAGTGTTTATTTTCTTTTTTCACAGCTAAACATTCATGGTTTAGTCATATTTAAAAATAGTAAAATAATTTTATTAGTTACAGCAATGTTCCTTTAAACAATTCAAAATAATATGCCCCAAACGGACTTTTTGGTTAAAATATTTTGCATTAAAAATCTGACAAGAAAACTGTAATGGTGAGAGCTGTATCACTGAAATGCACAGTTTACACTCACCAGTGGTTCAACTATTTCTGTCGACTGAGTACCACAGATTCTCCGACTCGAACTACACGACAGAATTGCGTCCCCGCTACATGATCAGTCCTTCTGCACTTTGCGACACAGCAAGCTGGCCTGGCTCGCTGGGTGCCGAACACGGTGGGTAGATCAGATCTGCAGCTTCATTGCCCCGAGTTAGTAACGTCCATCTCTCCAACTTGCCTCCCAGAGAGTACTCAGTGTAGAAAGGCTCTTTGGTGGCGTGAGAAAACTGTCAGGGGATAAACAAGAAAAGAGTGGAAAGAATTCTTCAAAATCCAGATATGACATGATAAAGTCACAAAAAGCTTTCCATATCTTTGCTAGGAAATAATAGTTGATGTAGTCTAATACAAAATTCCATGTCTGCAAATACAAACTTTTACTGTCCGTTATTAGTTTTTATTTATAATGTAATGTTTTAGTACGAGAGGGGGACACAGGGCTTTCGAAGGAACAAACAGGCACGCTTAGGTTCCAATATACCTTTTAT
>JAAGVU020000035.1:16420313-16437952 GCA_011763525.2 Mormyrus iriodes | reverse complement strand
TCCCAGCTTGCAACCTCCAACTCCCCACCACCTTTAGCTTCCCAGCCTTGAATCACTGTGTTAGTTAAATCCCAGCGTTGTCTAAGTGCCCTCTACTGACCCCATAAATATACCTGGGATCAAGTGCTTTAAAACTAAGCTATCGTGTAATTTAATATAGCGTGCTAGCAGTGAGGTGAATCATGGACATATAATGGCTCACACATCTGGATCTCAATTCATATGTATCTATGCTGGTGACCATTCCAGTCCCTCGATTGTTGTACAATTGTCACCTCTCAGCACCCCACGGAGGACAACAAACAACCCGTTCGATTCCACACCACGTGGGCGTGGCAGTCATCTGCGAGTCCGTCTCAATACATGTAACTTATTTGTACCGTTAGGCCATAGGAATTAGAGATACTTTTTAAGGCACACCTTCTTCAACATACGAATCACATGTATTTATGATGGTGATGCAGGATAGTTTTTGCGTGTACCTGCGGACTGGCTGGCTGATGTTGCCATGTGGAACAGCGCTATTTCCAGTGATGGAGGAAGGCCTGGGTACGATGCTTCGACCCAGCATGGATGGGGCACTGGTTTTGCTGGGAAGGGGAATGCTGCTGCTGGTGGAGCATGTGATGCTGGGAATTTGCATGGTGGGGCTAACGTAGGCCATGGCTTTGAGGGTCTGTAGTGGAGACACTGGGAAATTCCCCACACTGTGGACACGCCGCTGCAGTCGAACTGAGGATGAACCTGACCAAGAGGCAAGATGTCAATTTTCTTTATAAAATTATTCATAGAGATTTGCTATCAATACAGTTATATACTGTCAGATACAAGGGTACAGCCCTGGTACAGTTTTGTACCCCAAGGTACAAACATTGATGTATCCCTAATGGTACAAAAATGTTACTCAGAGGCCATTTCTGTACCTTAAAAGGAACAATTACCTACAGCTAAGGGTACAGCCCCAGTGCCAAGTAATCATACCCTCAAAGGTATAAATTGTTACATCTTTTGACATTGTAGTGACTGTCTGGTTGTACTGATGTTTTCAAGTAGAATTGTGGTACTTGAGAGTGCTCTTGGCCTGTCCTTTTGACTCCCTGATATGCTCTGATTACCACAGAAAGTTTACACACTGGGAAGTCAACTCAAAGTGAAATAAAATTATGCCAACATATGCCAACTTGACTGAAATCCATTACTAGTCAACGATGATTTGCATACTTGAAGACTGCAGCCTTGTCAGAGCACTGGAGGAGTCAAAACTTTGGCTGTTGTGAACAGGAAACTGTGAGCTGGCAGGGTTTGTAATGCTCGGACCACTGGGAACAGAGAGTATGCTGGGAGCCCGCACGAGGTTAGGCATGCTTCTCCGTAGCTTATCTACAGGATAAACAACGTCATACAAGACATACAATCACTTAGAACCTGGATGATATGTAAATTTAAAAGTGATAAATTTATATTAATTCATTCAATCTCTTTTCTTAAGATGTTAACATCTTAAGTACTCACATAACTCACAATTACTATAAAATGGACAGGTACCTTAGCAGTGAAGTTTAGAACATTTTAATGAGTAAGATTTTTATGATTAGATTGAACCTGAAAGTCTACCGTTAACATAGATGACTCGATGATAATGAAAACCAGTTCTTTTGGTCTGTTGGCATTATTTTCCATTTCTTTACGATGTGTCAAGTTAAATGTTTCCAAAATTCAGACACAAGCCTTTTCCTGTAATAAAGCCTCCTCACCAGTGTTGGGCCTTTGGTTCTGAGTGTGTGGTGTGTAGCTGGACCTGACAGGACTGGAGTGCTGCGGAGGGTAGCTGGACCTGACAGGACTGGAGTGCTGCGGAGGGTAGCGGCCTCCAAGGCACTGCGCAGCCAGCAGGCTATGGTAGCTTTTTCTTTTACTGTGGGAGGGAGGCAGGCTGCACTGCTGGGTTCCTGGTCGACCTTGCTCCTCCTCTTCCTTCCGATCCAGCTCGCTGGGGGCCGCCCGCTGCCCAAACTGGATGAAACTGGAGCTGCGGTTAGCGGCCAAAGCTGAGACGGAGGCGTAGTCCTGACGGAGGCCTGGAGGAAGAGGAGGAAAGAATGCGAACACAGGTTCATGGAAATGCACAGATACAGATAAATACAAAACACACACAAAATGAGACCAGTCTCAACTAGTACTGTTTCAGCCAAATATTCACTATAACTATCTACTACAAACCCCACACTTCTATCAGACAATTCTGGCTATTGCCATACTACAGAAAACAGAACATAATCATTTATTACTTCTAAACTTCACTTATTGGTTACCTTTAACTTAGAAGCACTGGTGGACTGTGAAATACTTTCTTACCAAGCAAGTTCAGTGGGACAGTGGGACTCACCCCTGACCTTAACCCTCAGTCCCAAGTCCCACGGGAAGCACTTACTCTCCTCCTGCATCCGTGCCATGATCTGCACGTCTGTCAAGTCCTGTAGCTTGTAGCCCATGGAAATAGAATCATCTTCCAGTTCTGAAGTGTTGAGCTGGCCTTTGACGGAGGTCCGTAAGCCCAGCAGAGGGTGTCTGGACACATCACCTTCAGCAATAATATAATATATCTTAAATCTGGCCGATCGATCTGCCGGTATGATACCCCTCTCTTCCTGATCAGCAAATTTTACCAACTGCGCTCCTACCAAGCTTTACTGCTGGCGCCCAGTGCTTAGATTAGCCTGTTTTTGAGGTTTCATCATTTTTAACACCCTCTTGTTTCTCTTTTGGCTGCAAAAAGAACTCAAATGCCCCCCCCCCCCCACTTAGGGGGCTCCCTATCCATGTCAGCCTAGTGCCCCCAGAGAGGTTAGCCTGCCCCTGCAGAGCACGTACCTTTGGCCTACAGAAGCTACCAAGATTTTTTGGAAATTGCATACTGACTTCTCTAGCAGGAACAACAATCTTCAACAATGAATGCAAAAATACTGTAAACCTGTTTTTGTTTAACGTAGCAATATCACCTGCAATTCAGACTAGGTAATCCACCTGAAGCTAAGCAGGTTTGGGCCTGGCCAGTACTTGGATGGGAGACCAACTAGGAAAAGTGGGTTGCTGCTTGAAGAGGTGTTGGTGTGGCCAAAAGGTTAGTGCATCCTGTGGTCCATGTGGATCCCAAGGTCCTGACTCTCTGAGCCATCTTGCATAGCCTGATGTCCTGCCTAAAAATGACCTACTATAGCCCTATTAAATCCGGCCTCCTAATCACCCCCTATATCTAATTGGTGAATTCTCTCCTGCCCCTACACCACCTTAGCTACTGTGTGGTGAGTGTACTGGTGCAGAATGGCTGCCGTCACATCATCCAGGTGGGGGCTACACAGCGGTGGTGGTTGAAGTGGCTCCCCATTGGTTCTGTAAAAGCCCTTTGGGTGTCTTGAAAAAGTGCTATATAAATGTAACATGCATTCATACAGGCTTACTGTGACTGGATGAGTGGGAGAAGAATGAAGGTGATCTCTCAACTTGACCAAAGCAGCCCTTGCCATTACATGTCTGAGTCACAGGAGGTGAATGTTGACTAGAGGTGCATAATGAGGCTAGAAAACAGAAATCAGAAAACGATCATGCTACAGGTTCCCACATATACCCCCACGCACCCTGTACCTTTCACTCGAACTCGTTGTAAAAATCATCTTTCCTACAGCTCATTGATTGATCGACATGTTTGTTACACTATTGATCTGAGACAGAATTTCTCAGCTGTACAGTAGCTAAACTGGCCACTGAGGTAACTCACAGTGTTAGTTTCACCATTCATGTAATCTCCACTCCCAGCAATGAAGGACATCTAAACCACATGCTGCCTCAGGAGGGCAAAGTGCATCGTGAAGGGCTCTAGCCACCCTGCCCTGTCACTTCTCTCTCTCCTGCTCTCTGGTCGGAGACACGGGACAATCCATACACACACACACAAGATTCAGGGACAGCTCTTACCCCAGGGCTGTCAGACTGTTCAACATACACTGCCGTGACATATAGAGATTGTTTTCATGTGCAATAATAATAATAATAATGCTCATCATGTGCAATATAATGTGCAATACATGCTAACAGTGTGTTCAACAAACTTATGTGCAATATTGCTAACACGCAATGCGCATGCTACCGACCGTTTAAAAACACTTCACACCTGCACTCCTATGGTCACTCATGGGCACTCTGCCAATGTATATGTTATTTGATAGTTGTTTATTGTCTGTTGTTTATTTCATGTTATCTAAATGTTGCACTGCTGTTTTATTTGTTAATTGTCTAGTCTCTGAAGGAAGCATTCAAGTAAGAATTTCATTGTACTCTGTACACATGACAATAAAACTTTGAATCCTTGAATCCTTAATCTGCCTTAGAGAACGACCTCAGGAAACAGAAAACAGAAAAGTATTGTGGCACAGGCTCCCTACTTCACAACCCAAACCAACTAATGGTCAGTTAATTTCATGTTTAGAACTAAAATAAAATAATTTATGGTTTAACATTTCTGAGAAGCTCAAAACCTTCCGTGTTCAGCAATGTACCATGAACTTTTGTCAAAGTTTTCAACACAATATTTCAAGTTTCTACTGTAAAATACTCTGCATATAAACAGCAAATTTAATTGCTTTAGTCATCTAATCTAGTATTGTACTCTTAAGCTGGGTTTGGTTACGGTTTGGTTATGGATGGTGGAATAAGGCCAATGGAGGGAGTATAATCAGGAATGCATTACCTGCTCGCTCTGTTACTGTAGGTTTAATAGAAGGCCGGACAGGCGTGCTTGGGGGGGATGCTGCAGCTACAGGGCTGTGGGGGAGGGCAGGGCTGGAGCCTCTCCATTGGTGGGCTGAGGAAGGGAAGAGCAGGAAGAGAGAGACGGAATTATCTCCATTTTCTACCAGGCACATCCCATTTCAAAGGCAGTAGGAGAGGAAGCCACAGTTTAAGGTAAATTCCACAGGTAATCTGCCCCCTTCTGTCCTAGATGGAGCTACACCTGTCACACATTCATTCACATCTCACTTACACTCAAGTCGACACCGAAGTCGCCAGCCGGGCTTCACAGCACAACAGTGACTATGGTATTAACGCGAGATCTATGACACAAGTGCCATGAAACAAACAAAAAAAAACCAGCTAAAATAGCTCCAGAAGGCTTCGTTTTAAAGTGTCTCATGATGAAGCAGCTGACCACCGAGTTTAACACCACAGCAATACTAGGTCCTACAAAATAATTGTTTAGACACAGAAATGTGCAAAAGTCTTCATATTGGTGTAAATGTATAATGTTATGTCTCTCAAAGTGTGTCAGCTTAGCCATTTCAAAACCTCTCCTAAAATCGCCCCAGCATTTGCAGCAACCATCCAATACACCATGTATTTTTTAATCTCACCCCCTACCCCACCTTGTTTGGCTAATCAGTACCTCACTGAGTTGTTTAACAAATTAAGTTAATTAATTAATTGAGCTGGTGGAGGAATTAAACAAATAAATGGAATGGTCCTAAGGAAAGGTTAGGGAACCAAAGCAGTGTTCACCTAGCCATCCAACACGATATCAGTAACTTTTTGGCGAGCAGAAGAAATTCTTTTGTTTTACATTGTGTTGCTACTAAGTTGTTAAATATTAATGTTGTAACGTTACGTTTGCATACTTTTTTTTTTCTTCTGAGCAACTATACACTTGCTACCTTGGTAAATAGCCTGAAACATTTTCTTTGGCTGAATAAGACAGCCAGCTGTATTCTGGGATAGCATATTTCAGAAGTACTGAATAGCTGAACACACGGAAACAGGCTACAATGACTTTTTCTAAAAAAATATCGAATTGTCACCTAGTCATATGCTTATTATGTCATATTATAAGATATGCTTCACTAACAGGCACATCTGAATGTGTTAAGGGCATAAATACAGAGAACAAAAGCTTAGTTCTTCTCAGAAATTTGTAAGCACATGAAGCCTCGCTTCTCACTCTGCCCCTTTCAATTAGTCCTACCACTACGGCACAGAACTGGCATTCACTGGGAGCCACAAAACACTCTTCTTTTTTCCAACACCAGGCACAAAGCTGAATTCATGACCTAACTGAGAACAGCCCTGATCTCCAACAGCGCTGAATCCAGCCTTTCAACAAGAGACACTCCAACAAAACACACACACTTTGCATCAGACAGATTTCACATATTATTCAACCAGAGTCTTTAAATTTTCCTAAAGAAAAGTGATTCCTTCCAAAACAAAACAGATAAATCTTAACAGGTAATCTAGATAGCAGTAATGTGGAAGAAATACAGAGATCTGCTGATGTCCTTCTCAATTACGAATGGCCTAAGTGAAAAAAAAATATTACACTACTTAAGCCATGCTAATATATAATAACTCAATATTTCCAACTTACAACATTACAGATATCTAAGAATTCTGTGGGGTAGAGTCTGTGCACAAGTCATCTAAATAAAACACAAAAGGATGAGAAGTGGTACAGCATCTCATGGACATACTGCAAGGGTCAGTGGTCAGCAGATTCCCAACTCTGGTGTCTGTCTTCTCGTTTCATCAGTGAACTAAACTGGGTGCTATCACAAGTTTACTAGCAAATAACCATTGCATACTCCTATTCAAGTGTAATTCAAGGAACATCAAATCACATAAAGATAACCTAGGTTGAACTGTTCTCTTACCCTCCATAGCCATATTCCATTTGTAAAATAATCTATATGGCCATTACTCCTCTTTGCAGCCCTCAGATGAAGGGTCTCTCTTATTATAACACTGTAGACAATATCCTCCACCATATTCCATTGTTGGCTGAGCATAAAGTGAGGTGGATATATGTTCTAATAATGGGAATGGAGGTAAGGTTGTGGAAACAACATAATACTGTTAGGAGGTAGATGAATGGGGGAAGAAAATGTATAGTATAGAAGTGGTTGTTCAGTAACCATAACTAGACCATGCTAAATTAGTTCTCGTGTACAAGGATGTAGAGGAAAAGGAAGGACATGTGGCCGGTAAGGTCAGCTGAAGTATTGGCATCCTTTCAGCACCATGACACCTTGTCCAATCTTGTGGGGAAAGGACCGTCTGGCAGCCTCGACATCGGGCCTGGGACGGTCTAACACCTGCCTGCACCACTGCAGGGGGCTGAGGGCAAATTCTGTCCGGGGCTTGGCCTTTGGCGATGCATATAACCTACAGGGAGACCATACAGACAGTCAGCATCAGGATCCCATGTGCATTTGCGTTACATTACACTTGAGGCTATTTACGAGGACTGTAATGGCACATGTATTCCTCATGTACTGTTCGGTACACCATTCTCAGTTCAGTACACACAGTGAAACAACTGAACACATTATTGATTTGGGCGAAGCCTAAATTTAGATGTTCAACATGGAAAAGAAATATGTTCATTATGGCTGAGAGTTGGTTGCCCGGAAATTCAGACTGTGCTAAGACTGAGTGATTATCGCTACATATATGTCACCATACTTGATGGTGGAAAACAAAGGATTTACTTAATTATGATTGTTATGATGTTATATGTTTGATATATTTGTTTTTATAATGCGCAAATAAGCATCTTAGGTTTTGTTTTCGAACACGTCGACAGACGCACTGTTTGGTTTGTAGCTGTTCCCAATTATGTCTTTGTATTTGCAGTTTTAATAATAATTTCAAAATAAATTCTGTTCTCCCTGCTGTGCTGAAATTGCACAGAGCCTTGAAATCAACACAGAGGTTTTTATCGAACTACAAATTTTGAGTACCATTACACCGTCACTGTGTGCTGTACCAGAATTTCAGACAATCGGATGCACCTGCGCGACTCTTACACGTTCTAATCCTATGTGACATTATGAGGCTTTTGAAATGTAGCATTATTCCTTAACGCAGCCTCACTCAGTGTTAAACTTTAACTTTAAGGATCTCTAAATCCTGTTTCCTGAAGATGACTGTGGCATCAGACAGCGAAAGAGCACAGGTCAGTTACTACGCTGAGTCTACGAGGCTAGCAGAACTACACATGAAAGAAGACGTCAGGACAGCATAGACCATTTGCGCTAAAACACGTGAAATGACAGTCAACAAAAATCTTACAAACAAGAGCGCCTGCCGTAAACTGCCCGATATTCTCAGTTGACCAAACTTAGAAATTTCCAGCAAGAATAACATGTGGATTTCAATTTAGCTGGTGACAAATCTCTCTACCCGCTTAATTTAATAAATTATATGTAGAATTCTTAAACGCCCAGTTTAAATACGGGCCTAGCCGTCAGGGAACGATACTGGTGTATTCTTAGCACTTCTTATGTATTAGCAAACAAATATGACGTGTAATTAATGTCAATACGTAATGTAGCTTTGCTGACATATATTCTAACCTGTATTTTCCCTGGTACTTATTACCAAAATGCATAAATAAGGCAAATGGATTAAATAAAACTGATGAAAAAATATCATGCAAATGCAAATACTGTTCCGTGCTTTCACAGACCTGGAATCCACTCACTTTCAAAAGTTAGCCATGATTAACTAATTTCTCTTGGAAGACAGCTGAATCACATCGACGGCTTTATGTGAAGATTCAACAATAAAACACATTATAAACATAAGATACAAGCCCATAAGAGCTGAACTTGTTACTGCGGGTCAGTGTGCAGTGGATATGTTAGACACCAAACATACAGACCAACTCATTATTCAAATAACTCTAAGTTTACTAACTAGCTACACAAACACTAATATCCAAGTAATGTCTATTAAAATACTTGATGCACTGTAGTCCTAACTCTTCCCTTATTCCAAAAGAATTATAGATGTGGCTATTTTATCGATTTTTTCCATATCATTGATACTTTCTAACGTTCTTATATTGATGTTTTTATTGTAGAATTAAAGCAATTAACTTTTTATCGACGTGTTTAATTAGTTAACAGTGGAGATTGTTTCAAAATGATGAAACGACAGTACCAGGTGTCTTCCGAATCCGCATCGCAGGGGAATGTGGAGTCTAGGTCTAACATCTCAACCTCATCCAGAACCGAAAGGCCATTACACACATCTTCGCTCACAGCAGATGGAAATGGACGGAAATGAGCGTGAGGATCGCCGGCAGCCGGTCCAGCGGGACTGCCCGGATTGCTGTGTGCGTTCGCCCGGGTCATCAGCTGCATGTTTTGCATCTCCAGTTTCCTAACCAGCTCCTGCAACTTTTTCACTTCCAGCTCAGCATTCAGGGTATTATCGTTACCGTTGACGTCCGCCATCATCTGGGGACTCAGCACTGCTGCTTCCATCGATTAAAACATATACCGAAAAGTGCAGAAATGGTGCAGAAAGTGCTGCGCAGGTCCCTCAGCTCCACACCGGATCGGCCGCTCCCAGTTTTGAGTGCGCGAGGACTGGGATGCTGCAGCGCTCAGCTTCGGTGGTCACAGCCCTGCACCCCCCCGCACGGTGATTTTTCCCCAGCAGCAGTCGACAGTCATGGATTTATAACATTGGGACACTGTAAGCTCCTCTTCCACATTTTATTGCCTGCTGCCATCTATTCTCCAAGCTGATGACAACTTATACCCGCAGAATGGCAGAATTAGCTAGATAACTTATTTTTCTTCTAATATGTCCCTGTAATTGAAATCTGTTTTCATCACACCATAACTTCATCACTTATTCTCCTAACTAATATTATTGGTAAGTTTTATACGATAAAATAGAATACACAAAGAATTGGTGAGTGTTAATAAAAAGAATTTTTTAAATGTTAATGTTAGGCTTTAAGTTAATGTATGCTTTTTACAGTTTGCAATAAATGCATATATATTTCAGAGTATAGTAAATGTCCTGTCCCTTGGTACAGACGGAGGTCCACAGTCCGTGGCCTGTCATCTGCTGAGGCGTGTGAATCTAATGGTAGCAAGTGAGGTTGTTCCTGCTCCAGCTGGCTACTGGAAAATGAGGAATGACTGAAGAGAAAGGGGTGTGTGGTTGTTTGTGCACACATGCTGCAGCTCTCCGTCTTCATCTTTCTTTTCATCTGTTTCATTAATTTGAAAAGTGCCATTTTTCTGAAAAAGGAGAAAAGGTTTATATATGAACAACATTTCTTCCCCGTGATAATGTCTAGGCAAAATGTAGAAAAAATACTTTCAGATCTATTCTGAAAGACTTATGCTTGAAAATCATATGGCTTCTCACAGCAGCTGGACTTGAAAAATCAGTTGCTTGCACAGAAAAATCATTGTTCCTTTGTATGAATCATTCCTTGTGTAAAACTGATGGCAAAACCAAAACTTTATTTCAAAACAATATAAACTGTTTAAAGGTGTGATATTTGGTTAATGAAGGCCCTATATAAATCCAGTGTTGATGGCAAACAAATGTTGGCATTTAATGGCTTAGCCAATTATTTTATCTCTGGAAAATTACCATTTTATTCATTGACAAGACTCGATATTTCGCTGCAGCAATCTACGTAACCTGTTGGAAGGTGTTAGAGCGGGGCACCTCCTGGGAACTAGATGAGCAGCTCTTTGCTTTCTGGTCTGTGTCTTTAACCATGATGCACACTTACCCCTGGTGATGCCGAAGCAGTCCCCACAGTACAGCATGTGCTGATGCACCCACACGCTGTCCCCAGCCTTCAGGTGGCCCAGAGGACTATTGCACAGGTCACACTTGGAGAGACGCACACAAGAGGATTCTTGATAAACCATTTCAATGACTTACAACAGTAAGCACACTACAGAATACCTATGGAGAATGGCGTTTTCTAATCTTTCCATAATTTTTGTCAAAATCGATTGACAAATAACATTACTTAAATGTTCCATGATTTATTGTACACTTGGGCACAATTAAAATATAGAATTGCTTAAATATGGTTGGATTTATGCACTTAACATTACAAGACAAACAATAGCATTTTAGGGAGCCTTTTCAAATAGCTTGCTTTGTGATTTCAGATATTTCTTATCATTATTCAGCACATTTTCTGTACATCAAGATTTATCCATTTTGTTTTGATTTTCATTTTTTCTGACTTCATTCAATCTAGAACCATTAAAGCATTTTTAAAAAATCTTGTACCTTAAAGCAAGAGGCATGACAACTGATCTTGGCATCATCCAGGACCATCTTGGGCTCCACACTCACTGGCTTGTGACAGTAGGTGCAGAGGCTTTTTTCGAAAATTGTCCTTTATAAAAATGGAGATGTGCATGTTCCCATGTAAAATACACGAGGGGCAGAGAAACTCCCCCTAAAGGTGAGGGATAACATTACCCCAGCTTTCATCTTTATTTTTTATGTGTGGCTTATGGAAATATGAAACATGTAAATCATATAGAAATTAGACTAACCTGTTGGAAGGTGAGTATGACGTTATTGAGTCTGGCAGGAGAGTGTCAGCAAGACAGTCTATGGGGCTTTTGAAAGGAAAGGAAAAACATAATTTGTATGCAAAAGCTGAGATGACAATGAATTCAGAATAAATGGCAGGGGAGCTGCATTTCCATGCATGACGGCTGTAGTAGATTCTGGGGGAAAGTAGAGGAATTCCATGTAGTGACTGGAAGTCTGCATCTTAGAATACCTGATTTACGGTATTCATTTCTCTAAAGCAGATCACTGGCACACCAGAGGGCACTGCTGTCTTTGGGGAAACAAACAACTTAACCATAGCCAGTCTGTGTAGGTGGCATGGCTGATTTTCTTATCCTCATAAACATATGATCCCCACCCTAAACTTCTTACCAGCCAGAAATAATTCATGTTATCGATATGTTGTTCATTCCTCTTTATTTGCATCATTTAAATAGTGCGGCGTAATCTTCTTACTTTTTACAGAATAAGGGGTTTATAATGTGCTGACCTTTTCGTAGCATTCATAGGGGAGATCACTGATACGGCAGCCTCACTGTCGTCTCTAAGGGACACAAAGAATCAGCTTCGGTTATAAGCAGAAACATTATATTTGTGTTCACAAATCCTAGTAGAAGAAATCCTTAGAAATATGAAACACTAAAACTTTCTACTAAAATTGTTAATTGTTAATAAAAAGTCGTGTTGCACAAGCAATTTAATGCGATGCTGGTTTCTTTAAGAGAAGCGCACTCCCTCTGTAAAATGCCATTTTAGCTAAAACATACAGCCCAGTCTAAGTAACACATCCATCTCCTTTTCAGGATACAACTCAACTAACCCCCTAACTAAACAAACACATTACATCCCTATGTAGTATGTAATGCATACTACAGGTCTGCTTCTGATATTCATCTCTATAACTATAGCACATTAGTCTGTTTTTAGTATATATCTCAATCTAATACATCAGTCTGCTTTTATTATTAAGCTCTGTAATGCCTAAATTACACTCCTTTTTGGCATACAGTTGCATTTAGCTCACACTAATATATGGCTGTGGTCACTGATCAACATATAGACCAGAGATGTGTGTGTAGCATGGGTGTAAATTATGGAGGTAGGGATGGGGGGTTTGTAGTCCCCCCAATAATTAAAACCAGCCAATTCAACTCCCTGGACCCCCTTAAATGGGTGGAGACCTTAACACCTCCCAGTTCTCAACCCAAAGTTATGCCCCTGGTGTGCAGCTGTAACCCACCGTTGAGACTCCTTCAGCTCTTTGCCGGTCCTGCTGTCGTCTGTCAGCCGTGTGCTCTTTGTAGTTTTCACTGAAGTCAAAATCGCACCTTAAAAAGGGCCTCGCTTTCAAAAACGCCTCCCACACTTTTAAACTTCTCTGCCAAAAGATTGAACTATAACTTCAAATTATTTTTATTTGTGAGCAGAATGACAATGAAACTCTCTCTTCCATATTTTGCGATGAAGTGAGTTATAGATCTGAGAATCCCAGTGTAATGAAGTCACCTGCTACTACAGTCAATTACAGGTGGCCCAGGAAAGTTCACAAATTACAGGACATCCCAAATTATGGACTCCGTTATTATTATGATTACTGGACAAAAGTATATATATTTTTAAAGGGAATACTTACCAGGTTTTGCAGAGTATGGCTTGGCATAGTAGTAAGACATTTTGAAAGTTAGGGTGGGGTCAACCTCTGAAAAATGCATTTTATTTCAGTATATATACAGAAAGCAACGGTAATATCCTTTGTTAATGTAAGAAGTAATTATGAAGTAAATGAATCTCTTGCCGATTCATATATTGACCAATAGAGAACAGCGTTTTATAATGGTGCTTGCAGAGGTAAGTTATTGCGGAGAAGATTCATATATCTGTGTGTGTTAATATAATCATTCACATTTAGACGACGCTTTTGTTCAAAGCAGCATACAATAAGGCAAATAGGACATTATAAATGAATCAAGGAGTCAACTAGGCATAAATGCACCCAGGCTCCAATGAATGCCAGTTCATGTAAAACACCTGTGTTTACAGGTGGTACCGCGACTGGAATGTAAGTGCTTCAGACCGTAAGGGCTGCAATGACTGCAACTGAAGTGGAAAACTGATATGTTCCACCTTATCATACAGACAATCTGTCTACTGACAGGTCCCACAAACGGAACATACTTTCCTAAGGAGTGCATCACTTTTATCTTTACATTCCACTACCCATTGTATCTATTTTCCCTTTATCTTTTACATTTTTTAAACCAGAGTAAATTCTAAAAGAATGCATAAAAAGTAATTTTACATATTCCCATAACAATTGTTAAAACTCTTTAAAAAAATTGACTAACAGTAGTGTAATAGCAAAATTGCAGTACAATCATTTTATTAATTAAAAAATAGACACTATTTAAACTGAATAAGTATATTATATTTCCCTAAAAATTTTGTAGGGAACAAAGTTTGTAGCTAAGTAATGTACATAGTATTAAATACTGTTACACTAAACGAATGTTAATATGATTCTGAGCCAGCATAATTATCCTTTCAACGAATATCGATTTAAAAAGTAAATTTACCTGGAAGGGAGAGCCTTTAGAGAATGTGGTGGAACAGTAATGTTCACATCTAAGTGCACCTGCTTTTGTCCTCCAAGGAGGAGATAAGCCGATTGGAGGCGGTCTCAGAATTGCATGTTCACTTCCTGGAAGCTTAACATATCTAACCACAATAATCAGTGGTTTCTCACCTGAGTGATAATTAACATGATTTTTTCCTAGGCGTTTCACAGGACAAAAGTCAATTATAATTTAAAAACACATGTTGAATACCTGAATCAACTTGATCTGACAAGTGAATGTTTATTCATTTTATTAACCGAATTAGCTTAATAAGCAAATATTCTGTGTTTATTTCATTATAATTTGCTCTATTTATTTTATTACAGGTCAAACAAAGACACTAATAAATATTTTAAAATGATATTTTCTTCTTATTATTATATTATTATTATTAGGAACAGCATGTAGCATCCTGGGTGCTGCTATGGGTGGCTGCCCTTTGCCGGTCTGCTTGCTGTCATCTAGAGAAACAAGCCAGGGGAAGGGTAAACAGAATTTCCCCACGGGGATCAATAAAGTATCAATTATTATTTTTAAAAAATCATATCATCATAAAAGAAGATGGATCAAAATGAGTCAATCACTGCCACAATTAAATTACCCAAAATCAAACAAAACTAATTCTTAGTTCAAATGGAACAAAATGCAGCATCTCCACTTTAGTCCATCTCAAGCCATTTCAGCCACATCTTTCATCTGAACTAAAATAAAAATCACAACATAGGGAAGAGGGCTTCATTGTTACTCTGCTCACAAACAAAAAATATTTTTTAATATCTGAAATTTTAGCTTTAAAAAAATTGAGAAATACAAAAACTGTAGCAAACATTTTATCAATTCAATTCCATTTTATTTGCATAGCGCATTTTCACAACATTACATTGTCTCAAAGCGCTTAAATCATGCGCCATAGCAAAAAAAAGCACTGCCCTTCATATTGTGTTATGATTGTAAAGGTTTCATATAAGAATGCAGCTGATCCGGATGTTAGCTTGGCAACTTGGTGGGATTGTTTGTCCTGCCATATAATGCTGCACACATTTTAAAATGGCCTTAAAGGGACAGAGATAGATTATGCAACAACTATGGTAAAAATTTCATTTAGATTAAAATGGACTCATTTTTAGTGGCCATTACTTTCAAAAACATTTATTTATAGACCAGCTTTTGCTGTAATGGTTCACCTACCAGCACAAACAAAAATAAATGAGAATACATATATAGTTTTGCAGGTACAGAAGAGTATTTATCTGGTTTCCTGCACTTTTGATCTCCCGGAAATTAGTAAACATTATGTAGGCCATCATTGTTCTCATGCTAATTTTTTGTCTTGAATTCAATACTTGGGCAGTATCAGGTAGTATTAAGCAGTATTATCTAGTATTGTCCAGAAATGTTGTGGAAATGCTTTCTGAAACTGTGGCATACAGATATATGTGACATGATTTATCAATAACAGCCCGAGTCCTACATTGTACAAAGCCACAACATGCTTACAAAGTAGAAGACCCTGTGGCTGACATTACCAAGATGACCTTTGACCCCTGCTCTGGGTTGCCAATGCCATATACTAATATCAAAAGTATTGTACTCTGTAATATTACTGCATTCTAATTTTACCTTTGCAGTCAATTTTTTAGGCTAGCGTATTTTTGCGAAAAAGGAATTTAATAAATATTCCAAATGTACACATTTGAAGAAATACTCTGATTTCACATATTATAATAAAATACATTTTGGTAAGAAAATTACACTTGTTTAAAATTAATTAGTACTATTAATCACCATGAACCTCACCCTTAAATAATAACCAATCACACAAAATGAATAGATTTTCATAAAGAACATTCAGTACAAATCAGGCTGCCAAAACTCCCCCCGCCCGCCCATTATAAAAACAGTCCTACAGAAAATCTTGTCTAAGGTGGTCATCATGGCAGAGGAACCTCTTCATAGGTTACGTGGATATAGGGTGGCTTCATTGGAAGGTACCAGTACTCAAAGTTGTAGAACAAATAGAATGTCTTTTCCAACAAGACCTTTTCGACAAGCTCAAAGAAACTGTGGATGAATTCTTTGAGTGACTGGTGTGGACGAAAGGAATAGTAGAATTTTCTGATATCGGCAGCCAGACCTTTCTTGGAGGAATTGCCAAAAATTGTACTGTCATTACCGAGAAAGGTCGGCTCTCCACTGTACAGAAAAATCTTGGTGTAATTGGTCTGGGTGGCGCTAGACAGTTTCACACCCAACTCTGTAAGCTTCCTGTAGGTGCGGTGCACAAACTGAGAGCAATCATACGACTCAAACCACACAGTGGAGTTGGGACTCGTCTCAGCTTGGACAGTCCAGGTCTCATAAAATATCCCCGTGTTATTGTCTTTCTTGACCCATTCAGCCATATCATTGAACTGTCCACCTAAAAGATTCAAAACCAACAGAAATGCATGACTTGAGAGTTGTACATGACTGTTACAGTACCGTGCAAAGCCTTAGGCAGACAACAAAAATGTTTAATTAAATGATCCTCCTGTTGATATAAAACTATATGACATCTGTAAAAGCATATCTGACCCCAGTATTTGCAGCAACCATCCAATACACCCATGTATTTTTTGACTCGACCACTAACACTCCTCTTATGACTAATCAGTGGAGTGACTTTTTAAATCTAATTTAATGAATAAATTTAGCAAACTGGACACGAAATTTTACAAACACATGGAATGCCTGGGGTGCCTCTGAAGATAGCAACTTTTAGAAGAACAGAAGAAATTCCTTTTAATTTTTATGGTGTTGCTCTTAATTTGCGTATGTTCTAATGATAATTTATCTTCTTGTTCTATGCAGGTATACACTTACTACCAGGAAAAATAGCTTTAAACATTTTCTTCGGCTGCCTTAAACCTAGTTCATGCTTTCCGCGTGTGCTTTCATGCGCTTCCGGTCTAGAGGCGGTCGTCCGCGCGGCGGCTTGTATACTGTGGATGCGGATGGTTGCGATCGGCGCATGCGTACTGAATTGATATTCCTCCAGTCCAGCAGCGGGCAGATGTCGTCCTCTAGGTCAGAATGAAACTACGCAAAAGCAGGATGGGATACGGTTTGTAACCGCAAGATTCATGTCTTCTCGGGTTTTTAAAACTATAAACATAACTTTCTTTTGTAAAACTACTTAACTAATGTCGGCCTTGTTTCACAAACACTTTGTACAGTTTAATGTTTAATATTTACCTCTGCCCGATCACGTTTCTCATTGAAAATACTATTCTTGTCTAAAAATATCATTTTTGGGTAGAAATCAATAATAATCAACGCATAGGTAGTATATACAGAGCTCCTAATACGTCAGAGAGGGAAAATATTTTTCAAATAGTTTTGTTTATACTTATTAGTCAATTAATTTTTTGTACGTTAAACGGATACTGTACAGTTATTATTAGTAACGCAAAAGTATTGCAAAAAATAATTTTTTCACCTTGACCTCTTAGAGGCTCCGTAATAATATATCACTAATACTGAACAAATATAAATGAGGTTTCCAGAGTTATTATGGGCCTATTCATTTCAATGAAAGGCCCATATTACTCTTCACCTAGTAAACGATACTTTCCGAATTTGTGC